>CM034298.1:16132162-16732162 GCA_019925795.1 Dendrobium chrysotoxum | reverse complement strand
TTGAATGATAGGATTTGAATTAAGTTTAGATTGAATTGAAGCTTGGATTGATCTAGAAGAATCCTAGGGTTTAGAATAGGTCCTAGGGTCCAAATCAGCTTAAGGGAATCCTAGGGTCTAGAATAGATCCTAGGGATTGGAGTCTGGGAAGATCCTAAAACCTAGAAGTCCTAGGGAAATCCTAGGATCTGGGGTCTGGAAGAATCCTATAATCTAGAAGTCCTAGGGAAATCCTAGGATCTGGGGTATGGAAGAATCCTATAATCTAGAAGAATCCTAGGATCTAGGAATCCTAAGCTCTAGATAGATCTAGGAGAATCCTAAGGTCTAAGAGGATCATATGATCTAGAGTCAGGTAGAATCCTAGGGTCTAGAATAGATCCTAGGGTCTGAAATCTAGGAGAATCCTAGAATCTAGATTTGTCTTAAATTATATTGATCTGAGGTCAGGATTGATTTGAATTTGGATTGATCTTAAAGTCTGGATTGATCTAAGATCAGATTGATCCTAGGGTTAAGATTGATCCTAAGGATTGGAAAGATCCTAAGGTCTGGGTTGGTCCTACTGAGCTCATACAAAAATGAGGTCAACAATCCTTGGTCAACTTAAGGGGCCCAAACAGGTGTTTCGACCCAATTGACCTCCCCAGACCTTGGGACCACCTCCACTGGTCTCGAAATGTCATTTTAATTCTATTGAATCCAAATCCAGCTCTTAGGTCAACCTAGTTGATGAAGTGAACCATGGTTGACCCAATGACCCATTAAGGGCCAAAATAGGTGATTTGACCCAAATGACCATTCTGATCCCTAAAGCCACCTCCACTAGACTCTATTCATCAAATTAAACCTGCTCAGCCCAAATTTTGACCCTAGCTCAACCTAGTTGACCTAGTCAACCTAGGTTGACCAACTCAACCTTTAAGCCTATCCACTTCCAATCAAACTTTAAATCACTTCAAATCCACCCTGACTCCTCTGATCACATTCCTCATTGATTTGAATTTGATTGAACCAATAAACCCAGTCACTAGTTGAATTGGTCAACTAGGTACAGATCCAATCAAAATTGATCCATTTGAGTCAAAGCAATGACTCTTAGTGAATCAACCCACTTAAAGCCTATCAAGCCCTTGATTTTACTCTATTTTAGAGTTTAAAATATTAAAATTAAATCCAAGCAAAGTTTTAGAGATTTGACCAAAATCAACTTTTATGTTTGGTTAAATATCCCTTAGTTTGTATATACACTAACTTAATTCCTTCAAACCCTTTACAAATCAATTCAACTAGCTCAAGACCACTCCCTTGCCACCTCAGCAATCAATTGGATTTTTGACTAGTCAACATAGTCAACAAATGAGCAAATGGGCTTTAATTGGTCAAATTAACCCTAATAAGTTAACCAAGTTTAATCCAAATCACTCCAGCAGCCTTAAGTGGTCTCTGGAATGTTCTTGAGCCAGGATTAAGTCTTATATTAGGTTTAAGCCTATTCCTAATCCCCTTATGTACTCCAAAGGACAATGTTACCTTTCCATGTCATGGTACTATGTCCTTTTGATTCCCTGCCATAATAATTACCTTGGAGACACATGGTAGCATCCCAGCTAGCCCTTAAGTCGATCTAGACTGTCCCTTTGACCAGGGAATCATTCAATAGAGCAAAATATTCAAAATAGGGATAATTCTAACATCCATCCTATCTCTCTACCTAAGATCTCTGAGAACCTATCTTCTTTTCATCTGAGTTCAAGACATCTTACTTGACATTTCTTCAGTTAAACTCCGCCACTGAAACCTCACCGGCGGTGAGATTTCTGGCAAACCGAGCTTAACCCTGTCCAAGGCTTGTAACATTAGATGGGAAGGGTTCAAGCCACGATTTCTTTAGAGAAAAGTAGTGTGGATAGTCAAAAAGCTCAGAGAATACTTAACCTGGTCAATCCATCGATTACTTTAGGTATAAATGCTAACCCTAGTCTAGGTTACACTAGATTAAATATCTTTCTTTATAGAGCATTTTAAGCTTTAAATTATGTCCCCATGAATTCTATTCACTCACTTAATCCAGGTTAAAAATTTCATTCATTTTTATTGATTATTTGTAGAGAACGAGCTATTTTATATTTTTAGGGTGTGATTTGTGGTTTATTTAAGCTTCATGGGATATTCGCCACTCATTTTTAGATCAGCAGCTGTGATTCTCTCATCCCGCGGTCAATCTAAGCCATGGATCTGATCCAGCGGTCGGATGCTTCATCCGATTAGATCATAGCCATTGATTCAGAACTGTGCTGAATCAACAGTGTTGATCTTTGCTAACGTGGTTAATTTTCCTGGGTCTGCTGCAGCATAATTATGATCTAATGATTACGCGATGGTGCAATCATTAGTCAATAAGGAGCCGTCGTGTAATCATTAGTAATGATTGCCACAATTCTACTGGACCAATCATAGCATGCCATGTGGCCTCCACCAGTCGCCGTCACCTTTTTTATTTAAAATTAGTTTTAAATTTAATTTAAATTTTTTTTAAATTAGAAAATTCTAAAATTATAAAAAATTAAATATAATTAAAAAAATTAATATTATATATCAAATATTCTATAATTTTTAAATCTTTAATTTAAAATTAAAATGTATTATATATTTTAAATAATTTAAAATACTTAATTTTTAAAAGTTTAATTAATATTTAATTAATATTAACTTAAATATTTTTCAAAAATTTCAAATATTATTTCAAATATTTTAATTAATTTAAAGGAAAATAATTTAAACATTTTGAAACTAAATTTAATTTAAAATATTTATTTTTTAATGATTTTAATCATTTAATTAGTTATTCAAATATTAAATTTATATTTCATTAAATATTATGTTAAATACTTTCAAAATTTTAAAGTTTATATATTAAAATATTTTAAATAATTAAAGAATTATTTCAAAATGTTTTAATTTGAATGTAAAATTAATTTAAAATATATTTTATTTTTTAATTTTTAATTAATAAAATATTTAAATATTTAATTAAATTAAATTCATGTAAATTTAAAAATTAAATAAAATTATTTTAAATAATATTAAAATTCTAGAAACATTTAAGATCCAATTTAATTTAATTTGAGAATTATTTTAATTATTAATTAATTTTAATTTTAAATATTATAATTAATTTAAAAGTTTATAAATTCATAAGAAATTCAATTTAAATCAAAAAAATATGTATAATATATACAAATTCTCAAAATTTTAAATACTTTGATTTAAAATTAATTTCAGATTTCAGATATTGATATATTTTAAGTAATTTTAAATATTTAACCATTTCAATATTTATTTAATATTTAATTAAATATTATATTAATTTTTTTTAAAAAATAAATTTATTTTTAAATTTTTTAAAATAAACTGGAGGATATCTCAAACTATTTTGAAGCTATTTTAATGAAATTTTAAATATTTAATTTCAAGATTTATATGTTTATATTTAAGTATATATGTATATATTTTAAAATTATATATATATATATATATATATATATATATATTAAATTTTGAACATTTGAGAGATTCCTTAAAATTTTAAACCTAGATTAGGCATGTTTGAAATTAATTAGTGGGTTGTAGTGATTAATCAATGAACAATTACCTTGCTAATTGTGCATTGGTTATTCTTCCAATTTAGTAAGTCGTATTTTGATTTGCATGCTTATGGTGCAAACACTTACACTTAGCATATGATCTCCTAGATTTAGGATGTGATTGTGCTTATGTGTGATGCATTCATGTATGTCAAGGGTTAGTGACTTTGATTTAAGCCCATTCGACTTAATGACACCTTAAGGACAATAATTAAGGACTTATATTTAGAGAAATAAGAAAAATTTTAGGATTTAGGATACACCTCCTATTGACTTGAAACTTTGAACATTAAAAATTAGTGACTAATACAGCCTTAAGAAAATTTCTCACTGATTTTTGAAACCATTAATCCCCTTAATCAATCAATTTAAATTTAAACCCTTAATTAAGCATTAAAACTTTCAAAAATTATAATAAAACAAATTTAAATTCAAAAATTATACATAATACCTCTAACTGACCAGAATTAAACCATTAATCAATGAAAAATAAAAGCTCCTTCACTATACTTTAAAATCAAGCTTAATTTAATTTTAATTAAAATTTAATATTTAATTAGTTTAATTAATTAAAAATAAATAAATAAATCTCAAATACTTGGGAATCTCTCCTTAGATCATTCCTAACTTTTGGTGTTGATTTCAAGGAGTTTGGAGTTGATTTGAAGCAAAATTTTTAAAACGCCCTTAATTAAATAATTTTAAAAAATCAATAAATACACAAACTTTAAAAAATCATAACTAATTCTAAAAATTTCCAAATTGAGCAAACTCAAAGGCAGTTAACTCAAAATAAAAGTTAATATTTATCAAAAAATTTTAAACCTTAAAAAATTAGTCAAAATTAAAAAGTCAACTATTGGTCAAACTTTAGTTAAAAATCAACTTAGAACTTCAAATCTTCAAAACAAAATCTAGAAAAATCCAATTCCAAGAAACTTAGTGTCTAATTGCTCATCATAAGGTCTATTATTTTAAAAAAATACTAACTTTTTAGATATCAAACCCAATCTAAAATTTAAATTTTGACCCCTTTAGTTAAAGCATTTAAATAATTCATATAATTAAAGAAAATTAAATAATTAATTTTAAAATCTGAAAAATATTAATTCAACCTTAAAACTAGCAACCAATCAATCTTAATCAAAATTTATCAACATTAAAATATTAATCAACTGAAATCACTTAACTATTCTCGTTACTACTACGTAACACGGGCCTACGAGGCTATTAACTTAACCCCAAGGAATGTGAAATAAACTTCATGGCCCTGGTTTAACATAGGTAGTAATTACCCAATCTTTAAAACACATCTTAAAATTAATTTTAAATTATTAAGATTTAACCTTTAATCAAATATTCCCTTAAGCCTTTCAACCAATCAAAATTTTAAACAACTTTAACTAATTGCCCTACATAGGACATATATAAATCACACAGCCTACCTCACACACTTTAGATGGTTTGCTAGGATGACTAACTCTAGTCTTAGGCTAGGCATGTATTTTTTTTTCTACTGTGTGCCGAGTTTTTCATGATTTTCACTGCATACTGGTTGACTTAATTGATTGATGTATATGTTTATTTAATTTATACTATCTGTGTATTGATTTGATGGGCGTTAGATTTCTCCTAGGTTAGGGATGATCTATTTACTAATTCAATCTTATACATGTGGCCATGCTCATACAAGGCATGAAAATTAAAGGAGGTAAAAAAATAAATTAAGCTTTAAAATTAACAATATTTTTTGGTGCAGCTTCAGAAATGCTTAAGACCCCTTTTAAATTATAAGAGCATGGCCAAGTGTGGCTATAATTTGAGCACTCTAATTTCAAATATTTAACTGCTTGAGATTTGATGTTGATTTCAACATTAATTATTTAGGATAACCCTGTAGGTTAAGTTTGAGTCAAGATTTTTAATTTTTTAAATGTAACTTAATTCAAGTCTATCGAGTTGTAACTTTAAAGTGCTTTGAGATGGGATTGAATATCCAATTTGGAATCCAAAGAGGAAGCGACATCCCTAAGGAGGGAGACCCTCTCCATTTGAAGATCCGAATTTGGATAACTTTAAAATATCCAAATGGAAAATATAACACCCCTTTTGAGGGAGAGTTTCTTTTCATTTAGATATTCAGACCCGACGATCCAAGGAGCTCACAGAAGGATGAAGAAGTGGATAATGAGAAAACTCATTCTCAAAGTCACTTGAGTCCTAGGAGTAGAATATGGGTTATTATCAGTAGTACCCGACCACTCTACCTTTCCTACAAACCCTGGGTTATACTATTAAGTGGCACTTGCCACATGAACTTTCAATTTGAATTCTAATTTGATTGATTTGATTAAAAAATATTTGATATTTATTTTGATATAGGATTGTATGCTTTTAGTTATTTTTTTGACGCTTTTTGCATGTCAATTTTGATTTAGTCTGGAACTCGGTCGGAGGCTCGTAACGGATCGCTATCATGCATCGCATTAGTAACAAATTAAAATCGAGTCTAAAACTTAATTGTATTTTTATTTCATATTTCATATTACCGACCATATGTTAAAGGGGCCAATTAGGATTTGCTCTAGATGTCGGCCTTCCTTTCCTTAAACTTAACTTAGTACAATGTCCCTACCACTCTTACATAAAAAACCAGACTCATGATTTTGAAGCATTTAGGTGGTTTAGCTGGCTCCCCAATTGAGGCTGAGATAAGTCTAGATTTTCATTGCACTAGCTAGGTTCGGGTCATTGGTTTTAGTACCCATTTTAGACTTAGGTTCTGAGGCAGGCTCAGGCTATAAGACCTTAACCTCCAGGAATCTAATTCCCACCTTCTAATAAAATTGACAACTTGAACCAAAATCTCTTTCAATCAAATTCAAGCCCAATGTATAGGATAAGTTGGGGTGTTTTGGAAGTGATACAGAATCTCAAGACACCTCCTACCACTCCTCCTTTGATTCCAAAATTAAGTGTTTAATTTTGAACCAATCCCATTTGAAAGTTCCAATCCCTACCTCCTATGACATCTAGCCTTAAAATCTTAAATAAAATTTCTACCACTATTTTAATCGAGAGTATTCGTAGGAAACTCTGATTTTTTTACGATGTAATTAACTATGAGGGATGCGCTCGTTAGAGATTTAAAAACCTAGATCAAAATTTTAAAACCTCAATTAACTTTCTTTGGGAAAATCAAAAGTCAACAATCATTATCGTCATTTTTAAATGATCGATAATAGATGATATCCTCTTTTCTCAGGAAGATATATCGTACTATTATCATAACTTTAATAATGAAATTAATGAACCATTTATACATATTAATAAAGTTAAATATTTGATTTAACATAATTTAATCTTGTAGGATCATATGTTGTATCCCCTTGAGTTTGACTGTGATAATCAAGATAAATCCAAAGTTTTATAATCTGAACCTATTAGAGAATGATATGTTCATATTTTAAGGTGATATATCATTTATAATGAGCATTCAATTTCAAAATTAAAATTTCAAAAATTTTAAATTTTTTAGAGAAAATTAAACTTTTTCAAAACTATACTTTTCAATCAAACAAAAAAATGGCAACTCTGCTGGGGATAAATCTCTCTCTCCATATTTAATAGTAGTATAAATTTTGTTAAATCGGTAGTTCTAACTACCTTTTTTTCGTTGGTCCCTCTATCCATTTCTCCCTTGGGTGAGTGTGGCCAACTCAAAAAGACATGTCAGAATGAGAGGTGAGTGTAGCCAAACCCCTTTCAAGCCAGGCTTTCATATTTTGCCTCCAATCTGATTGGTAGAGTAAAAGAGTCAAGCCAAGTCCTTTAAAGATCTTCTTATAAATATTGAAAACTTGCATGCTAAGATCAATCCTAAGCATGTCAAATTTCATAAGTTATAAAAGATCCTTCAAATCTCAAAATTAAGGTTTAACTTTCTCTAATCCCGTCCTTCGACATTTCACTCCCAAATCTTTTATTGGGATAAAAGAGTCAAGCTGACCTTTTAGAATTTACTAATTGATTCGGGGGATCTTTTATGTTGGGTACGAACCAAACATATCGTATCTCACGAATTCAAAGTAAACTCTTTCAAACCTTTGGACTTCCAACATTCTTCTATCAAATTCAATTGATATTGTCGTATGTTCCTCTACGATGCTCTCTCGTAGTGCAACATACAGAATGTAAATTCAACTTTCCTCAAAGTCAAATTTAAAATCCAATCCTTTAAGCAAATCAAGGCTCTGACATTTCTCCCTTAGTCAAATTAAGGGAAGAAAGACTAAAGCATACTTCCTTCAATCTTCTTGTCAATTTTGTAAACCTTCATATCAAGCAGAATTTCGATGTGTTGAGTTACAAAAACTCGAGAAAATTCTTGCAAGTTTCTGAACATTCAAGATCCTTTTTCAAGATCATTCAAAGAAATTTTAGTTATTAGTGGTATGTGCTTCCTACAAAAAACTCCCATAGGTTAACACATATATGATTTAACTGAATTCAAATTCAAATCCCGACTTCGATATTTTACCCCCAAGTTAATTAGCAAGGTGAAAGAGTCAAGTCAAAAATCTAGGATTCTTTTTTTCGAATTTGTAAACCTTTATGTTGAGTCTACACTCAACATGATGAGTGACAAAATTCAAAAAAGATATCCTGACCTACAAAAGGGTCAAATTTCAAACATTCAAATCATTGTCAAGATTATTCAAATCAACTTTAGTCGTCAGTGCCATACGTTTCTTACAACGCACACTTGTAGGTTAATGTATATAATGCTGACTGTCCAATTTTCAAATCCAAATCTTAATCCCGACATTCTATCCCTGAGTCGATTGACAGGGTAGAAGGGTTAGATTAAAAATCTTTGATTTTCCTCCATAATTCAAAACTCTTTATTGAATTTACATTCAATATGCTGGGTTTCAAAAGTGGGAGATCTTTTAATTTGCAAAAAAATTCAATTTTTTTCAAAAATTATTCAAGTCAATTTCAATTGCCATTTCCACGGGTTTCCTACACCACTCTGTCGTGGTCTAACGCATGCAACACAACTCCACAATCAAAATCTCAGTTTTGACATTCTACCCCAACTCAATTGGCAGGGTAGAAGAGTCGAGCTGAAAATTTTTTAAGATTCCAAAATTCAAACATCTAATTAAAAATCCTTTCAAATTCAAGCTTCAAATTTAATCCCTTAAGAGAATCGTGGCTTCGACATTTCTTCCCCAGTCCAACTAGAGGATGAAAAGAGTCAGGCCAATCATTTGGATTTTCCTCACTAGTTTTACAAACCTTCATGTTGAGTCTACACTTAATATGATGAGTTTCAAAATTCAGGAAAGATCTTCTAACCTGTAAAAGGGTTTAAATTCCACTCAAGATCTTTTTTAAAGGATCGTTCAATTCAACTTCGGTCATTGGCCTTATATGTTTCCTACAATAAACTTTTGTAGCCTAATGTATATAATGCTGATCATTCAATCCTCAAATCTAAATCCCTGGGCTCTGACATTTCTCCCCTAAGTCACTTGGCGGGATTGAAGAGTCGAGCCAATTCTTAAGATCCTCTAATCAAAATTTGTAAACCTACATATTTGAGTGAAGCTTAATATGTTGAGTTTCAAAATTTAAAGGAGATACGTTCGATTCCAACCTCAAGATCAAATTCAATTTCAAACTCAAATTCAATTTTAATCTCATTTAAAATTCAATTTCAATCTTGAATTTAAATCCAATTTTAACCTCAAAATTCAAATTCAAATTCAACCTTAAGTCTATATTCAATCTAAGCCTTAAACTCAAGTTTGATTTCAACTTTAAATTCAACCTCAAATTTGATTTCAAATTCAAATCCGAGCTTAGACGTTTTGCCCCAAGTCAATTAATCAAATGCAAGAGTCAAGCCCAATTCTTAGATTTTCCTGTTGATTTTGTGAACCTACATGATTGAGTGAAACTCAACATATTGAATTACAAAATTTAAAGGATATCCATTCAATTTCAAGTTTAAGTTCATGTCTGATTTTAATTCTAACTTCAGATCAGGACTTTGACATTTTGCCCCCAAGTTAGTTGATGAGGCAATAGAGTCAAGTCTAGCTCTTAAGTCTTCCTTGTCATTTTATGAACCATCATGTTGAGTGTAAACTTAAGACGTTGAGTTATAAATTCTTTGAATAAAATCAATCATGTTCCAATTCAAATTAAATTTAAAATCAACTAATTTAAATCACCTGCTTTTAATTCTAGGAAATTGAACATATTCAAATGGTTGGGAAACTCCTCCTTTCATTGAATAGAGACATACCTATGGAAGAAGTCCTCTTTGGCAGTTCAATTCAGTTTGGAATGGGATTTCAGATCTTCAAGCTTTCAATTAATGGGGAAATGCTGATAGACTTCTCTGTGAGAACACAAGTGGATGTCCCTTTAGTTGAGATTACCTTAGGGTCAAGAGCTGACTCCCCCATTTTAAAAATGGAGGTAGTTGTTGCTCCCTTGCCTCCTGTATCCTCTACTGGGGAGGATAACAACTGGAAGTCAGAAACAATAGAAAAGTATCCATCTTAGTCTGAGATCAGATCAAGTTCCAGCACCCTCTTCGACACCAGGAGGCAGAAGAAGAACTACCTTTGAAGAGTCAGAAAGAGGGATAGTAAGGCTAAAATGATTACTCAATCAAAAGCCTTAAAGCAAGTCAAATTTGAGGCCAATTGAGAGTTCGTTGTTCCTTCTACGCAACCCCTCGATGGAAACCACTTCCATCCTCCTCCTGTTACTTAAAGGAGGGAGGTTGTGAGATGAGCAGCATGATCTCCACCGTGCCCTTTTGACTACTGCACAAAAAGAATCAATCAAGCCATAATTGAGCATTCACCAGTAATAGGCCATAGGCCCACAGTTGAGGAATGTGACCTATCTACTCTATTAGAGGATGTTAGGGCACCTTACTACACGTACCCCACTAGATCATCTATAGAGGAGGAGGTGTAGAAATCACTCGGGGTGCCACTCTCTTAACTACTAGGCCACTAGTAATGAGAGAGGGGAAATAACCTAAGATTGTATCAGATAGTGGTACCATCAAAAATTGACTTTTAAAGGGGACCTATCACGATAAATCTTTTGATAAAATGATGCCGTATTAATTAGGATAGTGTAGATCCCATAAATGTTTCTCCCTCAAAGAGATTTTAGGAATCTAATTCCATACTGATATGGTCTTGCCACCTAGACTTGTAACTTTTTAATGAAAAGCTTCGAATTTCTCAAGTATACTGGGTCCAAATTTTCAAGATAGTTGATTAATCTTTTTAATGAAAATTAACCTCTACCTTAAATTTTAAGCAGGAGAGGGTTGTGGTCGACTCCACCAGATAATTAGATGCCCCTCCGTCCCACCACTTCTGCGTGTTGATTTAACTTTTGAAATAAAATCTACCTCAAACTTAAGTTGACTTCAGAAATAAAAATTTTCTCAATCTTCTTGCAGTCTTCTATCTTAATAGATGTCTCTTGCGTGCTTAAAATCTGTTCAACGATTTTCCTAGTCAAGTTGATACTCATATCAAAAGAGTGGGTTTGCTTCAAGGATTATCCTTCTTTGCATTAAAGAATGACTTTTCTTCTCCTATGCTTGAGATATAATCCCAGCATTCAAAAAAGAGAGAAATCATTATAAAGTTTTAAAAAGAGTTGAAGCCCCTGATCAAATTCAAAATAAATCAAAACTCAAAAGATGTACAAAGTACACCAGAAGTTAAAAGATATGTAAAGTGCGCCAAAAATCAAGAGATGCATGAAGTCTACAAAATAAAATAAAAAGATGCACAATGTGTGCCACTAAAAAAAAAGAGGCTTACTTCTTCTTAAATCCTTAAATCTCCAAAGAGAATTCAATCAACTTTAATTACTTGACTTTGAAAAATCTTGAATCCAGATTTTCCATCATGCACTGATTATCTATTAAATAGAAAACTCTTATGCAAGAGAATTGAAAAGATCAAATTTCTCTATCCAACTTAAATCTTTTTGAAATTGATTCTAATTTAAAAACACACAAGGGAGACCCTAGTTTAGTTTCTATGAAACTTGGTCTAGGTTAATAAAATCTAAATCTTCCAAATTAGTTGGAGTTGACACTACTTCTCACTGTACTTTCGAATTTGTTCTCGTTTGTTATCCTGACAGGGTCCAGATGATCAAGAGGAAATTTTTCAATAAGAAGAATAAATCTTCTACTCCAGATGAAAATTAAAAACTTGTCCTTGAGAAATATGTGTGATTACTTACACATAGGCATCTTCTCCATCAAGGCCTTTTCTATAAAATTACACTCTATGTTGGGTGTGAGATCAATCCCACTAGAGGAGTATTTTATAATGCTGGGAACTACCATTCAAATTTAAATAAAAGGTTAGCAATATGCCTAACTACAATTTGAGTAGTTTGAGGCCTTGTAGAGCGTTGTCTTTAAGGCTCAATAAAACTCTGAGTGGTACAAACCCTAAGTGGTTCAAACACATAATAAGATAGTGCGACTTAGAGCCTTCCAAGTAGGAGACTTGGTCCAGGTTCTTTGGATACCTATCTTAGCCTTCCGATAGATTGACAGGGGAGTTTAAACCAATATAAGAATGACCCTTTATAATTGAGACTTTCTTTGAAAAAAATTCAAATAGTAATTGATCAACCCTGAAAAATGCCACCTGATATTTTTGAACATTGGGGAGGCTCTTCAGAAAGTATCACGCTAGATTAGTATCAAATTCAATATTAACAAAAACTCTACAAATTCTTGGATTTAAGAACTTTTCAAAATTCAAAATCCAAAATTAAATCAAACTTCAAATTCGAAACCCTTCAAATCCAAAATCAAATAAAATTTCAAATTCCAACTTCTTCAAATTCAAAACTAAATTAATTAAAAATCATTCAAATCTCAAGTTCTAAAGTTCAAACCCGATCCTCTATGTAGAGTAATTTTCCTCCCCATATGATCATTCCAGATACGATCCTCTGTGTAGAGCAAATTTCCTCCCCACATGATCATTTAGACTCGATCTTCGGTGTAGAGCATGATGAGAATTGTGCAAATTTGAAGATTGTTGAGAATTGTGAAAATCTGTTTATTCAAGTGAGTTTTTGATATGAGTTGTTTTGATGATTACAAAAATATATTATTTGTTTATTATTTATCCTAACAAATATTAGAATTTCTATTTTGTGTGTACTAACATATTTTTCAAGAAACTTACACTTCAGATTGCTAAAGACTTCAAGTTAATTTGTTAGAGTTTATTGTAAGTGAAGTCTATAATTTTTACTTTTTTTGAGTCTGAGAGAGTGTGATTGTAAGTTGGATAACTATGCACACACACACTGGGGGAGTGAGATAATTTTTTTTTAAAACTAATCATACAAGGCAACATATGGGATAAAATGGTTTCGTATATCATTTTCCAGAGTACAAAATAGTGGTTCCATGGTTCGTACGAGGTATCGTATGGGATGAACTGTTCATTTTTGAACTATTCATATAGGCCGAAATGGCTTCGTATATCATTTTCCAGAGTACGAAATGGGGCTCATATGGTTCATATGGGTCATTTTACAGGACGAGCTATTTCATTTTTGAAATATTTGTACGGGATAATCAGACTGTGTAAAAATTAAAATTTTTAGTTTTTGGATGGTTTTTCTTGTCCTTTGAATATAAGGGTCCTAAAAATTGACTTTGCAATTAATCTTCTGTGAATTTCTTATTGAGAGTGGAAGGGAGAGTGATTAGGGAGAGTGTTTGGGAGTGAGTGTGGTGAGATCTTTGAAGAGGGAATTGTGAGGGGATTCATAAGGTTGTCCAGAGGTTAGGATCTCATTATTTTGTACTTCAAGTCTCTTCCCTATCTCTTTGAAGACTCTTGAGAGAAGATATTTGAAGATGGTCCGGTTCTTTGCCATCACCAGGAGGGTGAAAAAGGACACTTGGTTCTCTGCCGACACTTGGAGGGTGTGAAAGGATGAGTGGATTCTCTGCCTTCACAAGGAGGGTGAAAAAGGATGACAGTTCTCTACCGCATCAGGGTTTGGTGGAAGAGAGTTTTGTAAGGGCTTCTCCATCTTACTGTGGGGGCTAAAGGAGTCACTTTAGTTTAGTGCAATACCTAGAGAATGAGTCTATAGGAAGTGGATGTAGGTCGTGTTTGACTGAACCACTATAAATCTGGTGTTCTCTGTTCCTATTTTTTATTTACCGCATTATTATTTTATGTATTTCACTTTATTTTTTGTGATTAAAAGGGTACAAAATTCATAACTATTCATACAATACAAATTGGATTGTATAGTATAATTTTTATAAAGCTTTTAATAAAAAATCTTCCAAAATTCTAAGAAATTTTTAAAGCACTAATTCACCCCCCTCTTGGTTAGCCTAGGGACATAATCAATAGGTCTAACAACCTATTCACACTTTCAAGTGGTATCAGAGCCTATTTCAAAACTTATTATTTAAATTACTTTTTGAAAATCGATCATGGCTAATTTTGGAAACCAAAATACTTTAGAAGGTTACTCCATCACTAGACCACCTTTGTTTGACAACATTCCGTTTGATTTCTGGAAAACTCGTATGTCTACTTTTTTACAATCTCTTGACTGTCGCATGTGGATGCTAGTACAGGATGGTTATACTACACCTACTAGACTTGTAAATGGCATTAGAGTTGAAACACCATTTACTGATTGGACTGTAGAAGAAAGGATTTAGCACAATTAAATACAAAATGCTTGAATAGTTTTTTCTGTGCTCTTAAATCTAAAGACTATATGCATGTTTTTACTTATAAATCTGGAAAAAAATTTGGGATAGACTTTGTATTATATATGAAGGTATAAATAAAGTAAAACAAACTAGATTGAACGTTCTTTTACACGACTGTGAACTCTTTTGCATGAAATCGAATTAATCAATCTTTGATATGTATACTCGATTTATACATATATCCACTTCATTGCATGCCTTAGGTAGGGAATTGATGAATGTAGAAAAAGTGAATAAAATACTTTGTTGTTTTCCTACTGCTTATGATGCAAAGATAACTGTCATAACTGAAGCAAAAGATTTAAATTCCTATTCTATTGACAATCTTCTTGGATCACTAATTGCTTACGAGCAATTTGTGACTTAAAGATAGATTAATGCAGGTGAAAAACGGAAGGAGAAGAATATATTATTGAAGGTGGATGGTACAGACAGTGATCAATCACTACCTGAGGATGAGGAAGACATTGCCTTAATGACAAGGCAGTTAAAAAGTTTCCTAAGGAGGAAGTAGAGAAGACGCCAACAGTGGAACAAAGGTAAGTTCCATAAAAATGTAAAGGCTTCTAATGATGTTATTTTCTATGAGTGCAAGAAGCCAAGACACATAAAGATTGAGTGCCATAATCTCAAGATCAATCCTAGCAAGGAGATAGCCGAGGATAAACCAAAGGATAGAAGGGGCAAAAAGAGACTTCAATAAGCATTTTGGGTGGACTCAGCTTCAGATTCTTCAAAAACAACACCTGAAGAGGAAGTCAAAAATTTATACTTGATGGCTAACAATCTTGATCATTCGGATAAAGAGGAGGTATGTGACTCAAGTTATGATGAATTCTTTGAAATTTCTGAATGCATTCATTCTGCATATAGGAAACTAAAAAAACTGCATGCCAAACTGAATCTGGACTACTTAGAATTGCAAAATGAATATGAAATCCTTAGGAAAGATCATGCATTAATTGATAATAATTACATAACATTATTGGATGAGTTTGATAATTTAAATAAATAGCATAAAATTTTAAAATCATCACACACTGAACTTGAAAATGATTTCAAAATATTTATAGATGAATCAGATAATAGTGAGCATAATTTGAAGATTGATAATTCGATTTTAGAAAGTATAAATACATATCTTGAAGTTAAATTCAAAGAACTTGAGGAAAATAGGAAACTACTTAAACTTGAAGATTTTTACAAAATCTACCATAAGTCAATTAATTCAAAATCTAGAAGAAGATCTTATAGTGCACATAGATTGGTGAATCCTTTCCCTGGAGTAAAATATTTTCTTGTGGTATGATTGGGCATATTTCTCACACTTGTACTATTCATCATAGAACACATTTAGTGTGGAGACCTAAGATGTATAAAATATAGTATATCACACATGCATCTGTTTTAAAATTGCTAAGAGGAGAACTTAAACTTGTTTGGGTTCCCAAGTCTAGCATTTGATAATTTTATAGGAACGCTCTCACACAAGATCTCGTGCGAGTATTTGGTACCTGGACAGTGGTTATTCAAAGCATATGACTAGAGATGCAAATCAATTTATATCACTTAAAGCTAGGAATAGAGGCAAGGTTACACTTTGAGACAATACCACTAAGAGAGTGATAAGTACAGGTATGATTGGAAATTCAAAAAAAATTATGATTGAAAATATTCTGTTAGTAGAAGGTTTAGAACACAATCTGTTAAGCATAAGTCAACTATGCGATAAAGGTTATCATATTAAATTCTTGCCTATTAGTTATATTATTAGTCGAGATGGTTTTGTTGTGCTGAATGGTGATAGAGTAAATAATGTTTACATGCAATATTTAAATTCTGTAAAATCTTCTAGTACTTTTGTTTGAAAATTGTATCTGATGAGTCATGGTTATGACATAGAAGACTTTGTCAGTCTAGCATGAGAAATTTTAGGAAAATCGCCCAAAAAGAGTTAGTTAGAGGAGTACCCAAATTAGACTTTACAGAAGATCACTTATATGATGCATGTCAACTAGGAAAATAAGTCAAATGCTCCTTCAATTCAACCAAGGAAGTTAGAACTAGCAAGCCCTTAAAAATTCTTCACATGAATCTCTTTAGACCTGTTAGTACCATAAGTTTAGGAGGAAAAAGATTTGGGTATGTAATTATGGATGATTATTCAAGATTCACCTGGATTAGATTTTTGAATAATAAGAGTGAATAATTTGAGGAGTTTAGAGATTTTTCCACTTAGATTTAGAGAAAACTAGGTTTTGAAATTGTAACTATCCAAAGTGATCATGGGGGAGAATTTAAAAATGAATTGTTTGATGATTTTTATAAATCTCATAGGATAGATTATAACTTCTCAACTTCTAGGACACCTCAATAGAATGGAGTAGTTGAGAGAAAGAATAGGACATTAATTGAAACTACTAGAGCTATGTTGGTAAAATATTCACTTCCAAAATATTTTTAGGCTGAAGCAGTTAGTACATCATGCTATGTATTAAATAGGGTGTACATTATATCAAAATTAAATAAGACACCTATGAACTTCTTAAAGGTAGAATTCCCAACCTCTCATATCTACATATTTTTGGAAGTAAAGTGTTCATATATAATAATTGTAAAACACTCTTAGGAAAATTTGATCCTAAATCTGATGAAGGAAATTTTCTAGGTTATTCAAGTGTTGGAAAATCCTATAGAGTTTTTAATAAAAGAACTTCGGTAGTTGAAGAGACCACTCATGTTGTTTTTAATGAATTAGATAAATATGGAGGGTCTAGGTTAGATGAAGATGAAGTTGAGGAGAAAATTTAATGACTTGAAAATGAAAAAAGTTAAAGAAAGGTCTGAAAATGAGGAAGAAAACCAATTACCTAAGGAATGAAAATTTATTAAAAGTCATCCTACATAGTTGATTTTAGGAGACCCAAGTGAAGGAGTTAGAACTAGGCATGGTTTGAGGAAAGAAGTCAATCACTCAGCCTTTATTCAATGATTGAACCCACTAATATAAACCAAGCACTTTTGGATGAATTTTAGATTTTGGCCATGCAAGAAGAATTGAATTAATTTATAAGAAATGATGTTTGGGAGTTAATTGAAAGTCCAAAGGATCAAATTGTAGTTGGTACTAAGTGGGTGTTCAAAAATAAAATGAATGATTCAGGGGTTGTGATTAGAAATAAAGCTAGATTGGTAGCTAAGGGTTATAATCAAATAGAAGGGATTGATTTTGAGAAGACATTTGCCACTGTAGCAAGACTTGAAGTAATTAGGGTTTTGTTAGCCTTTTCCTGTTTTAAAGGTTTTAATTTGTATCAAATGGATGTTAAAAGTGCCTTTTTGAATAGGGTGATAGAGTAGGATATTTATGTTGAGCAACTTCCAGGTTTTAAAAATTCTAAATTCCCTAATCATATTTTCAAATTAGAAAAGGTATTATATGGACTAAAACAGGCACCTAGGGCGTGGTATGAGAGGTTAAGCACTTCTTTATTAAAAGGATCATTTGTTAAAGGAAGTGTTGATGCCACTCTCTTTTTGAAAAGAATAGAAAATGAGATACTCATTGTTTAAATATATGTGGATGATATCATTTTTTGATCAACTGATAAAAATCTATGTGATGAATTTTCAAAAATAATGAGTAGTGAATTTGAGATACGTTTGATGGGAGACTTGAGTTATTTTCTTAGTTTTAGCATAAAATAAAATGAGGAAAGAACTTTTCTTAGTCAGTCTAAGTATGTTAATAAGTATGTTAAGGACATCATAAAGTATGAAATGGATAATACTAAATTAGTGACTACACCCATGAGTTCCTCAGTGCAGTTGATAAGGATCCTAAAGGTAAATCAGTTGATCAAAAGAAGTTTAGAGGGATTATTGGATCTTTGCTTTACTTGACAGCTAGCAGACCTGATATCATGTTTAATGTTTGTTTGTGTGCTAGATTTCAAGCAGATCCTAAAGAGTCACATCTGACTGTAGTTAAAAGAATTATGAGATATCTTTTAGGGACTCAAAACCTAGGAATTTGGTATCCTAAGAATAGCATTGCATTTGAAATTGTTGGATACTCTGATTCAAATTATGCTAGTTGTAGGGTTGATAAGAAAAATACTTCTGGAACTTGCCAATTTATAGAAAACTCCTTAATTTTTTGGTCTAGTAGAAAACAGAACTGAATAGCCCTTTCAACTGCAGAAGCTGAATATATTGCCTTAGTAAGTTGTGTTGCATAAGTGCTTTGGTTAAAACAACAGCTATTTGACTTAGGATTTTCTTTGGCACAATTCCAATCTTTTGTGATAACACTAGTGCCATATGCATTTCAAAGAATCCTATTCAACATTCTAGAACAAAGCATATCTATATAAGGCATCATTTTATAAGAGATCATGTAGCAAAAGGGGAAATTGAATTACATCATGTTGCTACTAAGGATCAACTTGTAGATAATTTCACAAAACAACTAGTATTTTAAGGACAATATTATGTGTGATCGATCTTAATGCATAATTGAAAATTTGGCAATTTTGTTTTATATGTAAGTGTATATTTTTTGTTTATGTCAAGTGTGTGCATGAAATAAGTTAAATGTTTTTATGTTTTTATTGTTCGTTTCATACTATATAAATTTTTTCGCACGATACTAATTATATAGCATGTAAGAAGAATCTGTAGAAATTAAAGAGACGAAATTGAGTTTTTCATAGTCATTTTATACTGTACGATGACGTCATCATACTGTACGATATGTACAGGTTCATCTGTACGTATGGGAACGGGTTTACGATTGTGTCATTTATTATTGATGATCGTACGTACGAACACATCGTTCATCTATATGATCCATGTAATTAATTCGGATAAAGATGAACCTAACCGTCACCTGAATGATCTTTAATTTTTCTGATCATCCTAGACAAACACCTGATCGTCTGTACGATCAGGAAGTCAAAAAGCCTGTACGAAAAGATGCATCGAAAAGGGCAGTTTACAAAAAGCCATTTCATCTTTGCCCATTTTTGTTCGTACGTACGAAATTTATTTCGTCCCATACAAAGTTTATTTCATGTCGTACGAAGGTTTTTTGTACTATACGATTGATCTTTTTTTCTTTATAAAGAAGGGTCATTTTCATTCATTTCACTTCCATTCCAAACTCTTCAGAGCCATAAATTAGAGATGTATGGCAGTGAAAAAAGAGTACGATATGCTAGGGGTTCATTTTCTAGGCAAGAGTGGGATGATAACTTTTTGCCTGCTCAAAATGAAGAGGCTTACCTTAGATTTTCTGCTTCTAAAATTACTCCTTCTCGTATCTTACTGCAAGAAAAGATTCACTTTGTGGTAATGACTCTCTTTGATTCAACTCAATTCTCATTCCTTCTCACCCTCATTTATGCCTACAATAAAAATTTATTTCATGTCTTTCTCACAAATATGAAATTCAATCAGGATCACACTAGGATCATCTCCTATGTACTTAAACAAAGAGCAGAAATCATTAAGGAGGATTTTGGGTCATATCTTCATCTTAAAATCCTAGGAATTCGAGCACACACCTTGACTTCTAGAGTAAATTATGATTGGTCCGAAGTGAATCAAGTCCATAGTGGTGTAAGCCAACCAACTCACTTACCTAGAGTTTACGCCTTAAATCAAAATGCAAGAATCATCCAGCATGTTCTTAGGACTTAGATAATTCCAAAAGCTGGAGATCGAGTAAATATGACTCCCCTCCTCTCAACTGTCACCTATTTGATAATGACTGTTTAACCAATAGATGAAGCCCAATTACTCTTGGACTACTTTTATTCTCTCATTGATATTGGCCAGGCTAGTGTCAAAAGGAAGAAAAATATTGCCTTGGGTCATGTAATTTCTTATATCTTAGAGAAGAAGTATAATCTGGTTCACCTTGATAGACTTTTTGAATTGCCAATCTACTTTACTGATGCTTCTTTTTGGACACTCTTTGGGAGAGAGGGTTCTAGGGATGACTCTGAAGAAGAACCTGCACCAGCACCAGCACTAGCACCAACACCTACAGCAGGACCTGACTAGAATTGCTATCAAGAAATGGTCCACCAGCTTGATAGGCTAGAAACTCATTTTGATCAGCGATTTGATCAAATTGAGAACAAAATAAACCCGTAGGATGCTCGCTACGCAAAGGATAGAGGTTGGGTTTGTGATCAGCTTGAATTAATGAACAACAATATTTCCACTATGAATAGCTATTTTGCTATGTTCGCTGCTCCACCACCACCTCCAGATCAGGGTCCTTCAGATTACTAGTGATGATTTTATGTTTGTTTAGCTTAGTCTTTGGTAGTCTTTGTTGTTCTTCTAGGCTTTGTTGTTGTGGTTATTGCTGTTGTTGGTTATGGCTTGTTAGTGATTTGGCTGTATGACTATTGTACATGCAAGCTTTGATTTTTTGTAAGTTGAATTGAATGTAAGCTTGCTTCATGATATGTTCACTGGAATAGAAAAAGTTATATTTCTGTGCTATTATTATATGATTGTGATTGTGACTAGAAATATTTTACATTTCATCACTCAAACATAGTTGATTATCTTTATAAAATGTTGACTGAATTTAGTCTACAATAGTAATTTCTGTGCATAATTTAGTTTCTCAAAATATTTAGATTACATTATGACTTGGTGTAGATTGGAAGATCTTTCTTTTATATTATTTTTAAACATCTATTACTTAGCTTAAATTGTTACATATTTGATGTCTTAATATTATTCTTGTTTCTATCTCAAAGTGTTCATTATTGTATTTGTGTTTAAGAGATTGTATTTTTTGGAAAGAATTTTTTTTGTAGGCACAAAATGAGCCTAAAAATAAAAAGATACACAAAGTGTGCCACAAATACAAAAGATGCGCAATGTCACTAAATTACAAAAAGGGACAGAATTAGCCAAAAATTGACAAGATGCACAAAGTGTGCCATTAATTTAAAAAGATGCACAATGTCGCCAATCATTCTTTCCTTTAATATTTTTTCAATTACACTAATCAATGATCGTCACTATTGAATTAGAAAAATAGTAATTTTATTTCATCATTTTTACAATAATTGTGGTTATATAATACGTCTATTACATTACTGACATAGATCAACTTCTCTTATCCTTGTTATTATGTGATATAAAATATTTTGAGTCCTTACTTTTTGCATCTGATTTTAATATTATAGTTAACTTTCATTTAACATTATTTTAATCATCAACTACTTTGATTGTTTTCCTTTTTGTTGTTGTCAAAAGGGGGAGTTTATTTGTATTGTTTGATTATGTTTAGCATTGATATTTTCATTTGTATAGTTTGCTTATATTTAGCATTAGTATTGGGATTGATCTTATTTTTTGTTTGATGTGTGGTTACATGTTGTGTGTTGCAAGTTATATGTAGTTTTGTGTTTGTTTATATTTTTCTAAGGATTAGTACCCCTTGTTTCAAATAGATCATTTATTTAGGGGGAACTTACATTTAGGGGGAGCTTAGGAGAAAAATTGTGTTTACTTATTAACTCAAACAATAATTATTTTGCCATCATAAAAAAGAGGGAGATTGTTGAGAATTGAGTAAATTTGGAGATTATTGAGAATTGTGCAAATCTGTTTATTCAAGTGAGTTTTTGATATGAGTTGTTTTGATGATTACAAAAACTTATTGTTTGTTTATTTTTTCTCTTAACAAATATTGGAATTTCTATTTTATGTGTACTAACATGTATTTCAAAAAATTCACACTCCAGATTGCTGAAGACTTCAAGTTAATTTGCTTGAGTTTATTATAATTGAAGTTTATAATTTTTACTTTTCTTGAGTCTAAGAGAGCGTGATTGTACGTTGGATAACTGTGCACACACACACTGGGCGAGTGAGATAAATTTTTTTTAAAAAACTAATCGTACAAGGCATCGTACAAGATGAAATGGTTTCGTATATAATTTTTTAGAGTACGAAATGGGGGTTCCATGGTTTGTACGAGCTATCGCACGGGATGAACTGTTCATTTTTGAACTACTCATACAGGACAAAATGGCTTCGTATATCATTTTCCAGAGTATGAAATGGGGCTCATATGGTTCATATGGGATATCATACGAGACAAACTATTTCATTTTTGAAAGGTTCATACGGGATGATTGTCGATTGTATGGGATGATCGGACTGCGTAAAAATTAAAATTTTCAATTTATAGATGGTTTTTATTGTCCTTTGAATATAAGGGTCCTCAAAACTGACTTTACAATTAATCTTCTATAAATTTCCTCTTGAGAGTGAAAGGGAGAGTACTTAGGGAGAGTGTTTGTGAGTGAGTGTGGTCAGATCTTTGAAGAAAAAATTATGAGGGGATTCACAAGGTTGTCTAAAGGTGAGGATCTCATTATTTTATACTTCAAGTCTCTTCCCTGTCTCTTTGAAGAAACTTGAGAGAAGATCTTTGAAGAAGGTTCAGTTCTCTTCCATCACCAGGAGGGTGAAAAAAGATGCTTGGTTCTCTGCCGACACCTGAAGGGTGTAAAAGGACGAGTGGGTTCTCTACCTTCACGAGGAGGGTGAAAAGGACGATGGTTCTCTACCGCACCGGGGTTGGTGGAAAAGAGTTTTATAAGGGCTTCTCCGCCTTACTGTGGGGGCTAAAGGAGAGTCACTTTGGTTTAGTGTAATACCTAGAGAAGGAGTCTCTAGGGAGTGGATATAGACCATGTTTGACCTGAAAGTTCGTGAGGGGTGTTAAGCCCTTATGAACTAGTCCCAAGGCTAACCAAGAAGGGGGTGAATTAGATATTTAAAAACTTCTTTAAACAAAAAGGAAAATCTTTTTATTTAAATTAATAATAAAAAGATCAATCACAGATTTCACCCAAGCAGTTAATCGTAGTAAAATAAAATGTGGAAAATAATCAGAAAGAACACACCAGATTTATAGTGGTTCAGTCCAACCTGACCTACGTCCACTCCTCGGAGGTACCCTTCGAGTATTGCACTACACCTTTAGGGACTCTCCTTTAGTCCCCACAGCTAGGTGGAGAAGCCCTTACAAAATCACTTTCACCTTCCCTGGTGCGACGGAGTAGCCGGGTCCTTCGACACCAATGAGATCTTCTTCTTCCCAAAACTTCCCTCGAGATGACTCTTGAATTCGATGGTACTTAGGTGCAAGCTTGCCGGAGCAACCGTGTGAACCCCCTCACACTCCCTCGAAAATCCCCCTTCTAAGGCTCTTCTCCCTCTCAAACTCCACCCTTTCCTCTCTCCCTTTCAAGCTCTCTCTTCAAGTTTTCTCCAAAAGAAATGAAGCCCCAATGGCTGCCAAAAGACATCTATCAAGTACCTTGAGAAAGCTTAAAAAGAGAGCTCGAAAAACCCTTCCAAATTAGTTCTAGCGACAAAGATCGTCCAAGATAATCGCAAGATCGTCCAGGATGATATGCTCCAAAAGAGGGCTTCAGGAAATCCTAAAAACTCAATTCTACCACCAAAGATTGTCTAAGACGATCGCATGATCGTCTAGGACTATGTGTAAAATTTGACCTGGTAGTCCTAGATGATCCCAGGATAGTCCAGGATGATTAGTACAAATTTTGAAGAAATCATCCAGTACGATATACAGATCGTCCAGGACAATCAGAATATCAAATTATACATATTTGATTGAATAATCAAAGGATTAATTTAGGCAACATTATCATAGATCGTCTAGTACGATATGGATCATCCTGGATGATTAGACCAAAAATTGAATCTTAAATCCTTGCCTAAATTATCATGGCGGTTAGGGTTTTGAGATTGTATTGGATCATTCAGGATGATATAAATCATCCAGGATGATTAGTTCAATCAACAGATCATCCTGAATGATCTAAATCATCCAGTATGATTTATTCAAAAGTTGAACTTCTAGTTTTGACTAGATCTCACTCCCACTGAGTGTGTGTATACATGGTCACAAGCAAGCATACACTCTTACAGGACTTAACTCAAGAAATCAAAAAGTACATTCATAAATATTATAAATATCATCACATTATAGCCTATTCTATCCATTCTTGAGCCTTAATCTTTGTTGGAAGGTGCATGTTATTCCTGAAATGTTAGTACACATATAAATAAATATACATTATGAATACTAGAAAATGTGAGCCATAATGTTTGTTATCATAAAAAATAAGAACTTGTGAGCCTGAGTCACAACAATCTCTCCCTTTTTGATGATGACAAACATTATTGGTTAAATTTGCAAACAAAAAAAGAATTTTCTTATAATATCCCCATCACTAAGAAAAGACTTTTAAAAATAGGGAGAAGTACAAAATATTTTTTATATTAAAAAAAATAAACTACACAAAAATAACACAAATAAAACAAACTTTATAAATATAACAGTACATTCTCCCCCTTTGACATTATCAAAAAGAAGAGGAGCATAGAAAAATAAACTGGAAAAAATTAAAACAAAATAGACTAAAAGATCAAAAACGGTTCCTGATCTGGTGAATTTTTTTTTTTTTTTGAAAAATCATTTTGAAATATTAAGAATTTTCTTGTAATGAGAAAGTTATCTCTTGATTTTATTTAAAAGCTTAGTAAGACATGTATTGACCACTTATAACCGAGAAAGGTTAGAGATTCAGAAATTGTTAATCTAAGCTCAGGTTTTAAAAAAGGCTAAAAAACTTTTTAAGCCAATATCTAAAGCAAGGAACAAATTAGATAAAGAAAGAAAATTTTTTTCAAAACTCCTTTCATGAAATATATCTAATAGAAGATTAATGCAAAGTAATGAATCATAAATCATGATTTTCAAACTCAAGTAACAAATTTATCAAAAAGACATGAGTTTTCTAAACTTTAGAGATTTACAAGAAGGGAAGCTAACTTTTTGTGGGCTCATTTTATGCCTCTTTTTATTTTGGTGCTCTTTACGCATCTTTTGTTTTTGATACACTTTGTGTATCTTTCCAATTTGGTGACATTGTGCATCTTTTTAGCTTTGGGCTCATTTTGTGCCTCTTTTGATTTTTGTAATTTACCTCCTTTCTAAATCTTTAAATCAGCAAACCATATTCTTATGATAAAGACGAACAACCTGATTAATACAATCTTTGAAGTAGGTTCATTAACTTGCAAAAGATCCCTATGAGATAGGCAAAATATAGGGAGAGGAAAAAGGTTCAATTTCAAAAACTAATTTATAATTTGAAATAAATTTTGAATCAAAAGTGAAATAGACTTATATAAAGAAACGAGGTGGAGAGACAAAATCATTAGTTTCCTTGCTTTGCCTGATTTTTGAAAAAATCAATTACAACTTACATAGAATTTTTTAAAAAATAGGAGGTAAATTTTCCATTTTATAAAATATAATTTTTAAAAAACTAATTTGATTTTCAAAAGTGTAAATGAAACAAAAAGTGATATGTGTGTGCTGATCAGAGAAATTACACAAACAACAGAGAAACTAATTTAAAAATTAAAAAAAAAATAAAAATAATAAGAAAAATAAAACATAAACAAAAACACCACGAATAAAAAATAACAAAAAAATCAAAACAAAAACACAAACACAAACACATAAGCAAAAAATTAATTCACATCATCTCGCTCCTGGTCTGATGATTCGGAAGCTAGGTCTACCCAGGAGATTTTTGCTTTGCATTATTTACCCTTATAATAATTTGCTTGGTTTTACCCTTTTCCATTTCAGGAAGGGTTTTTATATTCGGGCACTGATTTTTCATATGTCCAGGTTTCCTACATCCAAAGCAAATAACATCAGAAGAACTCTTAATATTTTTATCTTTTTTACCTTTATTCCACTTTTGTTGATGTTGATCCTTGTGCTTTAATAGACTTTTCAATTTGTTTGTTGTTGATAGTAACTCCTTACTTTCATCATCTTCTAAGTCCTCAGCTTTCAGTACTATAGTTTCACCTGCATCTAAAAGCTTTTGACCCAAATCTTGCTCGTAGGCAATGATTGAGCCAATCAGATTATCAATAGAATATTCGTTCAAATTTTTAGATTTAGAAATTGTAATGACTTTGGCATCAAATTTATCAAGTAGAGAACGTAGGATTTTATTGACTTTTTCAAAGTTTGAAAGTTCTTTTCCTAATACATGTAGTGATGTCACAATTTGAGTAAACATAGTATACATATCCAATATCGTCTCATAAGGTTTCATGCTAAAAAATTCATAATCATGCATTAAAATATTTAATCTAGATTGCTTGATTTCACAAGTACCTTCATACGTAGTACATAATTTATCCCAAATTTCCTTGCCAGTAGTGCATGCGGATACTAACATATAATCATCAGAATTTAAAGCACAGAAAAAAAATTCAAACATTTAGCATTCAATTGAGCATTAATTTGTTCTATTCTACTCCATTCAGAAAAAGGAATATCAATTTTAATTTCATCTACTATACGTGATGGTATAGAATAACTAGTTTGAATCATATACCACATGCGAAAATCTATTGATTTCAAGAAAATAGACATACAGATTTTCCAAAAATCAAAACTAATATTTTCAAAAATCAAAACTAATTACAATTTCCAAAATTAGCCATGGATCAAAATTCAAAAGTTTTTCAAAACTTGATTTTATGAATCCCGCTTTGATACCACTTAAAGGTTTGTGAGGGGTGTTAAGCTCTTATGAACTAGTCCCAAGGCCAACTAAGAAGGGAGTAAATTGAATATTTAAAAACTACTTTAAACAAAAAAAAATCTTTTTATATCTTGCAGCGAAAACAAATTAAATCAATAATAAAAAGATTAATCACAGATTTCACCTAAGCAGTTAATCACAGTAAAATAAAATGCAAAAAATAATCAGAAAGAACACACCAGATTTATAGTGGTTTGGTCCAACCTGACCTACTTCCACTCCTCGGAGGCACCCTCCGAGTATTGCACTACACCTTTAGTGACTCTCCTTTAGGCCCCACAACTAGGCGGAGAAGTCCTTACAAAATCACTTCCACCTTCCCTGGTGCGGCGGAGTAGCCGGGTCCTTCAACACCAAAGAGATCTTCTTCTTCCCAAAACTTCCCTTGAGACGACCCTTAAATTCGGTGGTATTTAGGTGCAAGCTTGCCGGAGCAACCGTGTGAACCCCCTCACACTCCCATAAAAAGCCCCCTTCCAAGGCTGTTCTCCCTCTCAAACTCCACCCTTTCCTCTCTCCCTTTCAAGCTCTCTCTTCAAGTTTTCTCCAAAAGAAATGAAGCCTCAATGGCTGCCAAAAGACACCTATTAAGTGCCTTGAGAAAGCTTAAAAAAAGAGCTCTAAAAATCCTTCTATATCAGTTATGGAGGCAAAGATCATCCAGGATGATCGCAGGATCGTCCAGGACGATGTGATCTAAAAGACGTCTTCAAAAAATCCTAAAAATTCAATTATGCTGCCAAAGATCATCTAGGACGATCGCAAGATCATCCAGGATGATGTTTAGAATTTGACCTGATAGTCTTGGACGATCCCAGGATAATCCAGGATGATTAGTACAAATTTTGCACAAGTCATCCAGTACGATATACGGATCGTCCAGGACGATCAGAATATCAAATTATGCATATTTGATTGAATAATCAAAGGATTAATTTAAGCAACATTTTCATAGATCGTCAAGTACGATATGGATCGTCTTGGACGATTAGACCAAAAACTGAATCTTAAATCCTTGCCTAAATTATCATGACGACTAGGGTTTTGAGATTATATTGGATCATTCTGGATGATATAAATCATCCAGGATAATTAGTTCATTAAACAGATCATCCTAGATGATCTAAATTGTCCAGTACGATTTGTTCAAAAGTTGAACTTCTGGTTTTGACTAGATCTCACTCCCCCTGAGTATGTGTGTACATGGACACAAGCAAGTATAGACCCTTACAGGACTTGACTCAAGAAATCAAAAAGTACATCAATGAAAATTACAAATATCATCACATCATAGCCTATTCTACACATTCTTGAGCCTTGAATCTTTGTTGGAAGGTGCATGCTGTTCTTGAAATGTTAGTATACATACAAACAAATATACATTATGAATACTAGAAAATGTGAGCCGTAATGTTTGTTATCATCAAAAATAAGAACTCGTGAGCCTGAGTCGCAATATGACCAAACCACTATAAATTTGGTATTATATGTTCCTATTTTTTATTTACCGCATTGTTATTTTTTGTATTGTAATTTATTTTTCTATGGTTGAAAAAATATAAAATTCATAACTGTTTGTATAATACAAACTGGATTGTATAGTATGATTTATATAAAGCTTTTAATAAAAAATCTTCCAAAATTCCAAGAGGTTTTTTAAAGTACCAATTCACCCCCCCCCCTCTCTTGGTTAGCCTAGGGACATAATCATTAGGTCTAACAACCTTTTCGTACTTTCAGAGTAAGTTTCCTCTCCACAAGATCATTCACTAATGATGGAGCACGCCGTCTTTGGCACCATCTTAGTTTCAAATTCCAGACACGATCCTCTGTGAAGAGCAAGTTTTCTCCCCTCATGATCCTCCAGACTTAATCTTTATTGTAAAGCAAATTTCCTCTCCACAAGATCATCCACTAATGATGGAGCATGCCCTCTGTGGCACCATCCTAGTTTCAACTTCTAGACCCGATCTTCTGTGGGAAGCAATACTTCCTTTATACAGGATCTTCCAGCTCTCTTTTCCTTATGGTTAGATGTGAGTCATCGTGCTTTCTTTCCTTAGGATTAGATCCACTAGTGATGAAGTACACCCATTATGGCACCATCCTAGTTTTAAAATCCAGATTTGATCTTATGTGGAGTAAACTTCCTCCTCATATGATCATCCCCTAGTGGTGGAGCACGCCCTCTGTGGCACCATCCTAGTTTTGAATTTCAAATCTAATCCTCTATGTTAGGTGTGAGTCCCAGTGCTTCCTTCTCACACGATCATCCAGTCTTCTTTTTCTTAAGATTAGGTGTGAGTCCAAGTGCTTCCTTTTCTCAGGATTAGAATCGCTAATAATGGAGCACGCCCTCTGTGGCACCATCCAAGTTTTAAATTTTAAATCTAATCTTTTAGGAGTAGGTGTGAGTCCCCATGCTTCCTACCTCTTAGGATCTCGATTGACTAGTGGTGGATTTAAGCCTACTTGGCCCCATCATAGTTCAGTCCTCTTTTAGTCTTTTAAGGTTAGGTGTGAGTCCTAGTGCTTCATTTCCTTAGGATTAAAGTCACTAGTGGTGGATAACATCCTTTGCGGCACCATTCTAATTTCAAATCTTATCCTCTATGGTTAGGTGTGAGCCCTAGTGCTTCATTCCCACATGATCATCCAGTTTTCTTTTTCTTAAGGTTAGGTGTGAGTCTTAGTGCTTCCTTTCCTTAGGACTAGACTCACTAGTGGTGGATAACATCCTCTTAGGCACCATCCTAATTTCTAAATCCAGATTTAATCTTCTATGATAAGCAATGCTTCCTTCCCACAGGGTCCTCAAAGTTTCTTCCCCTTAGGGTTAGGTGTTCTCTTTCCCTTAGGATTAGACTCCCTAGTGATGGAATATGCTCCTATGGCACGATCCTAGCTTTAGTTTCAAATTCTTAGAAATCAAACTTTCTCTTCCTTAAGGTTAGGTTTTTTTCTTCCTTAGGATTAGATCCACTAGTGGTAGAGTACGTCCCTCGTGGCATTACCCTAGTATCAATTCAAACTTGATCCTCTATAGATAAGAGTTCTTCCTTTCTATAATAAGAGTTCTTCCTTTCTATACGATCATTTAATCTTCTTTTCCTTATGGTTAGGTCTTTTCTTTTCTTAGGATTAGATTTACTAGTGGTAGAGTACTCCCCTAGTGGCACTACCCTAGTATATATTCAAAACATAATCCTCTAGGGATAGGTATTCCCTTCCATTAGCATCAAAATTTAAACTCGATCCTCTGAAGTTAGTAGTACTTCCTTCCTATAAGACCAATTAAGCTTTCTTTTCCTTAGGTTAAGTATCTCCTCCCTCTTTTGACCAGACCCACTAGTGGTAGAGTACGCCCTCGATGGCACAATCCTAGTATCAATTTAAACCCCGATTCCCCAGGGATGATCTTTTCCTTCCCTTTGAATCAAAATCCCATACTTGACCTTTCAATTCGATCAACACTAATATGTGAAATAGAACTTCATTCTGTTACACATATTGAGGGTCCTTTTGTTGACCTCATTTTTTTATGAGGTTACTAGGGCCAATCCAGACCTTAGGATCTAATCCAGACGCTAAGATATACCCAAACCTTAGGATCTAATCCAGACCCTAGAATCAATCCAGATCTTAGATCAATCTAAATTAAAGTTTATCAAAACTTCAAATAAATCTAGGCTTAAAATTAATCCAGACTTCAATCCCAAAACCCAAGTCTAAAGAAAAGGTCCTAAAAATCTTTTACAAGGATTTTTCAAATCTTTTAAACCCCAGTCAAATGATCTCTGATTTGGATTCTATTAATTGCATATTGATAGGACATATCTCTAGAGGCAACTCTCTAAATTTAAACTCAATATGAGACTTCTATCTCCAGAAAATAAATTAATTCTGAAATGCTATAAAACCTTAAAATATTTACGGCATATGCCACTAGACCTGCCATCCAAGGAAATTTGACCATAGAGCCTTCCCCAAAGCTTCTGACTACTTCCAATAGACTCAAATCGTCAAGCCAAACCTGTTGGACCCAAACCCAAACTCAAGTTTAACCTAGTCGACCAGGTCAACCTAGATTGACCATATATGCCCATTAAGGGGCCCAAACAGGTATTTTGACCTAATTGGCCTCCCTAAACCTTGGGGCCACCTCCACTGGTCTCCAAATATCATTTCAAATCTATTGAATCTAAATCTAACTTCTAGGTCAACCTAGTTGACCAAGTCAACCAGGCGTGACCCAATGACCCATTAAGGGCCCAAAATAGGTGAATTGACCCAGATGACCATTCTGATCCCTCAAACAACCTCCACCAAACTCTATTCATCAAATCAAACTTGCTTAGCCAAAATTTTGACCCTAACTCATCCCAGTTGACCTTGTCAACCTAGGTTGACCAACTCAACCTTTAAGCCTACCCACTACCAATCAAACTTTAAATCAACTTCAAATCCGCCCAGACTCCTCTGATCGCATTCCTCAATGGATTGGATTTTATTGGACCTATTGATCCAGTCACCAGTTCACTTAGTTAACTTGGCCTAAATCTAGTCAAAACTGATTCATTTGAGTCAAAGCAATGACTCTTAGTGAATCAACTCACACAAAGCCTATCAAGCCCTTGATCTTACCTTATTTTAGAGTTTATATATATTTAAATTTAATACAAGCCAAGTTTTTGAGATTTATACCAAAATCAAATTTTATGTTTGGTTAAATATCCCTTAGCTTGTACATACACTCACTTAATTCCTTCAAACCCTTTTCAAATAAATTCAAGCAGCTCAAGACCACTCCCTTGCCACCTCAGCAGTAAATTGGACTTTTTACTGGTCAACATAGTGAATAAATGAGCAAATGGTCTTTAATAGGTCAAATTAGCCCTAATGAGATAACCCACTCAAATCCAAATCACTCCAGCAGCCTTAAGTGGTCTCTAAAATGTTCTTGAGCTAGGATTAAGTCTTAGATTAGGTTTAAGCCTATTCCTAATCCCCCCATGTGCTCCAAAGGATAATGTTACCTATCCATGTCATGGTACTATATCCTTTTGATTCACTGCCATAATAATTACCTTGGAGACACATGGTGGCATCCTAACTAGCCCCTAAGTCGATCTAGACCGTCCCTTTGATCAGGGAATCATTCAATAGAGCAAAACATTAAAAATAGGGATCATTCTAACATCCATCCTATCTCTCTACCCGAGCTCTCAGGGAACCCAACTTCTTTTTGTCTGAGCTCAAGACATCTTTCTTGACATCGTCAGTTAAACTCCACCACTCAAACCTCACCGGCGATGAGAATTTCGACAAACTGAGCTTAACTCCTTCCAAGGCTTGTACCATTCGAAGGGAAGTGTTTCAAGCAGCAATTTCTTCAAAGAAAAGTAGCTTGGATAGTCAATAAGCTCAGAGAATACTTAACCTCATCAATCCATCGATTGGTTTAGGTATAAATGCTAACCCTAGTCTAGGTTACACTAGATTAAATATCCTTCTTTATAGTGCATTTTAAGCTTTAAAATTATGTCCCCATGAATTCTATTTGCTCACTTAATCTAGGTTTAAAATTTCATTTATTTTCAATGATTATTTGCGGCTAATGAGCTGGTTTACATTTTTAGGGTATGATTCGCAGTTTATTTAAGCTGCATGGGATACTTGTTGTTGATTTCTAGATCAACGGCTGTAATTCCGTCATCCCACAGTCAATCTAAGCCGCAGATCTGATCCAGCGGTTGGATGCTTCATCTGACTAGATCATAGCTCTTCATTCAGAACCGCACGAAATTAATGACGTTGATCTTTGCTGGCATGGTTCAGTTAGTCGCATCCACTGTGGCTTAATTATGAAATAATTATTACACGGTGTTGCAATCATTAGTCATTAAGGCGCTGCTATGCAATCATTAGTATTAATTACCCAATTTTGCTGCACTAATCATAGTGTGCCACATCACCTTCGCCAGTCACTTCTGTCTTTTTTACTTAAAATTAGTTTAAATTTAATTTAATTTTTTTTAAAATCAAAAAACTCTTAAAACTATAAAAAATTAGGATAACCCTGCATGTTGAGTTTGAGTCTAGATTTTTAATTTTTCAAATTTAACTTAATTCAAGTCTATTGAGTTATAAATTTAAGGTGCTTTGAGATGGGATTGAACATCCAATATGGAATCCAAAGAGGAAGGGACATCCCTTAAGGGAGAGTCCCTCTTCATTTGAAGATCTAAATTTGGATAACTTTAAAATATCCAAAGGGAAAAGATAATACCCCTTTCGAGGGGAATTTCTTTTCATTTAGATATCTGGACTCGATAATCTAAGAAGCTCACAGAAGGACAAAGAAGTGGATAATGAGAAGACCCATTCTTAAAGTCACTTGAGTCCTAGGAGTAGAATCCGAGTTGTTGCCAGTAGTACCTGGCCACTCTACTTTTCCTATAGACCCTGGGTTGTACTATTAAGTGGCACTTGCCAGATGGACTTTCAATTTGAATTCTAATTTAATTGATTTGATTAATAATTATTTTATATTGATTGTGATATAGGATTATATGCTTTTAGTAATTTTTTGGCACTTTTTGCATGTCGATTTTGATTTAGCCTGGAACCCAATCAAAGGCTCATGAGGGATTACTAAAATTTTTCTACTTTAATAAAACTTAAAATATTTAATATAGCTTAGTAACTCTAACATTTTAAGAAGTAAGCCTGGGACCACCGAGAGTCTTTCATGCATATATTTTGAATACTTCTCTTCCTTGTTAGGCACCTCCTCGGTTGGGAGTTCTGGCATGCCACCTAACTTATTAAGGTTCAGTCCTATCAAGGGGAAGTTGTGCAGTCTCTAGGATAAAATTATTTTTTAAGCCTTTTTCAAAAATTACTTCATTTTAAATTTAAGCATTCAAGTCAAATAGCATACCTCGCATTAGTAACAAATTAAAATCGAGTCTAAAACTTCATTGCATTTTTATTTCAAGTTTTATATTACCCAATATATGTTGAAGGAGCCAATTAGGATCTGCTCTAGATGTCGACCCCACTTTCCTTAAACTTAACTTAATACAACGTCCCTACCACTCTTACATAAAAGACCGGACTCTTAGTTTTAAAGTATTTAGGTGGTTTAACTGGCTCCCCAATCTAGGCCAGGATAAGTCCAGATTTATATTGCACTAGCTAGGTTTGGGTCACTAGTTTTTAGTACTCATTCTAGATTTAGGTTCTAAGACAAGCTCAGGCTATAAGACCTTAACCTCTAGGATTCTGATTACCACCTTCTAATAAAATTGATAACTTGAACTCAAATCTCTTTCAATCAAATTCAAGCCTAATATATAGGATAAGCTAGGGTGTTTCGGAAGTGATTCAGTACCTCAAGACACCTCCTGCCACTCCTCCTTTGATTCTAAAAAAAAGTGTTCAATTTTCAACCAATCCCATTTAAAAATTCCAATCCCTATCTCCTTTCACATAAAGCTTGAAATCTTAAATAAAATTTCTATCGCTATTTTAATCAAGAGTGCTTATAGGAAACTCTAGTTTTCTTATGATGTAATTAACTACGAGGACTTTTGCTCGTAAGAGATTTAGAAACCCAGATCAAATTTTCAAAAATTAAGTTTTCAAAACCTCAATTAACTTTCTTTGGGAAAATCAAAAGTAACGATCATTATCATCATTTTCAAATGATCGATAATAAATGATGTCCTCTTTCCTTAGGAAGATATATCATACTAGTATCATAACTTTGATTATGAAATTAATGATCTCTTTATCCAGATTAATATAGTCAAATATTTGATTAAATATCATTCTAGTCAAAAAGAGGTATATGAGCTTTTTTATGATGAATTATTTGAAGTTTCTAAAAAAATTCATATTACTTATAGAAACCTCAAGAAAATATATGCAATCCTTAATTCTAATTTTTGATATCACTCTACTTTGGATAATAATCATATGATCTTACTTGATGAATATGATGCATTAAACAAGAAACATCTTGATTTAACTACTGAACATGATTCCTTGAAGGCATCTCATGTTGACTTAGAAGATTCAGTTAAAGAATTAAAAAAAATGTTTAGATGACGTTGATGATAGGGAGCATGCATTAAAAAATGATAATTCAATTCTTGAAAGTACAAACAAATTTTTACAAGTCGAAGTAACTTCTTTTAAAGAAAATAAGCCATCATCTACACTTAAAGAATTTCACAAATCATTGCCACAGCATGCATCATTTAAACCTAGGAAGAGGCACCATAACCCATATAGACTAGTAAATCTATTCCCAAGAGTTATGTATTTTTCTCGTGGTATGCTAGGACATATATCCCTCACTTACACTATCTACCATAGAACACATTTAGTGTGGAGGCCCAAACTGCATAAATCATAGCATAATATGCAAGCTTTTCATCCATCAATCCATAAGGTGGAACCTAAACTTATTTGGGTTCTTAAATCTAACCCTTGATGACTTTATAGGGATGCTCACACAAAAGGCCCTGTGAGAGCATGTTGTACCTGGACAGCAGATGTTTAAGGCATATGACTGGTTATGTAAAGTAATTCATCAAGCTGAAGGCTAGGATAAGGGGCAAGGTAACACTTAGAGATAACACCACTAGGAAGGTGGTTGGGTCAGGAATAATTAGCAACTCAAAAAATTTTATCATTCAAAATATTTTACTGGTAGATTGCTTAAAATATAATTTTCTCAGTATTAGTCAACTCTTTGACAAAGGCTTCAACGTAAAATTTTTATATACCAGTTGTATGATTAGCTTAAATAGAAATACTATTTTGCAAGAAAAAAGAATTAATAATGTTTACATGCTTGATCTAAATTACATTGAATCTGCTACTTCTATTTGCCTAAAAATTATTACCGATGAATCCTGGTTATGATATAGGAGACTATGTTATGCAATCATGAAAAATTTTAAGAAAATCACCCAAAAAGACTTAGTAAGAGGCATAACCAAACTAGATTTCACTAAAGACCACCTGTGTGATGCTTTTTAGTTAGGAAAATAAGTCAAATCCTTCTTCCACTCAATTAAGGACATTAACACTAACAAATCATTAGAAGTACTTCACATGGATCCCTTTGTACCTGTTAGCTCTACAAGCCTAGGAGAGAAAGCCTTTGGGTGTGTGATTGTTTATGATTACTCGAGGTTAACTTGGGTTAGATTCTTATCTCATAAAAGTGAATCATCCAAGGAGTTTAAAACATTCTCCAATTGGATTTAGAAAAAGCTAGGCTGTGAAATTCTGACCATTCACAGTGATCATGGTGGAGAATTTAAAAATTAAAAATTTGAATCTTACTATAAGTAGCGAGGGATACATCACAAACTCAGCTCCCAATCTTATATAATAATACTAGTGCTATTTGTATTTCAAAGAATCCAATCTAACATTCTAAGACCAAACACATAGACATAATGCACCATTTTATTAGAGACGATGTCACCATAGGAGATATAGAGCTACATCATATAGCCACTGAAAATTAGCTTGCAAATATCTTTACAAAACCATTACCTTTAGAAAACTTCAGCACCTTAAGAATCAGATTAAGTATTATAGATATTCATGCTTAAAACTGGATGCATTACAAATCTAAAATTTGATTGTTATTTTTTTTTATGTTTTTTAGTCTTTCAGTATTTTATATTTTTCTTTATGCATGCGTTTGTTTATTTCTTTTAATATTTAAGAATCTGATCACTACACACTTCAGTAATTGAATTTTTTGTTAAATAAAAAATCCTACTTACTTTTTTAAGCAATGATTGACTCCTCTAAAATAGTTAAGGGAAGAAAAATTGGTAATTATCTCTAACTCCTTTAGTGGTACAAACTATTTTTTGAATCAAATTTATTTCAAATTAAAAATTAGACTAAGAAATGGAGATTTGTTTCATCTTCCTACAGTTCTCTATCTCATATAAATATTTTTTGCAAATCAATGAATATATTTTAAATTTTTTAATCAAGTTCTTTATCTATATCATACAAATCAGGTTTTGGTTTGTGGTTTATTCTTCCTTATATAAGAGAGTGAGTTTTTCTTCTCTCATATTTGGAAGATAGTCTCACAACTTAGTGTTTTTTTAAAGATTTAAAAAGAAAGCAAGTTTGCAAAAATAAAAAAATGACACAAAATGAGCCCAAAAGCTAAAAAGATGCGTAATGTATGCCAAAATTTAAAAGATGTACAAAGTGTATCAAAAATTAAAGGATGCAAAAAGTGCACCAAAAATTGATAAAAGAGGCACAAAATGAGCCCATAATGAGTTAACTTCCCTTTCTTTCAAATCTTCAAATCTTAGACAAATCCTATTGTTAATTGATATCATCTACACCTGAATTTAAAAATCATGATTTCTGGTTCATCACTTTGCAACGTTATTCTCTTAGATAAATTTCTGAAAAGAAGTTTGAAAAGATCACATTATCTTTCTAATTTATTTTCTGAATTAGAATTTTATTTAGAAAAGGCTTTAACTTGTAAGGAGCCTTAGCTAGGGTTAACAAAATTTAAATTTCTAATCTTTCTGGATCTTAGTGTTGTAAATACATTCTTACTAAGATTTTTATTTAATCATAAGGTAAAATTTTCATTTAATGCAACTGATCGATTTTATTTAAAAAAAATGTATTGATGTGTATTTTTTGCTTGAATTCTATTATGTTTTGTTTGTATTTTATTTTTATTATTATTTTTTCATGGAACTTTCCTAATCATTCATTTCTATCTTTAATTTTTGCTCAAATCATACTATATGATTTATATCATACTATACGATCCTCACAACTATCATCACATGTCTGATTATAGTGTATCTAACGGCTCATATTCTTCAATCATTAGTGAACGTACCATATAATTACCTTCTTCATACTATGTGATCCATGTGGAATTAGAGATTGGATGAATTAAATTCATCAGGTATGATACTAAATAATATATCATCTTGGACAAACACCTATTCATATGGTACGATCAAATTAGTCAACAATTATACATACTGACTCCTCAGAATGAATGATTTGTCTCTAATCATCCACTATAATGCTAATTATACTGTACGATGTAACCAACTTTTTTATTGAATCAGAATGGACGAATTAATTTTAGTCGACCATCCAGTACGATCTCATGATCATTCTGTACGATCTAGCCGACTATATATAAACAGACCAATTTCAAGCTTTCTTCTTCACTCAAACCCTTCAAATCTTCTTCCCTTCTTACTTGTGCTCATATTCTTGGAAAATGGCTGGGGGCAAGCATTCTCATGCACTCATCAGGAGCTCCTCCCGACGCCCAGTAGATCCTAGATTTCTTATGGCCACTAATGAAGAGGCCTATAATAGATATAAGACCGCTAGCATTACCCCCTCTAAAATCATCAAACAAGAGGATCTGAACTTCCAAGTACTATACCTTTTTACCTATATGACTCTTACTTTCATTCTTACTCTTATTTATCCTTTCAATACTGAACTGCTTTTTAAGTTTTTTGTAAGCCTTATAATCGATAGTGAGGGTACTGCCCTCCAATCCTAAGTTAATAGGCGACTAGAAGAAATAACTTACTAGGACTTCCATGACTTCCTACACCTTTCTACAACTAGTGAGAAAATTCACTCTATATCCTCGACTACTGTCTTTGATTGGACAGCTGCCAACACCACTCTTCGGGAATCCAACGTTAACTACCACATAACTTAAGTCAACACTCTAGTCTAGGATGCCCGAATCATCCAGTACATACTTAGAAGCTCCATTATTTGTAAGGCTGGTGATCGGATCAACATTACTTTTGTTCTTTCTCTTACAACCTATTACATTATGGATTAAATAAATTTCAATGCAGCTAATCATATTATTAATTATCTTGAAAATTTGATTGCCATTAGAGATCCCCACCAAAAGAGAAAGCCTAATTTAGTCTTAGGTCATCTCATTGCATTTATTCTGGAAACCAAGTATAACTTCCAATTTTCTGCACCACCTGATCACCTCCCAGTCTACTACACCAATAGCTCTTTCCACATCCTTCACAGTGCTCATTGTCACAATGTTCACTATATGTACAGAGAATCTATAATACAAGAGGGAGGAGTTATTCCAGCACCTACTCCTATTTGCCAACAATCTTAGTACGATCTGCTAGTCCAGAGGTTTGATCAGTGGGAGCACCATTTTGACCCTTACATAGTTTAGCAGTAGCAACAACATGAGAATGACTTAGCACACTTTGATCATTACATAGCCTAGCAGCAGCAGCATGATCAGGATATGGCTTAGCTTGGAAACCAATTTTCCTCAATCCACCAGTACATCCAGCCACCACCTCCACCTGATTAGGACCCCTCCTTGTTCTATTTTTTTTTGTTTCTATGATTATTAAACTTTTGTTATTTTTTAGTTTCCTATTTATTTACTGTTGTTTCATCCTCTTTTTGTGATTTCCAAAGGGAGAGAAGCATGTGTTGGTAGCTTATATTTTGCTTTGAAATATTTAATTCCATGTTTGTTTATTAATCTTTTGTGTTGTATTGTTGTATGTGTTATTTTTCACTTTAAAATAAAATAAAAAAATTTTGACACCTCCCCTATATTTGAAAATTTTTACTTAGTGAGGGGGAGCTTAGGGAATAGCAAAAATACTCTTAAATCATAACCTAACAATATTTGCTATCATAATAAAGGGGGAGATTATTGCAAATCTAGACCCAAGTCTTATGATTTTGATGATAACAAACATTATTGGATTTCTCACTATGCTAACTGAATTGCATATCTATTTTTTCCCTGCTCACTAACATTTCACATCCATAATTCACTTGCAACCTCGATTAGCTCAAGGTTGGGTAAACTAGGATTAAAGTATGCATTTTTTAATCTTTTTATGCTTTTTACTTTTCTTGAGTCAATCATATATTCTGGTGGATCCTAAAGCTAAGTAACCTTGCACACACACACTTAAGGGGGTGAGTTAGTGAGTTAAGAAAAAGTTCTATTTCTTTAAACTAATCATACAGTATGATTTATACCGTACTAGACAATCAGTTAACCAAAAAATTGTAATTAGGACACCTTTCTTAATTATTGATTAAACTAATCATATCGTATGATCTATATCATATAAGATGTTCATTTATAATCAGTAAAATTATCTCCAATCATAATTTAGGTAATATTATATAATTTAAAATTTATGTCTAATCGTACCATACAATATGTATCGTACTGTACGATATATGACAATCATGCCTAAATTGATCCTGGGATTAGGGGAATAATTATGGATATACTGTTTGATCAAATTGTACAGGATGATTTAACCGATCATACTACACATCTCGATTTTATATGGGATGATAATTAATCGCTGCCCATTGTACTAAATGGTTTTCCATATTACTTATACTAATCATATTGGACAATGCTCTCAATCATCCTGGACGATTAGTTCACCTCCTTAAACTGATCATACAGGGGTTGTGTCTTCATACAGTACTAGCAAGAGTACTTTGAACTAATCTTACAGGAAAATCTTGGATCGTACTGGATGATCAATGGCGCAAACATTAAATTTAGGGCTTTTTGAGAGGCTCTCTATATAAACTCTCATATTTTCTTATTTTTAAGACTTTTGCTTCTAAGTGTCTTGAGAGAGCATAGAGAGGGAGTTAAGGAGTGATTTGGGAGAGAAGAGAGGCAGAGTTAGTTGTGAGGGAGAGTTGTGAGGGATTCACAAGGTTACTCCAAGAAAGGTTCTTCCCTATCTTCTTCAAGCTTCTACCTTGATCCTTTGGTAGCTCCAGGGAGACATTTTACATCATTCGGTCTTCATGCTCTGCCATCTCCAGGAGGGAGAAAAAGGATTTTAGGTTCTCTACCTTCACTAGGAGGGTGAAAAAGAGTAAGGTCCTCTACCGCACTCGGTTGGTGGAAGAGATTTTGTAAGAACTTATCTGCCTTGTTGTGAGGGCAAAAGAAGAGATACTAGTTTTAGTGCAATACCTGAAAAAGGAGATTTTCGGGGAGAGGATGTAGGTCAGGTTGGACCGAACCACTATAAATTCTAGTGTGTTTGTTCTTATTATTTTTTGCACTTTTATTTTTTTATGATTTGCTGTGTGGTTGGAAAACTCTAATTTTTTTATTATTTGTGAAATTAATTCACTTCTACATTGTGGATTAAGGTGTTTATTTTCAGATATTAAAAAGTCTCTAAAAAGATTTTCTTATTGTTAAAGAAATTTTTTTAAATAACCAATTCATCCCCCCCCCCCCCCCCCCCACCCTCTTGCTTAGACTCGGGCTGGTTCTTTGAGGTCTGACCATAACCTCTTCGAACTTTCAAATTATTTGTTCAAATAACTACTAATTAAGCCATCGATTTTTAGCCGAGACCAGATGGATACTTATGTGGCTCTACATGGAGAAATTTTATGAACAAACCTTGTTGATTTGGTAGAATGATATGGCAAATAATCTAATTCTCATATTGATTTATTTTAGGAACATCGGTGAGGAGCTTTTGAGATATATCTTATTATTTTTTGAAAATTACATAATATTAAGGATATTTAAGCAACTTGCTACATAGACTATCATAATTGAGCTTAAAAATGAGGCTTCATTATAATAGATTGAAATAATTATATATTAGTGAGTGTTAACTTAGTATAATTCATATATATTGTTGAATCAATTAATTGTATCACTAGGAGTAATATATTTTTGAAGTTCATCATATTTAATTTCCAAAATGAAGCTCAAGCAGTAAGTGAAGCATTTAGTTGACTAATTTATTAAGTGTAAATGATCTATTATCTATAGAATAGTTTTCTACAAAGAGTAATCCCATACTTTTTGAGTTACGTCATAAGTAGTGACTTTCACAATCACCAATGTAGGTTAGTTTACATCTTGCTTTATTAAGTGAACCAATCAATTTTTTTATTTTTTATTTTGATGCAAGTTGTTAATATCTGAATTTCATGACCTTGAATTTTTTATAACTTCAAATAAAAATTAAATTGTTAAACTAAAAATTGAACTCACAAGAACTTCCTCATGTATTTAAGGTGTTGGGTTAATAACTCTCAAATTGATCCTAGCGTGCTACAAGTTAATTTTTGAGTAGAGATACCTATATGGAATACTGTTGTTGCCAGGTCCTAAGCTCTAGATAACAAAAGTGGAGGGTTTCATTAGGTAGCCGACAACTAGCATAAAACTTATCGAATTATCATGACATGGATTCTTTAATTCATTGTGTTAATGCTAAGTCATTCTCTAGAAGCAATGCATTGTATGGTCTGAATACAGTAAAAAGTGTGCAATGACCGCTACACCATCACCCAGGTAGTGTTAAATAAGTAAGGGTTCCCACATCAGAGATGAATGTGGGTAAAGATGCTAATGCATAAAATAAAATTAGGATAGGAACTTGGAATATAGGTTCTTTTATAGAAAATTTAATGGAATTAATAAATACTATGATTCATATGAAGATAAAATACTATATGCATTCAAGAAATTAAATGGATTGGAGAGAAGGCTAAGGAGATTAATAATAGTTTAGGGTTTAAGTTATGGTACTCATGTCATACTAAAATGGGGTAGGTGTGATTATAGATAAAAGTTTGAAGAATAATGTGATAGATATTAATAGAATTTGAGATAGAATTATAGCATTAAAGATTACTATTGACGTTAACATTATTAATATTATAAGTGCTTATGCTTCTCAAGTAGGTTTTGATATGTGTTCAAAATTAAAATTTTAGAATGAATTAGAAGAATTAATATAAAAGATATCCATTGAAGAATGTGTTTTTATTGGAGGAGATTTAAATGGACATGTTGGTAGAGAGATAGAAGATTTTAAAAGTATTCATGGTTGTTGTAGGTTTGGAGCGACTAATAAAGGTGGAAGAACTATATTAGATTTTTATCTACTTTATAATTTTATAATTACTAATACTTATTTAAGAAAAGAAAGGAGCATCTCATCACTTATAAGAATGGATATAGTAAAACTCATATTAATTATTTTCTTATAAAAAAAATAGATCATTTACATTGTGAAGATAAAATTATTCCGAGTGAAAATTAATGTATAATTATCTTAGGATTAGATGGGGGTATTTAAATAAAACTAACAAAAAATATTTTTGAGAGTATGATTCAATATCTTTAGATTTGACTATACATGAGGAAACTAATGTTGTGTGAGAAAAAGTAACTAATGATATCAAGAATATTGCAAGGGATGTGCTTAGAGTATCAAAAAGAAAAGCTCCTATTAGTAAAAATAGTTGGTGGTGGAATTAAATTGTACAAGAAAAAAATGAAAAATAAGAAGTTTTGTTATAAAAATTGTTTAGGTGTAAAAACTTAAAATGTTAGGAAAGAAATAAAGAGGCCTATAAGTAGTCTAAGAAAGAAATATATGAAGCAAATAATTTAGCTTTTAATGATTTATATAATATATTATATACTAAGGAAGGCAAAAGATGTATGTATAAGTTAGTCAAGCAAAGAGAAAAGAGAAGTAAGGATTTAGTTCAATTTAAGTGCATCAAAAAGTGCTTTTATAAAAAGATGGATGAGATATTTTGATAAGCTTTTCATTGAAGATCGAGATGATACGATTGACTTTAGTGACCTTAGCACCCTAAATGAAAATAAATATTTTTATTTTTATCAACCTATTAATAAAACTAAAGTTAGAGAGGCTTTAAAGAAGATGAAGTTTGAAAAAGCTATTGGACTTGATGATATTCATATAGAGGCATGGAAATGCTTAGGAGATGAAGGAATCTCTTAATGTACAAAACTTTTCAATATTATTTTGAAGACTAAAAAGATGTCAGATGTGTGAAAAAGGAGCGTTTTGATTCCTATCTCTAAGAATAAAGGTGATGCAGGAGAGTGTGTGAATTATAGAGGAATTAAGTTAATGTCATACTTTAAAACTTTGGGAGAGAATTATTGAGCATAGGTTATGACATGATACTAATGTTTCTCAAAATCAAATTAGATTCATACTAGGTAGGTCTACTATGGAAGCTATACACTTATTGAGAGGTTCAATGGAGAAGTTTCATGAGAATAAGGATGATCTACATATGATATTTATTTATTTAGTGAAAACTTATGATAAAGTTCAAAGAGAAGTACAATGGAGAGTTTTAGCAAAAAAAGGAGTTAATAATGCTTATACTCAAGTCATTAAGGATATGTATGCAATAGCTATTACTTGTGTTCAAACACAAGGAGGTTGGATGTATTATTTTTCTATTTTAGTTGGATTACATTAAGGATCAGCTTTAAGCCCATATCTTTTTTGCTTTAGTCATGGATGTTCTTACTAAACATTTATAGGAGGATTTACCCTGGTGTATGCTTTTGCTAATGATATTCTTCTTGTTGATAAGCGTAGAGAGGAAGCTGAAGGTAATCTTGAATTATGGAGGTCAACCTTAAAGTCTAAAGGTTTTTGTTTTATTAGATCTAAAATCGAATGCATGAAGTGTAATTTTAGTAGTAATAAAACTAATGGGGGGATTGTGACTTTGGGCGATCAAGTCATTAATAAGAGTATACATTTTAGATATCTCAGGTCTATTATCGAGAATGATGGTGAAATAGATTTGGATATTATTAGTATGATTCAAGTGGATGGTTGAAGTGGAGGAATGCATTAGGCTTGTTGTGTGATAGAAAAGTACCCCTCAAACTTAAGCGAAAATTTTATACGATGGTGGTGAGACCTGCAATGCTTTATGGTGAAGAATGTTGGCCATTAAAAGAGAAACATCCAATTAAGTTAAGCATTGAAGAGATGAGGATGCTCAGGTGGATGAGTGGCTTTACTCTTTGAGATAGAATGTGAAATAACATATAAGTGAAAAGGTTGGAGTCGCTCCAGTGGCATAAAAAATCAACCTTCCGATGAACTGGTTAGGACCGTAGATGTATTAGATTTGGCCTATGTTAAGAGAGGTAGAGGTAGACCTAAAGAAACTTGGTTAGAAAATATTAAAAATGACATTATTTATTAAATTTAAATGATAATTTGACTCTTAACATGACACAATATAGAAAAATGATTCATGTAACTGACCCCACATAGTGGTATAAAGGCTTGATGTTCTATCTGGTGATTTAGTAGTTAAATTCATTAAGCAACTTTGTATTTCTCAATGATGAATTTCTTGAATGTTGCAAGTCATTCATTTGTGAATCTTGGGAGTTGAAGTATTCAATGGGAAGTGTTCCATATGTATCCTTAGTCATAATATTTATTTTAAGCTCTTTTTTTCAAAGTTTAGTACAAGCATATATACTTCATCTATAAAGAAAGGAAAAAAGACAACACTTTAAAAAAAAATTTCTTTCATTTCAAATATATATTTTACATAAATTACAAAACTTTTACAAGGACACTTTTCTTTCATGGATAGAATTATTTTTTGTTTTCTCCATTCCAAGTTCTCAGTACATTTTTATTAGTATGTAATTAAAATGTATAGGTATCATGAGTGTTAATGTATGATTCTTCACATATTGATCCAAATTTTTTAGTATCATTTTGTTGCCATATAGTATAAATTTTAATGAATGAGATCACCAGAGGAAAGCGCATTTTCCCAAAAAGTCACAATATAAAAGCTTGTGACTAACCTCGTTACTTTTTCTTGGGGAGAGGTTGGATTTTTAGTTGATGAAGGAGGTCAAGATAGTTTTTTATCCCATCTTGAGTGTATTTATTTGGCCATCTTGTTCCCCATCTCCAAAGATTGATTCATTGATGTCTCTCTTTCTACTTTAGTTCAAATTGACTTGTGGCTGAATCTAAAACCCATTAGAGAATATAAAGAATGTTTGACAAGTCACTAATAAAGTATAATCCTCAAAGCCCAAAGAACATATGAAAAAAATTATGTAAACAAATCATCGAGGGAATGGGCTCTACAAGTCTATTCCCACTACAAAAACATAAATAAATATTAGAGATTTATTGAACTTGTAAGGAGGTTGGAGCTATATAGTAATGAATTTTTGTCATTAAGTGCACCTTCTTGAAATCAGATTCTTCTGTGTAATTTATTAGAGTATATGAGAAGTACTCTTATTCTCAAACTTATTGTAAGAGTTCTACTCTTATAATGACTTAGCTAGGCTTCGTTAGGGACAGCTTTCTAAAACAGCTTTTTAGTACAAAAATTACTAGTTCAATAAAATTTTGAATTAAAAATTACCTTAGAAAGCAGTAAGAAAGCAGAACCATAGGAAGCCTTACACGCTTTCTATAATAAATTTCCTTCAAGATGTGGATAGTCTTAGAAATGTGTGCATCCTGAAGGTTTTATAAAGTAGCATACTTTTATATAGCTTGCAATCATTAAGTAGGAATTAGGTTGCTTTGGTTTTTAATCTCCAACGATATTTTACAGTGATTACTACTGATATATATTCTATGAATAGTAAGCTTATAACAAGTTAAACTAGTATTGCTAATATTTCATGAATGCTTTGATTATCATGTTCAACATTGAGTAAGCCATTTAGATTATCACACTTCGAAAACAAGTAAGTAAATTAAATTAATTCTTAAGAGATTAATTTAATGCAAGAGTATTCAATTTTTTTGCTTCTAATTTTAATATTAAAACTATATTTTTTATTATGGAATCTTAGGTTTCATGTTAGTCATTAATTGGACTAACAAATAGTTGAGAGTAGGGAAATAGCAAAAATGCTTGGGATAAGCTAATTGCTTATGATTGGGTAGTCGACTGCTAAGCCGACTGACTTTCTAAGAAAAGAGCAAATGGCCTTCTTGACCACATTGACATGGAGCAACAAGTCATTGCCAAATTGTAAGCTCTTTTGTGAAGAAAGAAGTGATTTTAATTAAGTGATTACTTAATTACTCGTCCAAATGCACTAGAAGTGCTTATTTCTTTTAGTACAGTAAAGAAAGAATATCACTTTTCTCCTAATTTTGAAATGAAATGACCAAGACCTAGAACTTGCCTTGTTAACCACTAATTAAGGAACTTTAGAAGATCTCAAGGGTGACATCTTGCAAATATTTTTGCCTTTGTTTGGATTTATTTTGATACCATCTTGTGCAAGTGGAAACCCATAAACATCTACACTTCAAAGAGTTGAGATACATGTTAGTCTTTTATAGAGTTATGAATTCTAGTTGAGATAAAAGACATGTTGAAATAGATTTTTTTCCCTTTAATTAGCAATTCATAAGCATAAACAATATTTTAACCATTTTAGTATTTAATGATACAATCTATTACTTATTTATAAATAAAAAATTCATTCGTTAGCCTAAACTACATGATAATTTAGCATCAAAATCTATTATTGAATATAAAAACAATTATGTTTCAATTTAAAATATACATTTTTATTTAATAATAGTTTGAAAAACTATTAGAAGAGCTTGTCACTAGATATTCGACTGTAAGCCCATCAAATATTTATCCATTGAAGTAGGTATCTATGATTGGGATAGACGTTGTTCAAATTTGTTGAATCAATACACATTGTTTATTTTTCATTTGATTTTTTGTTTTGATGCCTAGTTTAAGTATTACATGTGACGAAAGAGTATGCGTACAATAACTTTTGGTCCATGTTGCAAATAGGATTATCTTGATCATGATGATTTGTAGTTTTTTTTTTTTTTTCTTTTCTATCTTGCCCACTTGTTGATATTGAGATGATGGCAAGAAAAATTGATATTAACACCTAGCATTTATATAGTAAACCAAACAAGTATGTCAAAATTTAACCAAAGGGTGTTTGTAAGTTTTTCCTTATGGCCCTAATCAAAGTAAGCACTAAAATGTTCAATCTTCTTGAAGGTCTTGAAAACAACTCCTCTATTGACGTCAAGTTTAATGTCCTCTTCTTAGATAATTTTTAATTGCTTTGAAATAGCATGCTCAATGTCATGGAAGATCTCCTTAGGTGATAAGAGTGCACTCAACTACTAGAAATTTCATAACCATGCAATATGTTAAGATGAGCTCCGTAAGAGTGTTAACATGAAAACTACATAAATTGGCATTATACATTAATAAGGCATTGATAATGATGAAGTTTTCGGTGGCAATGTATTTTTTATTGCCTTACCCAAGAGATGGGTAGTATATACACATCCTTAATGTCCCTACATCAACAAAAAAGGTATTAAAGTAGTGGGCTCCAACCAAGAAAATGTTAATATTAATTTAACTAAGGACTTAATATTTACAAAACCCTAATTCAATGAGAATATTGCTAATGCCATAATTAGCCACCACGTTGCTAAAAATAATTATATTGTTATAGACTTTTTGAATGTTAGTCAATTAGTGATTGAGAAGGTCATTAGAACCTCTTAAGATTATAACCTAGAGCTTGAGGTGGCATGTATATCTCCTAATCACACTCATTTTCTATTTTTCTTGCTTGAATCACTCTGCACCAGCTCCTTTGAGAATTATTAAGGTCACTTCTATGATATGAAATCATATAATGGAATAGGCTCATTCTAATTTACTCCTTAGGCACTTTGTCATGATGTCATATATTGGGTTAGCCTTCTTGACATGAAATAATACTTCAGCCAAAATTTGGAGGTAGTGAAAATCATTTGTACCATGCCAATAACTTTCGTAGCTGATGTAGCACATTGAAGGATCCCAAACCTAAGTATCATGTGCATCAAAACTTGTAATTTAATTCATTCCGTGTCATGAATCATACTCAAAAATTTTATGAACAATAATAGAAGAGGAGTAAAGTAAGGTAGTATCCTAAAGTAACTTATCCCAGTTTATGAGGTTTTAGATCAAATAATCTTCATCTTATTGCTCATGGAAAATTATAGTTCCATAATTGTTGGTAGCATAGGTGATGCATCTTCTTAACTAACATGCTAATTGGTTAATATTATGAGAATTACATCATTGGTCTCCTATGGGACCAATATTGTGAGAAATGGCAAAGGAAGTTAAGGTCATTCCCTTCTACTATTCCACTGGTATGGTAATTTTAAAGTTCCAACAGCTCGATAAAGGTGTTTGATTATTGTTTGTCAGAAGCTTTTCTAAATGGACTTCTTAAAGGCCTTGGTTGAGTGCATGTACCTTTTGTGACCATCAACTAAATATCCTATATATTTAGTATTTCCTACTAGAAGTGAGTCAACAAGTGACGAATAAAATAATTAGTCTTGTTAATTTTTCAATGACTTTTGGTCACTGGCAAATTTTGTTATGAACTATCATTTAAACTTAATGAAGGAGGTGATGCTCCCTAAGTGCATACGAGAGAACCACCACATTGGTGCCTCCTTGATGGTGGTGAAGAGCACCTAACACTTTACTATGTTGTTAATGGTCGGGAAAGTGAATAACATGTTCCATTGACACCATGAACTTTGCTTGAGACCGAGGCTCCATAATTTCCATTGAATATGCATTAGTGTCTTGCACTTGGAACTTTATAGATTGACACACGAGTATGTCACTATAGTCCTCTCCTTGGGAAAATACAACTCTTCGTTAGGGATGGAAGAAGAGGTTGAATGGAAGTTGTTTGATAAATGATAACTTCTAGCGAGTTTCAAATTCATGATGAGTTCCTAGATAAAGATCTTCTCGCGAAAATCCCTAGTAGATTTTAACGAGTACCTTGAACAAACATCTAGATGAGTGCATGGGTCCTCTTTAGCAAGAAATCGCTAGAATGTCTGAGAAATTATTCTGTGCGGAGACCGGACGTCAAATGCCGTCTGGAGACCAATCAGAATGAGCCACGTCGTCGGTACCGAGCCGCGGTACCGAGTGATAGTGAAGGGATGATGTGGCACATTCTGATTGGTCTCCGGATGACGTTCGGCACCCGCACAGAATAATTTCTCCTCCTTGGACAAGTTGATAGCTATCACTCTTCGACTAATTGAGCTCTCGGGCGAATACCGAGTTGATTTCTTAATTTGCAACTTGCTGAAATAAAGCTTTCATGATGATTTCCTGCATCAATCTGATTCAAATAAACTAAGATGGAGTGTAGCTTCTGCCATTAAATTTATATGGACAAGCTTATAATTTTATGACGACAAATAAAAAAATGGTAGACCTGTTTATTATACCATTTCTCTTCTTACGTGCAAACAGACCTGCATTCATCCTGCGGCTGCTGATAACAACGACGTCGTGTATATTTTTATAAGTGACAGCTACGAAGGCTGTTGATAAGTCATACAAAGATTACATAGAATAAGAGCACTTGCTTTTCAAGCATGGGCTTGCTTGGAAAGATGCTGAAAGGGACAATGACTGGCTGAGAAATTTTCAAAGAACTAAATGACTTTGTTTGTCTTACTCTTCAGCAGTATTTGCATCAGCTATTAATAAAAATGAAATTTTATATAGAACAAATATTATACTATAATGTATACCATTTTATATGATTATGAGCTCAACCTTTAATTAAAAAAATAACTTTATTGTTAGGACTATAAGGACTGAAGATAAGAATAAGATCCTTTGTCAAATTAGAACGATAAAGATAAGAGTGATGTTATGTGAAACCCCGTAAGTAAAAAGAAATTAAACATATAAACATCGAGATATCTTTAGCTGTAGTGGCTTAAATTTCATTAAGAAATACTATGGTTAATTGTGCTTGTGTGGGAGCAAACCTGGGATCAGTGACCTCCTAGGAAGATACACCAATAGGACAAAACCATGAGGTTGTTAAGCAAAAGCAGACAATATTTGATAGTTAAAAATTTGGCCTGTTACATGTTCAATATCTATATATAGCTTAGTATAGGGAGAAAGAATTTTTTTTTTCATTTTATTCTTGGCTTGGTAAAATTATTATAAAGATTTATCAAGTCTTCTTGCTCTCAAAATCAACTTTTTTGCTGTTGGCTGAGTGTGCATTTGAAGCTAAATGTGACTTCATTTTATTGCTTAATGGTAACAGATAAAATGCACTATTTTACATTTTGTTTAACAAGAGAAATTCAACTACAAAGGGGCTGTTTTGTTTGCTGAAGGACAAGTAAAGTTTTGATGAATTTTTTTTTCATTTCATAGTTCGTATTAGGCTGAATTTTAAAATACACAACAAACTGACTCCAAAGTCGTCATTGTCCGCCACTGCTCGCCACCTTCTTTTGCCTGCCTCTACTGGACACCGCCATCGCTTGGCTTTACATTGCATTATTACAACAAACATTATGCTATCATCACTAATCATAATTATGTATGCCTTAACTTTTACTCCTCACAAGTGATAAACAAGACTGTTAATTAGGTATTAATCTACTATTATAATTTTATATTATGTTATAATTTATTTGAAATTTATAGTTAGATATTAATTTTAAGAGGTTAGTTTCGAAATAATCCCCAACCACTCATATTGAGTCAATATAGCCTCAGAGTATCACGTTTCTCCACTTTAGTCTCTCAATAGTACAAAATTGATCAAGAATGACTCCTTTGCAACTAATTTGGTATCAAGTTTGTATAGTCGAGGGATTAAATTGGTATTAATCTTATATGGTAATTACAATATAATTAACCTTTTTGAAACAATTTTATATAGCAGAGAGATTAAATTGGATCAACGTGATATTTAACAACTAAATTAGCCACTAACGGAACTCTAAAGATAACTTAAGATTTTTTTGTTAATTTTAATAATCAAATAATATATGCTTAGATACCCTATTTAGGGAGTTATAAATGATTCTTTCAAAAAGAATACAAAGGAATAATCAAATAGATCAAATAGCTTTTGGTTGAGATCAAATTTATATCAATTTTAGATTTTGTTTGGGACAGCTTTCTTACTGCTTCTTAAAATAGTTTTTTTAGTACAAAAATTAAATTATTTGTAATAAAAAGCTACTTTAAGAAGCAGTAAGAAAGCCGTCCCAAACGAAGCCTTAGATGAGTTGGAAGCAAAGTTGGTTGTTTTTTTCCTTCATGCTTTTTAGTCTTCAAAAAGATAAACAAAAATGTTGTATTTATTCAAGCAAATTGCTGGTTCAATTTTTTTTTTTTTTTGGAAACCCTCCGACGGGCCTTCGTGTTGATAAGAAAAGCAATTACAAGGTCCATAAAGGACTTCCAGCTCGCTACTGCTCAGAAGAGCTACAATCAAAAAGAAAAAGGAAACTAAGAGTCGGATGTCCTTGCTAAGAAAAGTTACAAGATACACTAATAACATTCTAAGCAAAACCAAAATAATGGCCCAAAAAGAGAAGGAAAAAGTAAGCAAACTCAGCTCAATCTTCTCGATCACCACAAGTCCCTGCACAAAACGAGAAAGAATCTCCAAAAACCTGCAAAAAAGGCCTGCAAGGACAAAGGTAATATCCCAAAGAGGAAACAAAAAAAAAGTAGTAGTAAAGAGAAAATCAATAACAAACTCATATAAAAACCTGCCATAGATATGAAGATCCAAAAAAGCTTCATGATAGTGGATGATAAACCAAAACCAACAGTTCTTGATCCACCTTTGCATAAAAACCCAACAACAGCAGGTAGGCTCCTGGACAAACCCATCAAAAACCTGACCAACCCCACGATCCCATCCAGAATTGAGCAGGTAACAGAGCAGAGCAGGGGTAAGATCCAAACTAGTAGCACAAAACAAACACCCGGAGATAAAACCCACCATGTCGAAAATAATACAGACACAGGCAGAGACCATGGCATTACTCACAGTAAGCACAGAAAGAAAAGAAACAATAATGTTCCCATTCAACCAATAATCCAAAATGAAACAAGAGAACAAACCACAACAACACAAAAAAACTCTAAGCCAATACATACCTGTAGGATTAATGAAATGAAAGCAACCAACCAGCCGGGAAATGAAACAAAAAATAAAGAAACCAAAGAAACCACAACCCAGACCAACGGAAACAGGAGACTCAAACCACCGAGCAACAGAAAGAAACAAATACCCTACAGTAAGAAGAAAAACCAAAACCAGAAGACCCATAGAGCTAGGAGGTCCTAATATAGGGAAGACCCAAACGATCAAGACGAGTAAGCCCCAGCAGCTTGCCAGAGATAGTATTCCCCCCCAAATGCACAAAATCGAGTAAATTCCAACCCATATTAGCTAACCAATCAGCAGCAGAGTTACCTTCTCTATGAATGTGGGATATACTATAAGTGAGACGAGAGAGGTAGTGCTTAATTTCCTTGATAATGTAAAAGTAAGAAGGATTGGCATTGGTATTATTACTGATAAAATGGATAACCAACTTGGTGTCAACTTTGATCCAAACATTAGTAATCTCTAAAGAAATACAAAGTTGAATACCATACTTTAAAGCTTGAAGTTCCGCCATAATCACATTTTTTGCAAGAGAGGGACCCGCAAAAGTAGTAATAATATTCCCCTTATAATCACGCACAAGCCCCCCACAACCAGCTTTCAAAGTGTTAAAGGAACCATCCGTGTTAAGTTAATGAATACCAACCAGAGGTTTCAACCATTTAACAATATTCTCTTTGCGATGCTGAATAATAGAAGAGAGCCTAATATCAAAGTGTTCAACTATATACACATAGCCGTTAAAATTTTTTGCACTAATCAGGTTGGCCACAAATAATTGTTTAACTTTATCCTTAATCTTAACGATAATACTCAAAGCATTCATAAGAATGTTATCATGTTTAGACTCATTTCTACTCTTCCACAGATACCAACAAATAATAACAGGAAGAATATTATGAATATTACCTTTAGTCGGGATGAACCAATCCTGTAAAATACTCTTGATGTTTAAGTACTCTTTACAGAACTAGATTTTAAATAAATTATCAAGGAACATCCATACTTTGATAGCAACGGGTCCATTAGCAAAAACATGATTTAAATTCTCAACATGAAAACAACATTGGCACTTGGAAATAATATTTAAACCCCTCTTGGTTAAGATAGTGTCCACCGGAATGAAATTGTGCAAAATCCTACAAGAGAGAATATAGTAGGAGAGAGGGATACCTTTATACCAAATAGCGGCGTAAGACTGAGATTTATCAAATGATTCCCTAATGGAATGCCAAACATCCTTAAGCTTAAAACTACAATCATTAGATTTATTGAACATAATGCAATCCTTATGGTCAAGTTGAAGAGGGATCTTAATAATAAGATTAATAACATAAGTCGGCACCATCTCAGCAAGAAGATCCACATTCTATTTACCATCCTGAAAAAAATGGGAGACTTTGCAAGAAGTAGTAGTATGAGAATTAAGCAAGTTGTCAATAGAGGATGACCCCAACTAATTGTCTTGCGAAAAGATAATGTCTCCTCTCCCCAAACCCCATTGGATAAAGTTTTCCGCATCCCACATAATGGAATTCATCCTTTTCCAAGTAAGAGAGTCCCCCTTCTTAAAGAAAGACAAAAGAGGATGCTTGCCATTACAATATTTAGCATTCATGAATTGATCCCAAAGACTTTTCTTAGCTCTAAAATTAAACCAAAGCTTATAAGAAAAACCAAGAGACATATCACTTAAATTTTTAAAACCAAGTTTACCTTCGTCCAGAGAACCAGAGCACTTATCCCAGGAAGTCCAGTAGATGGCCGATTTACCATCCTTCGACCCCCAAAAGAACTTGTTGAAAATCCTATGAAGCCTACTACAAATGGACATGGTTGGATGTAAAGTATGAAATAAATAGATGGGAATAGAACACAAAACACTCTTAATCAACACCAATCTACCACCAAAATAAAGACAGTTGTAAGCCGAAGATGAAAGTTTAGATTGAACAACAGAGAAAATGTTCCCAAATAAATGCGATCTCTTCCTACCTTTAAAAAGAGGAGTTCCTAAATACTTCATGGGAAGCTGTTTATGCACAAAACCAAAAGTGTTCTGAATGGACATGATCCTTTGAGTGGAAATAGACTTAGCAATAATAAAATAACTTTTAGCATGATTAAACAGTAAACCACTAGCATTTTGGAATTGATGCTGAAATTTAAAAAGAATATTTAACATTTTTTTGGACCCATTAGTGAAAATAATAAAATCATCGGCAAAAGTAAGATGAGAAATAGGTAAACCGCCCAAAGTCCTATACTATAAAGTAGGATGCTTTAAAAAAGGTCATTAATACCTCTAGAAAGAAATTCCACAGCCAAAATGAACAAAGCAGGAGATAAAGGATCACCCTGCCTAAGCCCATGAGAAGATTTAAAAAAACCATGATTCTTACCATTTATGATAATAGAGAAAAAATAATTCTCAATGCAATTTTTAATGATCTTGATAAAATCATAACTGAAACCAAAAGCTTTAAGCATGGAATAAAGAAACTCCCAATTAAGATTGTCATAAGCTTTGGAAATGTAAATTTTAAAGATAGTATTGCCACCTGAAATCTTAGCCTCCAAATCATGAACTAACTCTTGAGCAAAAAGAATATTATCAAAGATAGAGCGATCTTTAACAAAACCAGTTTGTTCTAAAGAAATAATTTTAGGAAGAATTGAAGCTAATCTATTCATGATCAACTTGGCATTGAAGAGCAAAGACTAATGGGGCGAAAATCACTCCAAAAGTTAATGCTAGTACTTTTAGGAATAAGTACAATGGAGGTGGAAGTAAAGAATTTAGGATAGAGATTACCTTTGAAAAAATCAATAACAGCACTGACTAAATCATCTTTAATGATATTCCAAGTTTTTTTAAAAAATTTAGTAGTAAAACTATCCGGACCCACAACGGAATCAGAGTTCATGTCTTTTAAAGTCATCCAAATTTCATCCATAGAAGGAATTTTAGAAAGCATGGTGTTATCCTCCCTAGAAACAATAGGAGGAATAATAGAATAATCCACATTCAGATCAGGAATAAAATCCTTGTTGAAAGTATTCTTGAAGTAGTGAACACCAGAGTCATAAATTAAATCAAGAGAATCAATGTGAGTTCCATCAGGATTAAAAATTTTGTGAATAAAACTAGTAACCTTCTTATGATTGGCAATATTATGAAAGAGGTGATGCTTTCCAGCTGAAAGAGAGCTCAGATTTTGGGCGCATGCAGAGTGCTAATAAATTTCATATAATGCAATTTCATGTTAAATTGCTAGTTAATTTTTTCATTGGTAGATTAAAAATGTTGAAATGTTAGTCTAATCATTTTTTTATATCTAGTCCTTTAAATTTTTTATCTGAGTATAATTATTATTTATGAGTAATTTTTTTTAAGACTACATAGTTTTTGGATATGAATTTGTTTAAGGATGACTCCCGACTTTATTAATAGGTTAGAGCTAGCTTGGAAGTTTGCATGGTCCAAATGAGTTTGGAGAATTAGAGAAGGGGTTTGATATCTTTGAGTAAATACCATAACAAGTAAATATGAAGCCAAAAAAATCTAAAATATGTCTCTTTAGCCATTAATTTTAGGGCTCCGAGGGGTACAAGAATTTTATACCTAGATAAACAGAAAATAAATTTATGATATGACTGACATAAGTGCATGGCTTAGTTGGTTGATGCTCATGTTTATCCTTGTCTATGATGTGGCTCTTGCTCTAGGACGAATAAGCTAGGTGAGTCTTTATGGGAGAGCGTCATGGGAAAGTCTTTAGGATTTGATGTGTAGGGCGTGTGAGATCTCTTGGATCAGAGTATTGTTCAAATAGGTCTGACCTGATTAGAAGTCAGTTAATCTATTGAATTTTTGTGTTTGCACACTCTTGAATATAAGGAATAATCAATGTGCATGAAAAAGGTTTACATGTATTCAGTAGTGAGTTCAAGAGGGTCAAATGCATGTTTGTGAAATATGGAATTTTTGTCCCTAGATCGCCCTGGTGTGTGTTTTTGGGTATCCCGATGATGTTGGTTCTTGAATTTGAAAAATGAACTAGCACTCCAGTGCTGGATTAGTGGCGCGAAAACACTAGGCCAAATTCTACACTTAAAAATATTTAAATCCACTGTTCCATCATTTCATTTGTTTGGTTGGCAGGTGCTAAGGGAGAAGAAGAGAGATTTTTAAAGAGAGAAAGTTCATTTTGGCCGCTTCTGGTCGTATTTAACCGTCAACATTGTTTTGAATATTGTCCAGATCGAGGAAGGTTACATTTTTCCTATCTCTGTTTTCATTAATTCAAAGTTTTTAGGATTTTTCTGATTGAATTTATATTTTGATTTTACAAAAATACAGTTTCCTCAAAATCTGGTAACTTTCATCTACGTAACTTTTTATAGATTATTAATATGACTGTTTTGGTCATTTTGAGTATTAATTCAAAATTTTTTGCCAGGTAATTTTAAAAATTAGTTATTTTTATAAATTTAAAATTTTATTTTGACATTTAAAAATAGTGCTTTAGGTCAGTTAAAGCTTCATAATGCTGTTATACACGATATTTCATAATTTGGTTAGTTTCTAAAAATATGAATTTTTGCTCAATAGATCTTTTGTTGCCTATCATTAAGGCATTTTGGCAAGTTCGAAATTTAATTTAAATATATTTTACTTAGTACAATGCATTGAAATATGTGTATATTGATTAAAAAATCAAATTGTGTTGGTGAAGATAAGTGATTCTGTTGGAGAACAGAAGGGTTCTGTTATCTATTATGTGTTAGAAACTCTGAAGCATGATGTCTTTCTGATATTCTCTAAAAATGGGTTTTGTTGGTAGAGAGAAGTGATTTTGTTAGCAGTGAGAAGAGATTTTATGGGCAACGAGAAGGGATTTTGTTGTTTGTTTGTATATACTAGAAATTTTGGCCTTAGAACCATTCTAATAATTACTATGAAATATTTGTTTATACTTCATTTAGTCTCAGTTATTTAAATGCATATTAAAATTTAGTATCAGTATCTATCTCATTTCAGCTTTTCATATACTAGTTTAGTTTATTATTTCAGCACAACAATTTTAGTTTTTTTGATTTAAATTATTAATTTCTATTTTAGGTTGTTATAGCCTACTAAGCCATGTTAATTCAATCAAGTTTTTGCTTTCTTTTTTAGGCCAGGGAAAGGGTAAGGAGTGAGCTAAGTATTTTTGATATCATGCTCTGATCTATGCTGTATGTATGCTTTTTTGTTAGTTTTCTTTTTGCAGGCTCAATTTTTATTATTACTATACTCTTCTATTCACAAGTGTTGTTTAAGATAGACCTGAGATTATACATATTATTTTGGATTATACACACACACACACACAATTATTTTTAAGATTCAGTAGTCCTTCACTTTATATTATATTCAGTTGTGGCACTATGTCATCTATAAATTAAAAGTTTAGTTTCTTGGCACTTCCCCAACTGAATCTTGGGATCAATTTCTGCTTCTTGCCATAATTGGGCATGGTATGACCTAAAAGGTCGGGTCAGGTCGTGACAAACTTTTTGATAATAGAGCTAAGTTGGAGAAGCAAATTATAATAGATCCATAATACTTAATTTGTAGTTGTGTGAGATGATTTTAGGTAGTTTTGGGTGCTCATTTTTTTTATCTTTCATATGCATGTATTGCACATTGCTATGTTCAGTATTTTTGAGATGAATTAGTCAGATCCAAATATGACCAATAGTTAGAGCTCTAGTCAAGTATCTTAGGTTTAGGGTATAGCTCCAATGATTATTTTCGAGGTACTTTATCAGTTTATAGGTTTGCTAGCATAGGTTTCTAGTGCCTAATCTGATAACATGGATAAGTATTTACAAAATTTTATGACGTTACAGCCTCCCTAACTTTTAGGTGTTATTGAGCCTAGGGTAGTTGAGGATTAGTTGATGAGAATAGAGAAGACGTTGGATGGGATGAATTGTCCACTTGAGAGGAAATTTGTATTAGCTGCATTTCTATTAGATGATTAGGGAAAGCGTTAGTGAATGAGATGTTTCAGGATCGTGCAAATACCTTGATTACTGGGAGAAGTTTAAGGAGACGCCCAAGACTTGGTTTTTATCTCTTTATACTAGGAGATAGCTATAAATTTTTTTTTTGAAATTGATTTAGGGGAATATAAAAGTAATGTAGTATGAGGCAAAGTTTACTACTCTCTTCAAATTTTCTACATAGTTGATTGGCACTTCTAAGGAGAAATATTATAATTTTTTGGAGGGACTCTAAGATAATTTGAGACAGCCATTATTAATACAAGACAATATAAATTTTTCTCAGTTATTTGAGAGGGACAATAGAATATAGGCTAATCTGATAGCAGTTTAGCAGAGATGGACTGCGAATAGGAAGAGATTTGGTAATGAGACAACTAGCAATGGCCATTCTAGGAGACAACTAGCAATGGCTATTCTAGCATAGATGGACTGCAAATAGGAAGAAGAGCAGGTTTGGATCTGTTGAGTTTAGAAGGAGGGGACAATCAGTAGTAGTTTCTTCTTTTTGATTCAGTTAATAGAGAACTATTATGCCAACATTATGGCAGGAGGCAGAGTGGTTAGTGCTATATAGTGTCATGTTTATGTTTTTATTGTGGTCCATATGGACACATGATTATTAAGTTTCCATAGGGTGGATTCAATAGAAATTTCGATTGCAGAACTGAAAGCATTAGGCAATTGACAGTGGGTAGGTCTAGGATAGTACCACTCCAATAAAATTTTGAGGTTCCTTGTAGTAGGAGTGCTGGTCCATCAGCAAAAGGTCAGAATTTTAGAGGTTCGAGGGGTATTGGGAGTTCTATTTCTTTAGCCCCAATATAAGCACGGGTTTACAGTCTAACGCAGTAAGAGGCAATGAGTCTCCAAATGTTGTGATAGGTATGGCTTACATTTTTGTGTCTCCTTATCATATTTTATTTGATTATGATTTTAGTCACTTGTTCATGTCATAGCAGTATTTTGCACGATTTGCCTTCCATGCTATTGCTTTTTTTTTTCTTCTTTATGGTTTTATCTATGGTAGATAGAATAGTATCTAGTAGGTTATTTTTATGATTTAGAGTTTTCAAATAGAATTTAGAGTTCAAATTTGATTTAATTCCCCATTAGAGCATTTGATGTCATTTTGGGTATGGGCTGAATGAGTTGGTGCGGCGCTTTAATCAACTGTCTGAAAAAGAAAGTCTCTGTATTAGAGTGGCATGAGCTTTATTTTTTTAATGAATTAGGTGTATTCTCTCTTATCTGATTTCTACTCCAGAAGTGGATGTTCTTTGTAGAAGAGGTAGTTTAATATTTTTCATATCTATTAAAGATGTAAAGATCTCTTCTATTTTTGTGAGCAGTGTCCCTATAATTTAGGAGTTTCCAGATGACTTCCCTGAGGAGTTAGTGACTTAACCACCAAACAGAGAGCTAGAGTTATACATAGATTTTTTTTGTACTACTTTCATCTCTAAGGCTTCGTATTAGATGTCATATAAGGAACTTTAGGAGTTTGTGGTACAGCTTCAGGAGTTGGTGGATAGAGATTTTATCCATCACAACATATCTTCCTGGGGAGCACCTATTTTATTTATAAAGAAGAAGGATGATACTTTACGGATGTGTATCGACTACAGCGAACTGAATAAGATAACTATTAAAAAGTTATCCCTTACCTAGGATTGATGACTTATTTGTTCAGTTGGATAGATGTTCAATGTTTTTTAAGATCGACTTGTGATCTCGTTATCATCAACTAAGGTGAAAGAGGAGGATTTAATGAAGACTATGTTTAAGATGAGGTACAAACATTATGAGCTTTTAATCATGTTATTTACAGTTATTAATGCCGTAGCATTCTTCATGGATTTAATGAATAGGGTTTTCAAGAAGTATTTGGACCATTTATGGTAGTTTTTATAGATAATATTCATATTTATGCCATATCTAAGGACGAGCATGCATCACACTTGAGGACTACTCTAAAGATATTAAGGCAACATGAGTTATATGCTATGTTCATGAAGTGTAAGTTTTAGTTGAATAGCATTTCATTTTTGGGACACGTAGTGAGTAGTACAGGTATTTCAGTAGATCCCTAGAAGGTTCATACTGTTTCTAATTAGCTAAGGCCTACTATAGTTTTTGATGTACGTAATTTCTTAGGCTTGGCTAGTTACTATTGAAAGTTTGTTCAAGTGTTTTCTTGAATTTCTTTTCCATTGATGAGATAGACTTAGAGGTCAATAGCTTCCATATGGACTCTAGAGTGTGAAGCGAGTTCTTAAATGTTGAAGGATCATTTGACTTCTGCTCTGATTCTGACTATTCCTACAAGTACATAGGGGTTTCAAGTTTGTATTAAAGCTTCACTAAAAGGATTGGGATGTGTACTTATGCATCATGGTAGAGTTATTACATATGCATCTCAATAGTTGAAACCATATAAGAAGAACTACTTGTAACATGTTTTGGAGTTAGCTATTGTTGTATTTGCTTTAAACATTTGGAAGCATTACTTGTATGGAGTTATATGTACGATTTTTACTAATCATCAGAGTTTAAAATACATTTTCACTAAGAAGAATATGAATTTGAGGCGAAGAATATGGCTTGAGCTAATTAAGGATTATGATATGTCTATTCATTATTAGCTTAGAAAGGTGAATGTAGTGACATATGCTTTAAGTAGAAAGTTATCAAGTATGTAATAACACAAATATTTGAAATAAATTTATTTTAAAAATAAGAGAATTCTAAAGTAGAGTACTTTGGCACCGATTTGGTCAATGATACGGCATTAGGCCATGAATAATATGTATATTATATTTATAAACATCGATGCCTCACTCCACTGACTCCCTCACTTGGTTGCTTGGCCATGAAGAAATTAAAAGAGGGGAAGAAGAGAGAGGATAGAGAAAAGTTTTTGGATCATATTTATCAGTCATTCTTGTTATAGATTTTATTCTATTCATTATAAGTGATTAATCTCTTACTTCTATTTTTTATGATTTTGATTTCTATAGATTTTATTTCTCTTAAATTTGTCAAAAATGCATTATCTCCCGATTTCATAAGCTTTCACTGTGTAAATTTGAATAAGTTATAAATTTGATCATTCTGAATAATTTTATTTAATTTTATTGCATTTAAAAAAAGTATTGAATTATATCAGATACATAATAGGATAACTCCACGTGATATTCTACTGATCCATGAGATTCACTGATTGGGAGTCATAAGTGTTGCAAATCTGGATACAGGTATTGTATTTTAGATGATAACAAACATTATTTTCTCTATATTGCTATCATTGCATATTTATTTTTGGTTTCCCTACATACTAACTATTTTAGGTCCTTAAAGATCACTTACAAAACAAATCAGCTTAAGATCGGGTCTGCCTGAAAATTTATTTCAATGTAATTTTCCCTTTCTTGAGTCAAATTTAATTTCATGGATCCCCAAGCAAAGTAACCTTGCACACACACACTTATAGGCATAAATTTGGTGAGTTTGAGAGTTCTTCTATTGTTTATCACATTATACGGGATGATCCAAAATCATCCTGGATGATTAGTTCAGAACAAAAACCCTAATTAGGGCATCCTTGATAATTAAGTTTACTTAACTAATCATCCTGGATAATTTTTTATCATACAAGATGATTAGTATAAATCCAGAAATCAACCGCCAATCACATTTAGGGTAATTTTTTATTTTTCATATTTTGAACTAATTGTATGGGACGATCTGCATCATTCTGGACGATCCATGACAATCATGCCTAAAATAATCCTGTAATTAGGGATTTAAGTATGGTTAGATTAGATGATCATATCATATAGGATGATCGATAGATTATCCAGGATGATTCATGATTTTTCTTCTGAACGTACTGGACGTCCCAAATGATTTATGTGGATGATATTTGATAATTTGAACTAATTGTACAGGACGATCAAAAGATCGACTCAGATGATAAGTACACTTGTTCTAATTAGCCTGGATGTCCCGAACAATTTCTCAGGATGATATGCTTTGATTTGAAGTAATCATACAGGATGATCGCAAGATCATCCAGGATGATAAGTACATTTATTCTAATCGGCCTGGACGTCTTGAACGATTGCTCTGGATGATATACTTTTATTAGAACTAATCGTACAGGACAATTATAAAATCATCCTGGACAATAAGTACATAATTATTGTTCTGATCGTACAGGCAACACAGATTGTCCTGCCTAGATGGACTAATTTTCACTAATTGTACATGAAAATATACCTATCATCTTGGACAATATTGTCGGCAAATTGAAATTAGGGCACTTTTTGAAGGCTCTCTATTTAAGCTCTATAATTATCTCTTTAGACAACCTTCTTGCTATTGAGTCCAATCTAAAAGAGAGCTTAGAATTAGAGAAAGAGAGTTTAGAAGAGGAAGAGGGAGAATATTGTGAGGGGGGGTTTATGAGGGGATTCACCAAGGTTGCTCCAAGCAAGAATTCGATCATCTTTTTCCTTATTCATCATTGGTTCCTTGGTGGCTCTGAGGAGATGATCATCAGCATCAGGTTGAGGTTCTATGCCTACTCTAGGAAGGAGTAAAAGGATTATCAGGTTCTCTGCTTACTCCAGGATGGAATAAAAGGATTCAGGGTTCTCTGCCCTCATCAGGAGGGGGAAAAAGGATTCAAGGTTCTCTGCCTCACCGGGTTGGTGCAAAGATTTTGTAAGGGCTTCTTCACCTTGCTGTGGGAGCAAATGGAGAGACACTATAGTATTAGTGCAATACCTGGACGGGAGGCTCCGGGGAGTGGACGTAGGTCAGATTTGACCAAACCACTAAAAATCTGATGTATTCTTTCTACTTATTTTTTTTTGCTTTTATTTTTAATTGGTTCTGTGATCTGATCTGTGTTGAAATCTCTGTTTATTGGTTTTTTACTTTCTCTTAAATTGTTTATGTTAAAAAAATCTTCAAAAAGATTTTCTTTTGCTTAAAGAATTTTTAAAAATACCAATTCACCTTCCCTACCTCTTGGTTAGCCCCACGACTAGTTCATAAGGGCTTAACAATCCTCATGAACTTTCAATAAGGAGCTGGAGATTGATTGGGAGTTATAAGGAGTTAGGATGACTGATTTGCAGGATTCAAGGGGAGTTATAAGGAGTATATTGATTGAGAGTTATAAGGGGTGACTGATTGGGAGTCATAAGTGTAAGAGCAAGATACTCTTAAAATATACTCATTAAATATCTGAATACTAATACCGATATTGCTACGAACATTATACTGATATTGTGACTAACACTAATTTGATTTACTATCATGAATATTATTTAAAGTTATTGATCAAGATACTAATATTATTATTGGCATTAGTATTGTTGACTGTTACTGATATTATGACTGATAATATAATAGATTGAGATGCGATGAACTATAGAAAGATAAATTGATATAGATAATCAGTATAGATATTGATGTATATATTTCTTTATATGATTTATAGCATATTATTCTTTTTTATCTTGCATTGATTTCAGTTGTAAGATTTTAGTTACTTGCTATGCTATGTGATCATTATGTAGTTTTATATATTTTTAGGAAAGGATAAGGATCTTATGATATAAGGTTCTGGACAAGAAAAAATATAATCATGTTCCTTTTTACTATTCATTGGTAAGCTCACTCTAGTTAAATGATTAAAATAAAAGACATATATAATTCTTCTAATAAAGATCCTAGAGTGAGATAAGGTACTTCTCTCTCATTGCTCACTTCTATAAACTTTTAGATTCATATTTAAAGAAGCTTGATATATAAATACTATCTATTAATATATATTCAAGATACTTATCTCAGATGATTATTTAGCCTACTCTTCAAGAAAGTATTCAAAAAACTTAGAAATTAGATAAGGAGTATCTAAAGTTTAGTGGTCAGATTAAGTCTGCTAAGAGACCTGAACTTTTGTTATCTAATTTTAGTATTATTTTTTGTTAGGATATATTATGGGTTCCTTCCATTGGTGGTATGAGAGCTGAGATTTTACATGAAGCGTATTATTTAGGCTATACTACTCATCCAGGAAGCAAAAAGATATATAACAATTTGAAAGGTATATTCTAGTGGTATGAACTAAAGAAGGATATAATAGAGTTTATTTCAAAATATGGGGCATGTTAGTTGGTGAAGGTAGAGCATTAGTGATTGAGTGGTTCTTTATAGTCATTGCCCATTACATAATGGAAAGGGGAAGAGGTGATGATAGATTTTGCAATGGCATCACCTAGATCGAGACAAGGACTTGATGCTATCTATTTTATTATTGATTGATAGATAAAGTCTTCTCATTTTATTTTGATCTGATATACTGATCTAATAGATAGGTTGGCACAGATATATGTTGGAGATATTATCATATTGCGTGATGTTCTGAAGGTGATTATATCTGATCATGAAGGTTAAATTACCTCCAGGTTATAGCGAGCTATTCAAGAGAGACCGATGTAGAATTACACTTTAGTATGTGTTTTCATCCACAAACAGATGAGCAGCTCGAGGGGACTATTTATGCAATTGAGATCGCCTGAGGCTTTGCATTCTAGATTTTTAGGGTAATTAGGAGAATCATATTTCACTAATAGAGTTTCCTTGTAATAATTATTATCAGTTCAGCATATGTATGGTCCCTTATGAAGCTCTGTATGATATAAAGTGTAGGACCTCTTTATCTTTAATAGAGGTGGGTGATAGATAGGTGATATAGTTAGATTTGTGGATGAGATTACAACAAATGTCCTTTTGATCATAGAAAATTTGAGGTCTACACAAAATAGGCAAAAGAAATATTATGATCAGAAACATAGACTAGTTAAATTCCAAACTGAAAAATTCATTTATGTCAGTCATTCCTATAAATGATGTCAAGAGATTTGGAAGAATTAGTAAGTTGGTTTAAAGGTATATTAGACATTTTGAGGCTATTGAGAGGATTGGTAGTTCTTCTTAGTGGTTATTATTACATGATCATTTGTTAGACATATATAGTATATTTCATATATCTGCTCTGAGGAAGTGGATGGTTATCTGATTTTGGGAGTAGATTATCTGCTAATAATGTTGAGATTCATCTAAAAGTATACTACAAGGAAGAGCCAAAAAGGATTCTGGTGCACGATGTCATGAAATTGAGGAGCAAATATATTTTGATGGTCAAGCTACCACAAAAATATAGGACAACCATAAAAGCTACTTTAGAAAAAGAATATGAGATGAGAGAGCTATATCTTGATTTATTATAACATATTTTTTCTGGAAAAAAAATTTTAGGAGAGAAGTGTTGTGAGATATCCACGATGAGGGTAATGTTTAAATCAATTTGATATGATTACAAATCAGGTAATCTATTAAATTTTTATCCTTAAACTCCCTTGAAAGTATTAGAATGATCTGTGCACATGAAAATGTTTGCATGAGCTTGGAATTGGGTTCCAGTGGTCTAAATCCATGTTTGTGAAATCTAAAATTTTCCCCTAGAGTGCCTCAGCATTGTGTTTTCTAGCACCCCAACATCGTGGGCTATAAAATTTTAAAAATGACTAGAGCCCTGATGCTGAGCCAAATTCTCCACTTAAAATTATCTAAATCCACCATTATTTCATTTGAACAACCAGCAATAGGGAGAGAAGGAGAAGAGAGATTTATAGAGATAGAGAAAGTTCATTTCCATTTCGAGTGGCTTTGGATCATTTTTCACTGTCGACCCAATTCTAAATAGTTTTTGAATCAAGGTAGGTTATGTTTTGCCTATCTTAGTTTTCAATGATTTAGAGTTTTTGTAAGTTTTTATCAAATTTATAATTTGGTTTACAAAAATGTGGTTTCCTTGGATTATGGTAACTTTCTTTCACGTAACTTTTGATATTTTATTGGTATGCCTATTCTAGTTAACTTTTAGTATTTATTCAAGAGTTTTTATTGGAAATTTTTGAAAATAGTAATTTTTATAAATTAAATTTTTTTGACACCTAAAATAGTATTTTAGTTCAGTTAAGTTTCAAAACCTTGTTATACACGATCTCTGATAAACAAGCTATTTTCTAAAAATATGTATTTTTCTTAGTAGTGTTTTTTATTGCCAACTATTAAGGTATTCTTGGCAAGTTCTAAATTTAGTTTAATTATACTTTACTTACTGTAATACATTGAAATATATGTATATTGATTGAATTGTGGAATTCTATTGATGAAGAGAAGTGATTTTGTAGGCAGAGAGAAGGTATTTTATTATCTATTATGTGTTAGAAACTCTAAAGACTGAGGGCTATTATAATATTTCCTAAAAAGGGATCAATTAAAAGAGAGAAGAGATTTTGTTAGCAGCTAGAAGGAATTCTATTGTTTGTTTATATATATTTTAAATTAAGGCTTGAGAGTCATTCTAATAATTACTATGAAATATTTATTTATATTTCAATCAGTCTGAGTACAGTTTTGTAGTTATTTAAATGCTTATTAAAATTTAGTATCAGCATCTATTTTAGTTTCAACTTTTTGTGCAGTACTTCTGTTTATTGTTTTAGCACATCATTTTTAGTTCTTTTAATTTAAACTATTGATTTATTTTTAGGTTGTCTAGCTTACTGAGCCATGTTAGCGTACTTAAGCTTTTGCTATCATTTTCAACCAGGGAAAGGGTAAGGAGCGAGCTAAGTAGTTTTGATACCATGCTCTGATCTATATTGTAGATATACTTTGTAGTTATTTTTCTATTTATAGGTTTGGTTTTAATTATTATTGTTCTTTTCTTTTGCCAAGCAATGTTGTTGATATACCTTAGATTATACATATATTTTTGTATGATACACACACACACACACACACACACACACACACACCAAATCATTTTTGATATTTCGTAGACTTTTTCTTTATATTATATTCAGTAGTGGCTCTCTATTATATATAAATTGGAAGTTTAGTTTTCTCATCTCTTCTCCAACTAGATCTTATGGTCATTTTCTACTTTTTGCCATGATTGAGCATGATATGACTTGGGAAGTTGGGTCAAGCTATATCGGGTATGGATATGATAGGATGAGTATGTGAAAGCGAGTTATCTAGATGAATGGGCGAGTATATAAAGGCACTATTAGGATCTCTAGGCCTGGAGAGTGAGTCCCTTTAAATGGAAATGCCTAGGAGTCAAGGACCAACTTAACCTAGGAAATCATAATCATAGGTATCCAAGGTCTGCGCTTCTTATAATTGAATTGAGAATTTCAATGACAGGAGAACAATGTTGACTATGCTTAATGAATGTGGTTGAATGGTCCATATTGAGGCTAGTGACCTTCTATGGCTCTTATGGGTCTAAATGAGTCCTCCGATTGGACTTCCTGAGGAAGATGATGCCTTGTTTTGGTAATCCAGCTTTAATGCACGGTGCTACGCAAGTGCATGTACCATTTAAGTAATATAGTGAAAGAGAGGATTATCTCTCCCATGACAAGTTACCTATTACCTTTGACTAGCTAATTATTAATCTTTTAATCATTAAAATTTATCTAGAAAATAAATTAGATTTGATTACAAAAAGGAAGATATTTGTCTAATGTTAAAATATTAAATGCATTCTAAGTTTATGATTAATCTAAAGAAGTTGTGTGATGTAGATTAGTATATGTGATTGGGTTGTGGATTAGAGCATCAATGATTCCTTGCCTCTATCGAGTTCAATGAAATCTAAAGGAACAATCAACCTAGGTTATTCATTCCATTAATGCATGATAAATTTCTCTTTACAATCCCAAAATTTTTGAAATGCATACGTTTATGTTTTCCAATATTTCAATTCATACTACTCCATTTGTTCCACTATGCCCCTATAAAGATCATATATCAGACTAAATTTTAAGTATGTGAATGACCAATCCATACATATATGATATTTGAGGCAGCATGTAATAATTATCTTATTCAATTTGCTCTTAGACCTAATCTACATTACACATGCTTAACCAGATCACATCATAAATTCAAAATAGAAAAATCTAACCGCTAAAATTCATTGTAAGAAATAGAAACATGCATAAATACCATTGACAACCAAAGTAATAAATACAATAAAAAGTTAAAAAGATAAAACAATAAATCTCCATTACACAAGTAATAACAAACTCTCCTCGAACTATGCTCCTGCTCTCCTTATACAAATACTAGTTACACCATACTCCACATTGTTTGTAACTAAGAACATATGATAAAATGACAACAACCATCAAAGAAATTTGGCCAAAAAATTTATATTAATCCTTAATTACTGTTGATAGCACTGTAGCGCTCCAAGTATTAGTTATATATTGCTCATAAACTTAACTAACGTTGTGGTGCTCAGAAAGATCTGTATTGTAGCATTAGCTCTGAACCAATATGTCTCTTCACTATGAATTGAATTAACAACTCTACCACAATACTCTGACATTTTCACATAGCGGTGCTCAGATAGTGTTGTTGTGGCCTAGTGATTTTGCACTATGATCCTTGGATAGCACTACTACACCATGGTAATTCGGTATTTGCTTTTTTTAGTTATCTATCATCCTTATTCTTCATTGCACTATGGTGCTTTATGGGCACTGTGGTGCTTTATGGACACTATGATGCTTGAAAAATATAACATCGTGATGCCAAGCTCTTTATCTTGAATCTATATTTTTCCTTAAATGCTCTGGCGCTCAGACTTATGGTGCTGTGACACTTATGCATTTTCTTTTTCTTATTCAGCTTTTTACTAAATATTTTCTACACCAATTGAAAAATTAGCTTCACTTTTCATACATTGACATAACTTGGATGATTATAAGTTTTTAACTTAGCAAAATCCCTCAAACTTGAATTATCACTTGTCCTCAAGTAATTTAAATGCAATTGACTTAATTATTATCTTATTTTATTAAATTGCAATCCTTCAAATAGTTTCAAGAAAATAACATAAGTTGAAAATTCATAATGTGTTAATAACTAATTCAACACAAACAAATATAAACCAATATCTTCCTTTAAAAAACCTCTAATTATGAAAGTGAAAATTTTGACTAGCATAACTAGGTCTCAACTATTTGAGGTTTAAGGAAAGTTTAATCTATTTAAATTTAAGTTATTGTATAGGTCTTCTAATATATTATAAATCCTATAATATTTCTTAGAATAGAACATTTTTAAGCTAGTTAAATTGTACTAGAGTGTTTGACACCAACTTTTGATTTTTCAGTGCATAACTTTATTGTTCTTTGCATTCTTTGCTTCATTATTGCTATTTCATATTTTATTGTCCAATTGGTCGTTTGCTTTTTTACCCTTTTTCTCTCCTTCTGTTGTCAAACACTTCTTAATGATTTTGAATACCTATATGCTTTCCCATTAGACTTCATAATTCAAGTCCTCCTAAGAGTTATTATAGGACTTCTAATTCCATTAGTACACATAGATAGTATGTTTTAATTTAATATAAATTTTCTATTCATTACAAAACATTAATTAGTGAAGCCTAATATAAGTAGTCAGGTCCTCAAGCAATATTAAAGATTTCATTTATTAGGATTTATGAATTTTGGTAAAATATTGGTTGCTATTTGATGTATTTGGATTTTTATCTCCACATTTTATACTTTGTCAATCACTTACATGTTTACGTGCATAACTTTTTCGAATTAATTGCATCTAACATTTATAAGATCCAAATTCTAAGAATATTTGCATGTGTAAGAAATTATATCAAGGCAAGTGGTTCATCACACATAAATAAAGGAAAATTAAAAATTCTATTAAAATTTTCCCCCCAAACTAGCTTGTACATCACTAAAAGGATAAGATAACAGAAAGTTAAAAAAAAATACAACAAAAGAAACATAACTCCCCTTTTTCATTCTTCTCCTTCCTTATTCTCATCCTCTTCCTCTTCAACTACTATTGTTGTTGATGATCCAAGCCTCCAGTAGGTTCAAAAGATGTGGCAACAAAAAAAAGTTCTTTCTTCAGTAATAAAAAGTTGACAGTGTTTAAACATGTGAACAAATACTGCATTGAAATAATCAATATATTGATATGACTTCTACTACTAGTCTATAATATAGTCTATTTTTGGCTCATTTCTTAATTGCATTGATGATTCTCTTCCAGAGTATTCTAGATTCCAACAACTTGATCCCTAACATAATCTCATATTTGTAAATTTATCCAAATTATTCAAATTAGGATATTTTTCCTAAAATACAAAAATATCCATTAAAAATTGAATATGATCATGCCTATATGTGTAGAATGAATAAAATTATAACATACTAAAAGTTACATGGTAGAAGTTTGTTAAAAAATAAGATATTGTAACTTTTTTATACTCTGAACATATTAATATTCATAAAATATAAAATACACAAAATCATTAATATTAGAGATAGGGTAATGGTAGCGTACCTTGTTTTTTTTTTTTTTTTTTTTTTTGAGAAATTGCAAATTGCATTAAGAAGGGAAATCAAATTACATGGAAATAAAAGCCTCACATTCCTTCTTTAACAAACTAGACAAGTTAGAAGGAATTTCGTCAAAGGAAAAACTATCTTGTAATGCCAAAGTAGCACAAGCGTCAACTACTTTACTACATTCCCCATGAACATGATTGAAAAAAACTTTATTGAAATCATTTAGGAACAAGAAATCCTTATTACGTTTGTTGTTGAAATGCCACTTCAACTTCTTCAAAGAATCTTGAATAAAATAATAATGGTAGCGTACCTTGAGATGAGCAATTTTTCTAATAGAACCGACTGACAAAAATTGTTTTACAACTTTTAAACCCTAGGTTTTTTTCTCTCTCCTCTCTTCTTCCCTTAATATTTTATTTCTACTCTCCATTAAGCCGAATAGGGAAAAAGGGCTTTAATGGGTTTTGTGAGTGTAGAAATATATTTTATAATAAAATAATAATAGGATATGTTGTTTAATTTTTAGCCAAAAATTATTATAAATTCTTTTATCATAAAATCTAGGGATCCAAAAATTATTAAAAAAATATTCATAAATTAGCTAAGCATGTCCAGAAAACTTTGGTGCAATTAATTTGAAAAATGAACACTTAATGGTCCCAAAATTCCCACTTATACAAACATATGTCAGTTTTCTATACTGACCCATAAAATTAGGATAAAATTATTATAATTAAAGTACAATAATATCTATATTATGCTTAATGTGGTTTGTAAATTAAACTTGCAATAACTTCCTAAAATATTATTTGATGAGGTCAAAATATAGGTTATTACATTTTATTTTTAAATGTTAATGTCTATTAGTTAGTAAAGGTAGAATTAGCAATTGAGAAATTTTATGCAGCCATTATCTATTCCAGAATGGAAGTGAGAAGGGGTAATGATGGATTTTGTTATGGGTATTCCCAGGTTGAGATAAGAACTTGCTGTTATTTAGGATGCAGTGGGTTGTCTGACGAAGACTACTCATTTTATTCTAATATGATAGTCTGATTTAGTGGACAGATTGGTGTGCATGAGTATACACGAGAGATCATTCGACTACATGGGATATCAAAGGTGATCATTTTTTGATAGAGATGGTAGGTTTACTTTATTACAAACTGGGAGCATAATCTTTTATTTTGATGATTATAAATATTAATAGATATTTATTTGCTTTTTCTTGTATTATATATTGGATATTTATTTTGTGTGCTACTAACCATTTCATTCCTAGCATACATCGAGCAAAGACTAGAGATTCAACTCAAGACAGTGCAACGTCAGTATAAAAGTTAGTTTGTATTTAGAGAGTTTATAATTTATATTTTATTTTATTTAGTTTATTTTTTGTATTAGGTGTACGTTGGCTTAGCGACCGTGCACACACAAACAAAAGAGATTAAAATTGAATGTTTTATTTTTTTTAATCATATTGTATGATAAAGAATGTATTATACGATATGTTCAAAAAGAAATTAATAAAAATAGTAAATTATATGAGATTAATTAAAATTAGAATATAACTAATCGCAATGTACAACCCTAAATTGCACTATATGATTAACTATTTTTTCTCTCTTCTCTCTTTTTTCCTTAATTTTTTATTTCTACACTCCATAAAGCCGAATGAATATGGAAAAAGGGCTTTAATGGATTTTGTGAGTGTAGAAATATATTTTATAATAAAATAATAATAGTTTATGTTATTTAATTTTTAGTAATTCTTTTATATCACAAAATCTAGGGATCAAAAAGTTATTAAAAAATATTCATAAATTAGCTAAGCATATCTAGAAAACTTTGGTGAAATTAATTTTAAAATTGAACACTTAACGGTTGCAAAAATTCCACTTATACCAACATATGTCAATTTTCTATATTAACCCATAAATTAAGAGAAAATTATTATAATTAAGGCATAATAATATATATATTATGACAAAAGTGGTTTATAAATTGGACTTATAATAACTTCCTAGAATGGTATTTGACTAGGTCAATATATAGGTTATTATATTTTATTTTTAAATGTGAAGTCTATTAGTTAGTGAAGGCAAAAAATTAGCGATTGAGAAATTTTATGTAGCCATTATCTATTCTAGAATGAAAGCGGGAAGAGGTAATGATGGATTTTTTATGGGTTTTCTCAGGTTGAGAAAAGGACTTGATGTTATTTCAGTGATCGCAGATCGTCTGACAAAGTCTACTCATTTTATTCCAATTTGATAGTCTGATTTAGTAGACAAATTGGTAAAGGAGTATGTAGGAGAGATCATTCAGCTACATGAAATACCAGAGGTGATCATTTTTTGATAGAGATGGCAGGTTTACTTTATTACAATCTGGGAGCATGATTTTATATTTTGATGATTACAAATATTAATAGATATTTAAATGCTTATTCTTGTATTATATATTATATATTTATTTTGTGTGATGCTAACCATTTCAATTATAGCATACATCGAGCAAAGACTAAAGAATAGGCTTAAGAAAAGTGTAGTGTCAGTGTAAAAGTTAGTTTGTATATTAGAGAGTCTGTAATTTTTATTTTATTTTATTTGGTCTATTTTTTATATTAGGTGTATGTTGGCTTAGCGATCGTACACACACACACACACACACAAGAGGGATTAAAATTGAATGTTTTCAAATTGTTAATCATATTATGCGATAAAGAATTTATTGTATGATATGCTTAAATAAATATTAATTGAAATATTTAATTAAGTGAGATTAATTAAAATTAAAATATAACTAATTGCACTGAACAACCCTAAATCATACTATACGATCAGCAATTTAAAAAAAACCCCTTCGTCAAATCTATATTTCCTAATTTAGAAAATTTTATATTTTGAAAAATGGACTGATTAAGTTATATAAACTAGTTCATACTATATGAACATTAATTAAGTTTCCTATTTTTAATCTATAGATTAAGGAATAAAATCAGATTTAATTTAACTACATATCGCAATACACGATATAAATATCGTACAGTCCGATTCACCTGAGTGCTCTCCAAATAAACTTTAGTTCATCTTGTATGATCGGAGATTCAATCTGAGTAAATCATACTAGATGATTTAAAATCATATAAGATGATCTTTGATAGAATTAAACTAATCGTATTGTATGGTCTATGTATCATACTATACATTTTTTTATTTTTTTTATTTTTTTATCATACTACACAATTAGAATACTTGAAATTTAAAATTAGGGTTTTTGAGAGCCCTCTGTATAAAATATTATTATATTCTATAGCAAGGGTCTTTGGGCAATTAGGGTCATATTCTTTCTAAAGGAGAGCTTAGAGAGAGTCCACATTTACAAGGAGAGAGCATGTAAGGTTGATGGAGGGAGAGTGCCATGAGGGATTCAAGGGGTGTGAGAGAGGTCACACGATTACTCCAACTAGCCTGAATCTTAGGTCCTTCAGTTATGTTCAGTGGATCTCTTGGAGGAAAGCTCTAAGAATGAGAGTCTTTGATGCAAAAGACTTACTGGCTAAGGAGGCAAGGGTTTTAGCATCTCTGCCAGGCTTGAAAGTAAAAGGATGGATCAACATCTCTATCAGGCTTAGAAGCGAAAGGAGGGATCAGCATCTCTGTCAGGCTAGCTAGGAAGCAAAAGGAGGGATCAACATTATCTCCAGGGTTAGAAGCAAAAAAAGGATCGGCATCTCCTCCAGTATTTGAGGAGAAAGGAGGGACGATACTTTCATCGTGCTGTACAGGTGAGAGGAGGGAGATTCTTTGGGTGTGAATAATCTATGGGTGATTCTCCACCTTTTCAAGGGAGAAGGGCTTCTCTGTCAAGTTGTGTGCTGAAGGAGAGACATGTTTAGTGTAATTTCCAAAGAGGAGGACCTTTGGAGAGGGGACATAGGTCAATTTTACTGAACCACTATAAATCTTGGTTTGCATTTTCTTAATTTTCTCATAACTTACTTGTAATTTACTTTGCTTCACTCTAGTTTAATTTTGATTATATGTGTAAAAAAGGATTTTGGTGAAAATTTTTGGCTCATCTTTGTTTTAAAAATTAGTTAAAATAAAATAATAATAATGATTTTTAACAAGTATACAAGTAAAAAAATATATTAATTATTAGTGAGTTTTTATTTGAGTTCTAATTTAAACTTTTAATTGCTTTTGCATATTTCAAGAATTGTTTTCTTAAGAAAAGATTTAAAAAAAAGAAAACTTTTGATTAGTATCAATAAGGGGTTCTCACTATTTTAGATTTAAACATATTGAGTAGATCCATATGGAATAATTTGGAAATTGTAACCCTTCGGAATGATATTCAATTACTCAATTATCACTTTTTGATAATATTCCATCTAGCTTTTGAAAATTTTGAAAATCTACATTTTGACAATCCATTGATTTTTGAATGTGAAACATGATTCATGTTGGTATGCTTTATCTTTTCATATAGCAAATGGAGTTAAAATTGATATTTCTTTTAATGAATGGTCTGTAGAAGATCATAATTTAGCATAATTAAATATGAAATATTTGAAATATTTTTTCTATGCATTAACATTAGAGGATTATATGCATGTTTTTACTTGCACTAGTGGGAAAGAAATATGGGATAGAATTTGCATTACATATGAAGGCACTAGTAAAGTCAAACAGTCATGCATGAGCTTATTATTATAAGAATATAAACTCTTTTTCATGCATACTAGTGAAACCATTTCTAACATGCATACTTGGTTTACTAAAATCATAACATCATTATATGCATTGGGTAGAGAAATTTCAAATATCAAAAAAGTCATCAAAATCTTATGTTTCCTTCCTGAATCGTGGGATGCAAAAGTCATTGCTATTTTCAAATCTAAGGAATTGAATGCTCACTTGATTGATAATCTTCTTATCTCTCTAATTACCTACGAGCAAAAGGTGAGTTGAAGTCATATAGATGCAAGTGAACGAAAAAAGAAAGAGTGAATAATAATGCTAAAGGTTGATGATACATATAACAATAATTTTGGTTCATATGAAAATGATGACAAAGAACTTATGACCAAATAGTTTAAAAGCTTCTTCAAATGCAAGCAAAAGAGTCATTTCGATAAGAAAAAGGGTAAAATTACTAAATCAAATAAGTTTTCAGCTAATGTAGTTTTCTTTGAATGTAAAAAGCCAGGACACATTTGTTCTGATTTCTAGAACATTAAAAGCCACCCGATGAAGGAGAAGGGTGCGGGGAAAAGCAATGCTAAAAAGGGAAAATAATAATTTCAAAAGGCTTTTTGGGTGAACATCGACTCAGACTCGTCAAAAACTAAACTAGACAAGAAATTAACTAACTTATCCTTAATGGCTAGGGATAATGTTGGGGACTCCGATAATGATGAGGTATATGAGCTGTCATATGACAAATTATTTTCCTTATCATAATAATTGCATGATTCCTATAAGAAAATGAAAAAGCAACATGTATTACTTAAAAGAAAATATTCCACGTTAAAAGAAGAGCATAAAAATTTAGCCAATAATTATTAAAACTTAAAGACTAATCACATCGTACTAGAAAAGCAGCATAAATCATTAAGTGAAGAGCATAGTGCAATAAAAGAAAATCATGATTCATTAAATAAAAAAGCATATTTAACTACAAGAAAACCATGAATCCTTGAATAAATAGCATGTTGAATTAGAGGATTAGAGGAAGTATTTAAAGAATTAGATGAGTTAGCTCTAAAAATGGATAACATTGAGCATGCATTAAAAGTGGAAGTAGGAATGTATAAGAGTGAAACTGAACACTTAATAAAGAAGTTCACAACACTGAAACAAAATGCATCAGGGCTTACACACAATAAAGCTACATAATAAAATAGAGCATGGGTCATCCTTCTCTAGAAGGAGACATCATCCCTCATTTAGATTAGTAAATCCATTTCTAGTGATTAGGTGTTATTTTTGTGGTATACTAGGACATATTGCACACATTTGTACACTACAAATACACCATATAATTTGGAGGCACAAAATATTACTAGCATAGTATAACATTCATACATTTCACCATAAGGCAGGACCCAAAACCACTTGGGTTCTCAAAATTAATGTTTGATTTATGATGTAGGTAAGCTCTCATAAGGCACCCAATAGTAGCACGTGGTACCAGCTAGACAACAGCTGCTTGTGGCACATGATTGGAAATCTAAAATAATTCATCATGCTGGAGGCCTTGAGTTGAGGCAAAGTCACTTTGGGAGATAATACTACCAGAAATGAAGTAGGTGTAGGCATAATTGGCAAAACTAAGGGATTTATAATTGATAATGTTTTATCAATTAAAGGTTTAAAACATAAATTATTAAGCATTAGTCAACTGTGTGATAAAAGGTTTTAATATTAAATTTCTTTCTAACAAATGCTTAATTATCTTAAATGAAAAAACTATTTTAAAAGGAATGAGAATCAATAATATTTAAATGCTTGCTTAAATTATATTGATACATCAAAAAAAATATTTATTGTTTGAAAAATGTTGTAGATGAATTTTGGTTATGGCATAAAAGACTATGCCATGCAAGTATGAAAATACTTAGAAAAATCACTCAACTAGATTTGATTAGAGGCATCCCTAAATTAGAATTCTCTAAAGAACACCTTTGTTATGCTTGTCCATTAGAAAAATAAACTACCTCATCTTTCACACAATTAAGGATGTTGTAACCACTAGACCACTAGAAATCTATCACATGGGCTTATTTCAACCTATTAGTACAACTAGTCTAAGTGATAAAACATTTGAATTTATAATTACGGATGATTATTTTAGATTTACATATGTAAATTTTTGATAAATAAGAGTTAATCATTTGAATCATAATTATGTAAATTTTTGACAAATAAGAGTTTAAAGACTTTCTATTTTGATTTAGAGGAAAACAAGATGTGTAATCTCAAGCATTCATAGTGACCACCAAGGTGACTTTGAAAACAAAAAAATTAAATCATTTTGTCAAGAATCTAGAATAAATCATAATTTTATTTCCCCTAGTACCTCACAATAGAATGGAGTTATTGAAAGAAAGAATAATATGTTGGTAGAGGCAACTAGAGTAATTTTACATAAATATGGTTTACCCAAATATTTCTAGGCAGAGGAAGTAAATAATGTCTGCTATATATTAAATCAAGTAAACGTTAGATACAAATTGAATAAAACATCTTATAAATTAGATAAGGGTAAAACCCCATCTTGTCTCACCTGCATGTTTCTTTTTTCTTTTTTCTATTTTTTTGAAACTATTTGCACATTTTTTGGTGTAAATATTTTGTGTTAAATAATAGAAAAAATAACTTAGGAAAGTTTGATGCTAAGGCAAATGAAGCAATATTCTTAGGATATTCCTTAGTAGGTAGGGCTTATAGAGTTTTTAATAAAAGAACTTTAATTGTTAAGGAATCCACCCAGATTGTATTTGATGAATTAGATAGAATTAATAAGACTGGGATAGATGAATAATAAAGAATAGATAACCTGTGATGTAGAAAATATTGATTTAGAAAATAGAGAAGAAGCTCAAGATCAATCGTTTAAGAAATTGAGGTATTCATCTAGTCACCCTAGAGGGCATATACTAGAAGATCCATTTGCAGGGGTTAGGACTAGGCATGGTCTCAAAAAGGAGGTTAGCCACACAAAATTTTTTTATATGATAAAACCCACCCGTGTAGATCAGTCTTTAGCTGATGAATTCTAACTTATAGTTAACCTTAATCAATTTTTTAGAAATAATGCGTGGAAGTTAGTGAGTATACCCTCTGATCAAAGTGTGGTTGGAACTAAATTGGTATGTATGAATAATTTAAATGACTATAGATCAATAGTTAGAAACAAAGCTAGGTTGGTAGCTAAGGAGTATAATCAAATAGAAAGAATAGATTTTGAGCAAACCTTTGCCCCCATAGCTAGACCAAATGCCATAAGAGTGTTGTTAGCATTTGCATGCTTTAAAGGATTCAAACTATGTCAAATGGATGTTAAAATTTCCTCTCTAAATGGAGTAATTAAAAAAGATGACTATGTAGAATAGCTCCTAGGTTTTGAGAATTCAGCTATCCCCAATAATGTTTATAAGCTTAAGAAAGCACTTTATGGGCTTAAGGAAGCACCTAAAGTGTGATATGATAGACTTAGTAACTTTCTATTAGAAAAATTCTTTTCTTAAGAGTAGTGAAGACACCACCTTATTCATTAGGAGAGTTGGAGAAGATATACTCATAGTACATATTTATGTTGATATTCATTTTGGATCTAAAAATGATGATTTTTACAATGAATTTTTTTCTACTATGAGTAATGAATTTGAGATGAGCATGATGAATGAGTTAACATTTTTTTAAGTGTTAAACAAACAGAGTATGGAACCTTCCTAAGCCAAACAAAATATTTTAAAGAAATTTTGAAGAAATTTGATATGGAAGGTTATAAAATCATGAATATACCAATGAGCCTAATCACCTAATTAGATAAGGAGTTAGATGATACGTCAATATATCAAAAGAAATATATATGGATTATAGGTTCCTTACTTTACCTAAATGCTAGTAGGCCTAATATTATGTTTAGTATTTATTTATGTACTAGATTTTAAGCCGACTCTAAGGAAACTCATATGACCGTTGCTAAAAGAATTTAAGGTATTTCATAGGAACTCCAAATTTTGGTATCGGGTATCCTAGGAATAGCTTAACTTTTGACCTAGTTAGATACTCAGATTCAAATTTATTAAATGTAGGGTAGATAGGAAAAGCACATCAAGAACTTGTCAATTCATAGGACAATCTTTAGTTTCCTAGTCCATTTGAAAGAAAAATTTTGTAGCACTTTCCAACATAGAAGTTGAGTTTGTAGTTTTTTGAAACTATGTTTCCCATGTCCTTTGGTTGAAGCAACTATCCTTATCATGTGTGATAATGCTGGTATAATCTAAATATCTAAGAATCCTATTTAGCATTCTCGTACTAAGGATATTGATATTTGACATCACTTTCTTAGGACTGGCCAAGGGAGACATAATTATATCATATGGATACTGAAAATCAATTGGCAGATATTTTCACCAACCCCCTAAATTATGATACGTTTGGCACTCTTAGGACTATACTAAGAGTTATTGACATAAGTGCTTAAAACTTTGGGGTAATTGTTTGATTAGATTTTTTGTGTTTTGTGTTTGTGTTTGTATCATTTTATTGTATGTTTTTATATTTTTAGTGTTTCTTTGCATTTTTATTTATTGCTTGTGTTCATTGAACTTTGTTTTCTCTTTTTTTTTTCAATGTAGTTGTGTTCCTCTTTTTGGTGATGTCAAAAGGGGAATAGGTTTTGTTGGTTGTAATAATGAGCATGTTCTTTGTAATATTTATTTTTTTATTAGTGTAGTTTGTCTAATTTAAGTATTTTAATGTTGTTATAATTATTAAAAAATATGTATGTTTGAAAATTTTAAAAAATAAAAATAAATTAATTAAAATCAAATGTTTTCTCTATCTCTTTAAATAAAGCACTTAGTGACAGGGATAACCTAACAGGAAATAAAAATCAGACTTGCATATTTAAAATTTCAACTAATAATGTTTGTCATCATAAAAAAGAGAGAGATTATTATAATTTAGGAGCCTAGCCTTATATTTTGATGATTAAAAATATTATTAAAGGTTTATTTGCTTTTTCTTATATTATATACTGAATCTTTATTTTGTGTGATATTAACCATTTTATGTACAGCATATACTGAGTAAAGATAGAAGAATCAGTTTAAGATAGTATAGCAAGAGTATAAAAATCAATCTGTAAGTTACAAAGTCTATATTTTTTTTTCTTGAGTCTATTTTTGTATTAGGTGTGTATTGGCTTAGCAATTGTGCACACACATATAAGGGGTGATATATCATCAAAGAATTATCTTGATTGGCACGAATCTCGAGGCAAAAATCAAGTTGGAAACTTTAAAAATTAATTCAGAGACCATCTGAACTCCGATTTTAGCAAACTTATAGTTGAACTGAACATCTCAGAAATACGAACCCAATGACACCAAATTCAACTCAATCTGAGCCCAAATGAGTCCAAATCAAAGACCCGAAGCACATTCAGAAGGTTCAATCCATAATTCGGATTACCAAACAGTTTCCAAACATGACATGCTTATAGTCGAATTGAGGTACTCGACGAGACGAATCTAACGAGCCCAAGATCCCTGAATTCTAATATCATTAAGACCTTCAGATGCCTAATAAATAGTCTACGATCAAGGGATTCAACATCGGTCGTCCATCCAAGCCACTCAACATTTTCCCTTGATCCTCCTCCTATTTACGCGTCATGCCCTCCTAAAAAAACTATAAATAGCCCCTCATTTCTATTAAGGGGGGACCCAAGAAAGAATAGAGGAGAAGAAGCCAAGGAAGAGAAGAAGGAAGAAAGCTCTCTTGTCCTAAGTCTCCTCCTCGACCACCGTCGGACTTTCAATCGGCAGCCGACTGACGCTAGAGTTCTGCCGGATCACCAATTGACACCGACGTTTCATTGGACCCATGCTCATCCCCAGATTTCTAACCGATGCCGGACTTCTATCGGATGTCGGACCTCCGCTTGTTGCCGAATTTCTACCCGACGCCAAACTTCGACTCGACGTCGGACCTCCGCTCGTCGTCGAATTTCTACCCAACGCCGGACTTCTGCCTGTCGCCGGACATTTATCGAACTTCTACCCGACGCCAGATTTCTACCCGATGTCGGACTTCCGCTCGTTCCCAAATTTCTACCCGACGTCAGACCTCCGCCTGTCGCCGGACATTCATTGGACTTCTACCAGACGCCGGACTTCTACCCGAAGCTAGACTTCTGCCCGTCGTCAGACTTTCATCAGACTTTTACCCAACACTGGACTTCTGTCCATCACCAAACTTCTATCTGACGTTTTCCTTCTGACCTCCATCTCAAGACAATAGTCTTTATGACCTCAGTTGCCCGCCGACTACGGTCCTTTCGACCTTCGTCGTCAAAAAAGGGTCTTTTCGATCTCTATCGCTTGCCGACTATGATCCTTCTGACCTCCATCTCCCATCGAATATGTTCCTTCTGACCTCCGTCACCCACCGACTACGGTCTTTCCTACCTCCGTCGCCCATCGACTATGGCCCTTCCAACTAGACGAACACGTCGTAAGCGATTCTTTGTATTCCCACTATGTAATATACTCCATATTATGTCCATCAAGCCAAGGCCTTCCCTTTAAGGAAGGGCCTCATTTGTAATCGACTACAAATAATAGTGGATTCATTCAAACTAGGCTAGGCCCCATAATTTTTCCCCTTTTAAGGGTTTTTCACGTAAAAATCTTAGTGTCTCTTATTAATACCGCACCCTCTCTCTTTCATCTAATTACGTGCTGGATCTTCATACACAGCTAAGACGTTAAACTTTATATTTCTCTACCGCCGTGAATACTCCAGGATGCAATAATTTGGTGCTGCTGTGGAAAAATCATTCCTGACTGGGGGGCAATTATTGCTCCAATATCAAAAAATGGTTTATGTCAATATATTGATATCTCAAAGAATTTAGATATGGACTGGGGGCAACCCTGACTGCAGCAGCATTCAACAAAGTTCCTCCAATGTTTCTGATATCTAAGATGATATCTTGAGATAATAAAAGCTTCTAGCAAATGCAATGATGCTTTCAATAAATTTCAAGCTTCATACAGTCCCTAGTTGGACTTCTACTCCTTAGGCAAAGTCTTAATCTCGACCTAAAAAAGACAGAACCTTTGATTCGGGATACACACGGTAGTTGTCCCCTCCCAATCAAAGAAAAATCAATCCCAGGGGGATTCGATTCGACCTCTTCCACATATGTTAACGTCATTGAGCAAATGCTCTAACATACGACCTCGGATAGGTCTGACATCCTTGGTGGATTCTCTCGACCTCCTCCATATAGGTTAACGTCATCGAGCAGGGCTCTGATATACAACCTCGGATAAATCATACATCCTCGGTGGATTCTCTCGACCTCTTCCATATAGGTTAACGTCATCGAGCAGGGCTCTGACATACAATCTTGGATAGTCCATACATCCTTGGTGGATTCTCTTGACCTCTTTCATATAGGTTAACGTCATCAAATAAAGAATCTGACATACAATCTCGGATGGGTCTTACATTCTTGGTGGATTCTCTCAACCTCTTCTACATAGGTTAACGTCATCGAGCAACGCTCAGACATACAACCTCGGATAGGTCATATATTATTGATGAATTCTCTCGACCTCTTCCATAAAGGTCAAAATTATCCAGCAAATGCTTTGACATACAACCTCGGATAGGTCATACATCCTCAGCGAATTCTCTCGACCTCATTCATATAGGTTAACGTCATCGAGCAAACTCTCTGACATATAACCTCGGGTAGGTCCTACATCCTTAGTGAATTCTCTCGACCTCTTCCATATAGGTTAATGTCATTGAGCAAAGACTCTGACATACAACCTCGGATAGGTCATACATCCTTGGTGGATTCTCTCGACCTCTTCCAGATAGGTTAACGTCATCAAGCAAAGGCTCTGACATACAACCTCGGATAGGTCATACATCCTTAGTGGATTCTCTCGACGTCCTCCATATAGGTTAACGTCATCGAGCAATGCTCTGACATATAACCTTGGATAGGTCTTATATTCTTGGTGGATTCTCTTAACCTCTTCCACATAGGTTAACAACATCGAGCAAAGGCTCTGACATACAACCTTGGATAGGTCATACATCTTTGGTGGATTCTCTGAATCTCTTCCACAGAGGTCAACATCATCGAGCAATACTCTGAGTGGATAATATTCTCTCTTAAAAGATATCATGAAAGTAAGTGATTGATAAAGTTATCACTCATATAAAGATCTTAGCAGTATAAAATGCCTCAAAAATACGGGGGCAATATATCAAAGCATGTCTCAAATATGCATAAGCAATTCAGCTTCCTCCGAGGGAAGTTCTCAACTTCATATACAATATCAATGGAGTTACATAAATTCAATATCAGATTCAAGTGTACATGTATTTTCACTAGAAGTTGAAATTAAAAAGTATATTGGCATCATTCATACAGAATACTATCATCAAGCAACAAGTAACTCTAAAATGGTTAAATATCCTTCATGGATTCAAGTGACCTCTCTTTTATTACGCATTAAAGCATCTCCTACAACTTCTTCTTCAAAGAAAGGATATAACTTGATCACCATCAGGCCTCCACTCAGTTAACAGTGTTAGCATATTGTTAAAATACTAGCATAATACACTGCATCGGCTGCTTGACTCAAGGATATCTGATTCAGCACACTTCAGTATGGATGCATATTGCCTTAGCAAAATGCCACTGGACACTCGCCATCATTAGCCCTTCATCGAATATCTGTCGGCGGTCCTTTACTTCATATCAGCTATCATCGGCTTCTCGCTTGACTACTGATAGTGGCACACCCTCCAACTCTCTCCTTCAGCTCTCCACTCGGTCGTTGACTACCAATGAATTTCCACTCGATCGTTCATCGTCGAAGGACTTCTACTCAAACAGCGTTGAAATTCTGCCCGTCTATTAATCACTTCTGGTTCTCCTCCTGGATACTATTACCACCATATCTTCTCAAATCACCATCGTATGCAAGAAGCATTTGATCTTCTTCTATCAAGGATAGTTTAGTGGGAGACTAAGCTCTCATCGTAACTTCTTCTACATAAAAGAGGGGCACTGAAGCTTAATAGGGGAATGCCACCTATCTCCGACAGTGGAATGCCTCAAATGTGAAAAGAAGACTAGAGAAGAAGAAAAAGGAGAGGAAGGAAAAAATTCTAACTTCTACACAAGGAGAGGAACATTGATTTTATGTAAGGAAAGTCACCTATAAAAAATAGTGGAATGCCTCAACTGTAAGAAAGTTAGAACAAGGGAGGAGAAAGAAAAGGAACGACTCCAAAAATTCTAACTTCTACATAAGGAGAGGGGCACTGATTTTGTGTAGGAAAACTCACCTACAAAAAATAGTAGAATACCTCAATTGTAAGAAAATTAGAACAAAGGAGAAGAAAGAAAAGGAATGACTCCAAAAATTCCAACTTCTACACAAAGAGAGGGGCCCTGATTTTGTGTAGGGAGAGTCACCTACAAAAAATAGGGGAATGCCTCAACTGTAAGAAAGTCAGAAGGAGAAGAGAGAAAGAGGAGAAGAGCAAATTTTTTCTTTGCCTTAAGGGCCTATTTATAGGCTGAAAAGAGGGGGAAACAATTTAAAATTTGGGGGAAAATTTACCTCCAAATTATTTAAATTGATTCAAAAAGTTTCTAGAAGCATTTTTGAATTTATTGGGCCCATATCTAAAATTTTTGGAATTCAGAAAAAAAATATATATATATATATGCGGGGCGCGGCCCAACAAATAAATAAAAAAAAAAATTGGGCGTTGGTACTATAACAAACCGCCATACTGTAGCGGAGTGCAGGACAGTCAAAACGAAGGAAGTAAAAAAAATCAATTTGTAGAATTTACTGTAGTATACACTGTAGCAATTTATTGTAGCACGCGGGAATACTGTAGCAATTGTAAAGGTTGCTAACTGTTGTTGTAGCAGAGTTACTGTAGCAGGAGTTCAAGATCCAATTTTTAACACGGACAGTCCAAATATAACATTTTTGGAGTCCCCGGAAAAATTTTTTAACGTTCCGGACTCAATTTTGATACTTTTAGAACTCAACAGGGCCTCTAAGATCGAGTTATGGTAAATTTATATTTTTTGGAATGTAATGTTTTATGATTCGACCAGTTTAAATTATTATGCTACATATTTTTGGACTCATGCAGCTTCGACATCCGAAAATAGGGGGCTACTGGTATATCATCAAAGAATTATCTTGATTGGCACAAATCTCGAGGTAAAAATTAAGTTGGAAACTTCAAAAATTAATTCAGAGACCATCTGAACTCCAATTTCAGCAAACTTATAGTCAAACTAAGCATCTCAGAAATATGAACTCAACGACACCAAATTCAACTCAATCCGAGCCCAAATGAGTCCAAATTAAAGACCCGAATCACATTCAAAAGGTTCAATCCATAATTTGAATTACCAAATAGTTTCCAAACATGACATGCTTATAGTCGAATCGTGCGGCTCAACGAGACGAATCCAACGAGCCCAAGATTGCCAAATTCCAATATCATTAAGACCTTAAGATGCCTGATAAATGGTCCACGATCAAGGGATTCAACATCGGCCGTCCATCCAAACCACTCCACATTTGCCCTTGATCCTCCTCCTATTTACGGGTCATGCCATCCTCGAAAAACTATAAATAGCCCCTCATTTCTCTTAAGGGGGGACCCAAGCAAGAAGAGAAGAGAAGAAGCCAAGGAAGAGAAGAAGGAAGAAAGCTCTCTTGTCCTAAGACTCCCCCTCGACAACCGTCGGACTTTCAATCGGCAGCCGACCGAAGCCAGAGCTCCACCGGATCACCAATTGATGCCGGAGTTTCATTGGACCCACGCTCGTCTCTAGATTTCTAACCGAAACCAGACTTCTACCCGACATCAGACCTCCGCTCGTTGCCGAATTTCTACCCGACGCCAAACTTCCACTCGACGTCGGACCTTCGCTCATCATCAAATTTCTACAAGACGTCGTACTTCTGCCCATCTCAGGACATTCGTCGGACTTCTACCTGACGTCGGACCTCCGCTCGTTGCTGGATTTCTACCCGACGTCGGACCTCCGCCCATCGTCGGACTTTCATCGGACTTCTACCATATACTGAACTTCTACCCGAAGCCAAACTTCTGCTTGTCGTTGGACTTTTATCCAACACTGGACTTCTGTCCATCACCGGACTTCTATTCGACGTTGTCCTTCTAACCTCCATCTCCAGAAAATGATCTTTATGACTTCAGTCGCCCACCGACTACAGTCCTTTCGACCTTCGTCATAAAAAAAGGGTCTTTCCGATCTCCATCGCTTGCCGACTTCTGTCCTTCCGACCTCCATCACCCGTCGAATACGGTCCTTCTGACCTCCATCCCTCACCGACTACGATCTTTCCTACCTCCGTCGTCCATCAACTATGGTCCTTCCAACTAGACGAACACGTCATAAGTGATTCTTTGTATTTCCACTATGTAATATACTTCATATTATGTGCATCAAGCCAAGGCCTTCCATCCAAGGAAGGGCCTCATTTGTAATCGACTACAAATAATAGTAGATTCATTCAAACTGGGTTAGGCCCCGTGATTTTTCCCCTTTCAGGGTTTTTCACATAAAAATCTTGGTGTCTCTTATTAATACTGCACCCTCTCTCTTTTATCTGATTGTGTGCTGGATCTTCATACACAGCTAAGATGTTAAACTTTATATTTCTCTACCGCCACGAGTACTCCAAGACGCAATAAGGGGGATTAAAATTGAATATTTTACTTTTTTCCTAATCATACTGTATGATCTATTTAAATGAAAATTAATTAAAATATTTAAAAAAGTGAGATTAATTAAATTGAAATATCAATAATATGTTGTGTGACCCTAAATCATAACGTACGATCAAGTATTTTGATAAAACCCCACCGTCAAATCTATGTTTCCTAAATTAGGCATTTTAAAAATTGAATGAATCATATTATATGAACTAGTTCATAATGTGTGAACATTAATTAAGTTGTTTAATTGAATCCATAGATTAAGGAATCGAGTAAAATCTGATTTAATTACATGTCATATTGTATGATATAAATAACATAAATTCTAATCTTCCTGAGAGTTCTCTGGATGAACTTTTGTTTGTCTTGTATGATTTTAATGTGATTTGAACTAATAGTATTTGATGATTTATAATCATTCAAGATAATCTTCGACAAAATTGAACTAATCATATTATATGACTTGTGCATCATGTTGTACGATCAAAAGACTTAAAATCAAAAAAATTAGGCTTTTTTAGAGCCTAATGGTGGGTTATACGATGCAATGTATATTTGAATTATAAAATGCTTAAGGCTCTATCTCCTCTAAATAATACTTAGATTTTCTTTGATAAAAATAACAAACCCCACTTCATATATATAAGTATATATGTCAAATAAAGTAATAAAGTGATAGAATAGAGTGTTGAACCCATAAGAAAGTACACTTTTTCATCAATCAACTATTACTATTTACTCTAATTATAAAATTATCCTATTGAAATAAAATTATTTGTTGTAGAGATTCAATCACTAAATAAATATAGTTAAATAATGGATACAATATGTAAATAAAGTATTTTGAACTGATGAATATAAATTGCATATCACTCCTAATAAAATTCTTATTTATGATGCGATTAAGAGCATATGCATCCCTAGGTCTCTATCGAGCTTATAGGGGTAAAAAGGATATCTACTGACCACTTACAGTTATATCATTTTCTTAAGAACCTAGCACATTTTATATCCTATGTCTAGGTATGCAAATATACTATTTCAATATTCTTGATTATTCTTGCATTCCTCCGTCAAGGCTATACATCACACTAGGTTTTAAGTACACATATAACCACTATCTGTATTAAATAAAGAGCAGGATAATATTGAAAATATCTTTTGACTTTAGAGCATACGAATTTTCATTAGTACTTGATATGTTCTCTACATCATCAATCCAAATCTATAGAATTAGCCAAACGTAGAAGAAAAGTTAAGCAAACTCATTTTTATTAAAATTATAGAAGAAAAAAATACAAGAGAATGATATTACCAAGAATGATCAATGTATCTCTTCTACACGCCTTCTTTCTTAATGTTTAGAATTGCTTAAACAAATATGGACTAATTACTCTAATGATTTTATTAAGTACTTCCTTAAATTCCCTTAGTTATTACCTTAAGAGATTTAGAGAAGTACTCTGAAATGTACTGAAATTAAATAAGTGACTAAACTCCTTTACAAACAAAACACAATGACTATTTATAGTAAAACATAAAGAAGCTAAATGGTGTTGCAGCGCTTGAAAGGTTAGCTTCGCTGTGCCAAACAAATGAACTAATGCTGCTGTGCTACTATTTTGGCTCCACCGTGATGCTTGCTAATATGGAACAGTTACTTAGTGAACAGTTACATCATTTTGATGACAGGTCTGTCCATTGAAAGTTAGAACTCACACGCCATGGAGCTACTAATTTTCAAATACTGTGACGCCAGAATGGCAATTTTAGCATTGAGGTGTGATAGATTGTGATGCTATGATGCTTGAAGATAGAGAGTATGGCACTACAAAGATGACCATTTTGACATCGTGGTGCTATCCAATAGAGAAGTTGGCACTACCATGTCAATGTTGTGGCGCTCCAGCGGTTCCTTTGATGTCATTATGGCATTGATCTGTCCGACGCAGTGGCGCTCCATGAGACTTAAAATTTTTTGCTTTTTAATATTTTTCCTGCACAACATAACTAACATAATATATTTTCACTAAAAACATAACACATAAAAATACTTTATTTATACTTATCAAAGCCCTCTTTATAAACTCTCGTTATATCCTACAGCAAGGGCCTTTGGGCAGTCAGAGTTATCTTCTTTTTGTGGCAGATATTGGAGAGAGTCTACATTCACAAGGAGAGAGAGGATGTGAGGTTTAGAGAGGGAGAGTGCCTTGAGGGAATCAAGTGTAAGAGGGATCACACGATTACTCTGGCTAGCCTGCATCTTGGGTCCTATAGTTGTGTTTGGTGGAGTTCTTGGAGTAAAGCTCTAGGATGGAGGGTCTTTGGTGTAAAAATATCACTATCTGAGGAGGTTAGAGTTTTAACATCTCTAACGGCATGGAAGTGAAAGGAGGGATTGACATTTCTGCCTAGCTGGGAAGCAGAAGGAGAGATCAGCATCTCCGTTAGGCTTGAAAATGAAAGGAGATATTGACATCTTGGCTAGGCTTGGAAGCAAAAGGTATATTAGCATCTTTGATGGGCTTGGAGGCGAAAGGAGGGATAGCATCACCACCGGGTTGTGGAGGTGAGAGGACGGAGATTCTTCTGGTGTGAAGAGTTTGTAAGGGTGATTCTCCATCTAGTCAAGGGAGAAGGGCTTCTCTAACTAGCTATCTGCTAAAGGATAGGCAGGTTTAGTACAACTCATATTTAATTTTCATTATATGTATGAAAGAGAATTTTGGTCATTATTTTTGGTTGATCTTTATTTTAAAAATAAGTAACGAAAAATAAAAAAATTGATAGTTATTTTTTACAAGCATAAAAGCAAAAGAAATATATAAATTGCTTGTGAGTTTTTGTTTAAAATTTTAATTTAAACTTTTAATTGCTTCTGCATATTTCAGGATTTATTTTTTTGAGCAAAAGATTTTCAAAAAGTTCCAAAAAGATTTTAAAAGAACTAATTCACTCCCCCCTCTTGGTGTGCCATTAGCACGTTCATACTTCCCGATTATGAAAAGATATTCAGTAAAGTCTGGGCATGAAATTGCATTAAGTATAGCTTCTCATCTGTGGACTAATAGACAGTTTAAGAAGGTTATTCTGGTGTTGGAATATCTTCTAAGATTATGTGTTCTAGACTTAATTTGGAGTTAGTTGGGAAGATCATATTACTTTGATTAAGTTCTCTTATAATAATAGCTTTCAGTCAAGCATGGGTATGGCCCTTTATAAAGTTTTGTATGATAGAAAGTGCAGGATCTCTCTATTTTGGATAGAGGTGGGTTAAAGGAATATGATTGGGCTAGTTTTAGTTAATGATGCTACTGACAACATCTATCCGATTAGTCACAAATTAAAAGTAATGCAGGACATGTAAAAATAGTACTTTGATGCTAAGCACCGGGCTGAAGAATCCTTGGTAGGACACTTTACATATGTGAAAACTAGGTCGATAAAAGGCATTAGCAGATTTGATAAAGAAGGAAAGATGATTCCAATGTACATTGGACCCTTTCAAGTTATTAAAAGAAATGGAATATCTACCTACATATTACAGTTGCCATATTATATAATTGAAATGCACAATGTTTTTCATCTGTCGCTTCTGAAAAATAAATATCTGATTCCCAAAATTGTATATCTACTAAAGAAGTTGAGGTATGTTAAAATATGAGTTATGGTGAGGAACTAGAGATCAAAGTTTTTGTCTTATGATGTTAGGCGTAGAGAGTAAGAAACAAATTGATTACAATGGTTAAAGTTTAGTGGAAAAATAGAACTAAAAAAGAAGCTACTTGGAAGAAGACATTCTAAATGACATAGTTATATGCTGATCTATTCCAAGGGTTGGAGCTCTGAAATATCGATGATAAAATTTTTCTGAGGAGAAGAGAGCTATAACACCTGGAAAGTTAATGTACCATTTAACTCAGTTTGACTCAGGAAGATTCAAGATAATCCATTAAATTTTTGTATTTGAACCCTTCTGCACGTGTCTGAAAATGTTCTGTGTGCATATAAAAGCCTATAGGTGTCTAAAATGGGTTGTAGGGATCTATTTGCATATTTAAAAAAGTCTAAATTTATTCCCTGGGATTCTGCAGTGTTGGGGTTGGTAGAACTCCAGCACCTATGATCTCATGAATTTTGGAAAATAAATCAATGTGGTGGAGCTATAGTTGAGCTACTGTATTCTGGACTCATTAAGGAATTGTCATGGCTGGCGTCGTGAGGCATTGCAGCACAAAGTTAAATTTTTAAATTAAAAATATTATTTTTCACTATTCACTACATTCATTTCTCATAAGGACTACTGGCTAGAGAGAAATTCCTAAATGGAGAAAGTTGGATTTGGCTACTTCGGGTCATTTTTAACTGACGGTCCAATTCTAAAAGTTGCTCAAATTAAGATAGGTGACATTTTTCATATCTAAGTTTTAAAAATATGAAGATTTCAAAAAAAATTATTTAATTTATGTTTTTGTAGTTATAAAATGAGGATAACTTTACATCTATGAAACTTTCACTATATAACACTCTATATGTTATAGAGACTAGAATTTTGAAGTTATAGAGACTGGGACTTTACATGGTATTCTAAATATTTAGGTATTTTTCTTGAAATTTTCCGGGAGGAATTTTGGAAATTTTGCTATTATAATTTATTAAATAATAATTCTGACACTAAAAAATAATGTTGCAATACAATTTAACTCTTAAAATAGTATTCTACATAATCTCCAATAATTTGGTTATGTTATGAAATAGCGCATTTCTACTTAGTAGTACATTTTGCTGCCTATCTTTATAGCATTTTGTGAAATTCTTGAATCTGTTTTTTATATTTTAATTACTGCAATGCAATGAATTATATTCTTAATTGGTTTAAATGTGTGATTTTGAAGAAATCTGTTGTGGGTGGACGGCATTATATTCTAGTACCTACAGGCATGTCTAGTGCCTACGGGTATATTCTAGTGCTATGTGCACATTCTATTTTGGTATAAACATTGGGAGGCATAAGGGCCAATTGACTAGCAATATCAAGATCTAATTTGAGTCTGTAGAGGTATTTCTTTCTTTTGATTTTTTATATAGTCATGGCTAGTTAATTATATTACTCTATTTTCTAGCTAAATCTATAGCTATGTATTATAATTTAGATTCATTTTGAAGAAAAATAAAAGAGAATTTTATAGATGAGTTTATTTTTATTACACTTGATATTGCTAGTAGCTCTGTGATTGTTATTTATTTTAAAGTTAAAACTGGATGAATAATCTAAATGATTTTCAAAATTTAGATCTTGGATTCATCTGTTTCAAACCAACATGATAAGACATGTCCAGCCTATGAGTCTTATCAGGTAGGGTTGTGACACATATAGCTCTCAGATTCCTATAAATAAAAGGTGAAAAGAATTATTTTAAATCTTTTCGGCACTTTAGCCTTCATTAGTACTTGTACTATAAATATTTAAACTAGTGGATTACTCTCTCTCTCTCTCTCTCTCTCTCTCTCTCTCTCTCTCTCTCTCTCTCTCTCTCTCTCCATTTCCACATGGGTTTTTAAGTCATACTCTCAGAGTTATCACACTAATAGGGTCAAGTATCAACTATGGACAAATTTGATTCCAACATAAAAAAAAAATTATAGTGTTAAAGCACTATGTACTATTAAAACAGGCTTTCACAACACATTTTTTATCCTACATCAGCGGTTAAAACACCTATTATTATCTTTGCAGCAGTTTTAAAACCGCTGCATATCAGCCGTATTTGTTATCGTTGCAAATAGCTTCCGCATACTAGATCTAATTTTGGCAGCGGGTTTAACCCCTACAAATCAGCTGTCTTGCAGTGATCTTAACACCTACAAAGCTGGACGTGTCTATAGCAGTATATGCAAATGATGCATATGTACATTAGGCTTTCAATTTCTAATTATAATGAATTTCTTTGTTAAATTTCTCTTTTCCACTACATCTTTTGGGTTTACTATGCAACTTGAATTGCATTAGGGATTTAAGCTTGGTCAGGCATACTTGATTCTCACTTTATAGATTCCTTCTGGAGGACTAGGATTTTAAATGCAAGGATGCTTCTATGCTAGAGTTTATGCTTCGTTTGGGATGCCTTTCTTATTGATTCTTAAAGTAAATTTTAGTATAAAAATTAAAATTTTTGAACTAAAAAGCTGCTTTACAAAACAGTAAAAAAGCCATCTCAAATGAAGCCTTAGAGTGCCCTTGAGTTGTGAACCCAATCCATTGTTATTGTAGGTTATCTTGATGATTCTTGGTGTTTCATGTTCTTTCATTAACGGACAAAATTTTTATTGTAAATAATAAAAAAATTCAAGCTCCCTTATGTTATGTCGTGATTGAAATTCCCTTTGGAAATTGCCAAATGTCAACGAGATAAGCAACAACACAATATTCCGCATTCTTCTTCTTCAATAAAACTATCGAACATGCATGAAAACACAGACAAGTTCATAAATTTTGATTTCAGAGAACACCGTCGTTTAATTAACAAATCCCTTAAAATCTTCATTAATCTTCATCACAATAGAGTAATACAATTTTTTCCCCACTCTTTCTACAGCTCAAGAACAGGTGCATACAGAATAGTGATTTATGTACTGTCTTATTTAACTGAGAACAATATTTCTACATCTTGTTCAAACCAAATCCTTTAAAATTGATTAATTTGTTGTTTAAAAGCTTTTTTTTGTTATGATCAAGATGAGTGAAAGAGTGACTGAATACAACCGGGAATTCGATTAGGATAGATGAGAGATAAATCAAAAATTACCTATGGACCGAGCAACTGAATGGCGACCGGGAATTCATCGGTGATGACTTATTCAGCTACAACAATGGATTCAATGTCAGGACCGGCGGATTCGATCGTGGATGGGATGAAGATTCAGCTGGCTGCGCGTAAAAGGGTTACACCGTCGATAAAGGGGACTGTGCACGAAGGGTTGACGACGGCAGATTAGATGATGAATAGGGATTCGGCGGCGACGACGGTTTCAGTGGTGTTGGAGGAATCAACGTCGAGTGAATGCATGATGGAAACGGAGGAATCGCATATGAAGCTGAGCACGGGTCGAATGGCTTGATCAGGGTACGAAGAGTGTAAATATGCCCGTTTCTAACATCGATGAAAACTGCTCTGAATACTGATCTATAGCACCGATTTGCTAACAGCCGCTATTAAAGGCTGCAAAAATCTCATATTTTTAGTAGTGAAGCATTTATTTTAAATAAGAGAAACTTGATCCCAATACTTTGATAACAACATTACAAGTCTTGATCAACTAATCTAGCTACACCCTCTATCATCATTTCCTTCCGCATTCACCCTTTGGAAAAGTAAACTAAATGAAAATTTCAAAAATGCAAAACCTACGAGTTCAATAAGGTTTCGTTTGGGACGGGTTTCCTACATCTTAAAGTAGGTTTCTTATACAAAATTTTTAATTTTTGTACTAGAAAATTTCTTTAAGAAGCAGTAAGAAAGCCGTCACAAACGAAGCCTAAATTAATAAGCCCACTCTCACAATAAAAAAATGCTTTCTTTCCACTATTCTAAGCAACAATTTCTTCTAAAATTTCTAAGTAGATCATAGCTGAGTTCAAATTTTAACACAGTATTGATCCCTTTTATTGCACATAATGCATTGATCTTACTGAACATAAACAATCAACAAGAGGCTTCATTTGGGACAGCTTTCTTCTTGTTTTGTAAGTAGTTTTTTAGTATAAAAATTTCTTAAACAAAAAATTTTTATACTAAAAAGTTACTTTAAAAAGCAGTAAGAAAGCTATCTCAAACGAAGCCTTAAATACAACTATCTTATTTTCATTTCGAACTTTTCGGCTTAATTTACTTCAATATAATTTAATTTATTAAAAATATTAAAAATATCATTGTTATGTATGCAACTTCTCAATACTTATATGAGGCTATAAATTGACCTATGGAAAAGCTGGCTTCTTTTATCTAAATAAAATATAAATATTATTCTGATTAGAGTCCTTATCAATGTGTTTTGACAAAACTAATAAGATATTAGCTATTCATTAAATAATGTTAATAGTGTTAGCTGTATGTATCAGCATTCAGAAATTAATTATAATTAAAAATTAACATGCACGACTTATTATCATATCATGATGCACTAACTACATGAAAAAATAAGATATGAAGTAGCAATTAATTCAGGCTTTATTTGGGACAGTTTTCTTACTGTTTTTTAAAATAATTTTTTAGTACACAAATTTCTTGAACTAAAATTCTTTGTACTAAAAAGCTACTTTAAAAAGCAATAAAAAAGCTGTCCCAAACAAAACATCGAAGCCATCATAATAATAAATTTCATAAATTATATCCGAACACAAGAAAAAAAACTATAGAATATTGTTTCTTTGCTCCCTTTTCTAAACGGGAAAGGCTGTAATTTTTTTTTTTTCCATTTTAAAGTTTGATAAAATAGATGTTGAGTGCAACAAATAGAAAGAGATTTTTCAGTTGATAGAAAAATTCTACTAAAAATTTTAATGTATGTTGACGCAAAGATAATGCAATAGATGTAATACTAAGACATTTAGAGAACAGATAAATAGGAGAGAAATAAGAATGCTTTAGTACATAAAATTGTGTCTTACAGAGAAATTGAGTGATGATGCCTAAACTGAGCTCATCTTTCGACCCATAATTTATATATTAGGGTGGGGGCATGGAGTTACCAATTGGTTATATACATGACTATACAAAAAATAAGAGAAAATATAATAGATGTGTAACATGATCGGAAGATCTGACTTGGTAAAAGTCAAGTGTCGAGCTCTTAAGAAGTCATTGGCCTGCCTTGTAAAATGTTCTTATTTTAGGGCTCTATAAAAAGAAGGTTTTTGTAAGTTCTCTTATTTGTTTTTTCTTGCTTCGAGCCTACAAATAATCTAGGGCTTCATGGCAAGCTAGTTTTGATTATTTCAAGGGTGCCAACCCTTCTTGAAAATTTACTTGGGATGGTTAACTTGATATCTTCATGTTGATTAGCTATTCTAATTAACTTAATTTCAGTAGAAATTTTTTATTTTGCTTCCATAGTTGTTGAATGTTGCTTCTTCATTTTAATTAATATGTTTTTTTTTTCATTGAAGTAATATTTCTCAATGTCCCATCAAATATTTTTAACTTTCTTGAAGAGTGGTAGATTGATGAACAAAAAAAATTATTCTTTTATGCAATTTCAGCAACTTGTTCATTTAAATAAAGTTTTGGACTAATGCAACATGTCATCATCACTATCATCATTATTAATTATCATCATAATCATCAAAATGAAGATATGGAAGAAATTTATTCATCACTATGATACTCCATGTATAAAATAATATCATCATTAACTTAAAAAAAAAAAAGAATGTGTTATTTTTATTTAATTGAATATAGCATAATTTTATGCACCATAAAGGCAACTACATGCCTTTACATAGTTTTCAAATGAACATCCTTCCCCGCACTCTCTCTATTGTTCATAAGATTTTAATGCAAGAAAGGAAAGTATAAATAGTGATTTAAAGTCGAAGATTTAGCCGTTTTGCACTTCCAAATGATTTATTGAGTAAATCTATCAATCAATCATATATGGATATCAGAATGTCATAAATTCAAGAGATGATCATCAACCACCATCACTTTACATTATAAAAGATTAAAAAGGTACATAATATTGTCTATTATAAGCTATTATAGGAAATTTTTTTAATTATTTATATAAATTTTTAAAAATATGAGAGGAGACTTCAATGGCTGCCCACCATCACACTAGAATTTATTTTAAAAAAAAAGTGTAAGTGTTAATTAGTTTAAAATAAATACTAAAAAGTGTACTTCTATAGTGAGAAAATGCCTAGTTGGAATGGGGAGTAGAACTGACAAAAAATATTTTTGAGACATTTAGGTCAATTAATGCAAACTTATATACACACCACATACGTGGAATTCGAACAAAAGATATCTCAGTTGGTAGCCAAAACTCCCAACCAACAGGCCAAGATGAATTGTGTATTTGACAAAATTTATATGTTACAAATTAAACCAAAAAAGAGAATATAATAGGAAAATTCATGCCTTGGATTTTTGTGGCAAAATTTCTTTACTCAACATTGTTAGCTATAAAGCATAGAAGAAATATAATAGATAATTTTCTTTTGTATATATAGATTCATATATTTTTTATAAGCATTTACAAAATGCTTTCTTAAGCAAAGACAATTTTATATGTATTATTGTTATAAAAAAAGCGCAGCAGATCAAAATCCCTCATCAGGGATAGAAGGAAAACAATAGTCTACAATAAAGGTAAAAGAACTCCAGAAAAAAACATTCTCACAATGGCAAAGCCACCAATGCCCATGAAAAACTCTAAGCAAATACATATAAAAAAAGCACCACCTTCCCAACTCAAAGCTCAAGCTAAAGACTTAAACCAAGAAAAAAGGAAGGACTTCAGATTGCCCCAGAACAAGAACTAAGAGAGCTTGAAAGGTCAGACATCAGATATCTGAATCCCTCTAAAAGTAGTGAACCAACTCTAATTGATTTTCATGCCCATAAAAGGTTATTATCTTCAATGTTTTTTTCTTCAATTATATTAAATGTATAATCTATTAAATATAATCTTAGGCTTCATTTGGTACAGCTTTCTTACTACTTTGCTTTTCATATTGCAAAAAAATTTTATATTTGACTACTACTTTTTCATTACTTTCAAGAAATGTCAATGCTACAAAATTATTTTTTTACAGCAACTTTCAAAAAGTTATTTTCTCCACAATAACTTTATAATCAGCTTTATAAAAAGCTGCAGCCAACTCAAACAAACCATTAATAACAAAATAATATGCACAATTAAGAAATGATGCATTAATTTAGGGATCTATAGAAAAAAGTTTTTTCCAACCATCAATTGCCAAGCTTTGGAGATAAGTTGCAATCCTTGGTGATGCATTTAATACACCAAAAACATATAATCAACATTATATTCCATGACATGTGGATGTGTATATTTGTTACTATTAAACTAGTAAACCTTCCTTTAAAAAATTATTATTTTTTTCATTAACAAATTTGTATTCACTCTGTTTAGTTGTTTTTATAATTTTGTGTATGTCTGTGATGTTTTCTAATAATCAAGATTTTATGCACTAGTGATAATATTATTTTGACTTTTCATTACAAGTATTATAATAATATTGCTAAGTATAATATTTTTACAACAATTTATTGGAAGTAGGATTTTAGTTTAAACAACTTGGTTTTTTGTCTTCGATTGATTGATGGATTCATCAAATCAAATGATATTGAAGTTAAAATCAAGGAAACTAAACTGATAAATCTAAATATATTAATAAATAAATAAATAAATTATTATTATTAAATTTTTAGTTAAATAAGTTATGTTTAATCAAATTTTAATTAAATAATATAAGAGCTTTCATCAAACTTAGTATCAAACATATAACAAGTTATTTTTTGAACAATAAACAAATTTATTTATGAATATAATTAAACAAGATGGCCCATAGGTAAGATTGGTTTGTTCAACTATCAAGTTTTTGAAATGATTTCAAACTTATTTATCTACCAACTTGAATGAGAATTGATCGAGTCGAATTCAAGTAACTTATAAAGTATATTGGCTCACTTACAATCTTAACTTTAGGTAATGAATCTAAGGAATGATTATATGAGAATAAGAATTAGCATTGTAGCTGATAATAAGTTTATGTCTATGTTTAAGGATTAGATTTTTTCCTTTTTAGAAGGTATGAGGAGTTGTATGGATGTTGGATTAATATTGATGCTTAGGCATAGATTAGTGTTGTAGGCTAAGCAAAGAAAGGTTGTGTTATTTAATGAATCAAATATTAGATGGTTTTTTAAATTAATTAATTTGCACTAGCCCTTTTTACTTTTAAATACTTGATTTTTCTATGACTAATCAAGTTTGCTCTTGTGTAGCTTAGCCTATAGCGTGTTGTTCTACCTTTTCTTTCTTTCTTGTTTTGTTTTCCCCTTATAAGTAAGTGGGATCGAAGCCATTCAAATGAGAAGAAGTCGAACATGTGTGCTGAAAAAAATGAGTGGCTGGGAGATCAAGAAAGGTTAAGAATGTGGGCTTCTTCTTCCTCAAGATTTTTTTTTTTTTTTTGTGAAATTGGGAGGAGGATTAGGCAATCAAGCTTGAAAGCGAGAGGCAAACCAATTTAATCTCTATGTTTTTTTTTCAAAGTTGTTCATGGTTGAGTATTAGCAACATTGAGATAACATATTATTTACTCAACTTGAACCATTTTGGAAAGTATTACTTGAAGTCATTTGGAAACATCGCCAGTTAGTTGATTTAATCAGTCTTAACAAATTGGTATCAAAGACATTGGTTGGGGTTCAACAAAAGAAGTGTTTCAAAAGTCAAGATAAAGAGGTTTGATGGGAAAATAGATTTCTCAATTTGGTGGAAATGAAAGAAAGTTGTTCCAGTCCAAATGAAGGTTGCTAGGGTGTTGGAAGGAGAGAGGACTTTGACAAGTTCTTTAGAAGCAAATGAGAAAGAATAAATCATATAGTTAGCATATAGTAATCTGGTGTTGGATTTGAACGATAAGGCGCTTCACGAAGTTGATAAGGAAATGATTGCTGCTAGGATCTAGTTGATATTAGAACAGATATATATGACTAAGAACTTGTAAAATAGGTAGGATAAATTTTTTTAGATTTAAATGTCTGGGTTGAAAAGTCTTGAGAATAATATGGATGATTTTAATAAAATTGTCATTGATTTGGAAAATCTTGGAGTTAAGGTAGATGATAAGGATCAGGAAACAATCATCTACTATTCACTTCTTAAATCATTTGCTTATTTTGTCGAAATTATAAAATATGATTGGAAAATTTTATTATTAGAAGAAGTTCATACAGTGTTAAAATCAAAATGCATTGAAACCAAGATTAAAAAAAAGAATTAGAAGGAGCTCTAGGTTTAAATATGGAGGCATGCTAGATAAAAAAGGAAAGAACAATAGAGATACAAGCCTAGGTTCAATTCTAAGACCAAATTTAAATATTTTTATTGTCATAAGGAAGGAAATTATAAAAAGAATTATTATAATCTAAAAAAGACGGATAAGGAAAAATCAATTCAACTTGGGGATACTTCGGTTGCATTACATAGATTTGTGAGTTTAGAGATATTGGATGTTACAATAGATTCTAATAAATAAGATTAGATATTAGTGGATTTAGGTAGTTAATTTTACAAGACTCTAAATAGGCACTAGGTTTGATTCGTTCAAAGAAATTAGTGGTGGGAAGGTCATTATGGGAAATGATGTAGCTTGTAGAGTCATTGGAATTGGAACTATTAGAATTACGACAAATAATAGAGAGATTTTGATTCTTATGGAAGTCAGAAATGTGCCAAACTTAAAAAGAAACTTGTTATCTCTTAGTAAGGCTGATGCGCTCGCTTGTACATTTAAGGTGGAGAATGGCATTCTTAAGGTGATCAAAGGTTCAATTGTAATTATGAAGGCAAAGAGACAGAATGGATTGTTTTCTCTATTGGGAAAGATAATGATTAATTTAATAGGCACTTTGAATGTTACAGATAGATAAAACAAAGTTTTAGGATCTTTAACTAGATCACATTAGTCAGAAAGGATTAAATGTTCTACATGAATAAGAAGTTTTTAGCAAGGACATGTGAATAAAATAGATTTATGTGACCATTATAACTTTTAGAAATAAACTCATACAAAGTTTACTTAAGACAACAAATTATGAAAGGGCCTATCAATTATGTTTATCTAAATATTTGGGGACCTTCTTCTGTTTCAACTTTAGGTAGAGATAGATATTTAATCTATTCCGTTGATGACATTTAGAAAAGACTAGATATATATTTTTAAACATAAAAATGAAGCATTAAAGACACTCAAACTGTCATGCCTTAGAATTAAATTTAAAAGAATTATTCTTTTTATCTTTTAATATTAATAATAATGACCATCAGAGCTATATAAATTCTTTTATCAATAATAAATATCAGCAAAAATAATTCTATTGATCAAAACATAGATATATATTTGTATTTATACTCGAAAAATTATATACAATAGCCAGGAGTTACATAATTACAACATACACTATATATTCTCCTAACTATAAAAAAAGAATAATTAAACAAAATAATAAAAAATTTTAGGGAATCCTATAATTGATTAATCTCACACTCTTGATCATCCTCCTTGGCCTAAAATCCTTTAAACCACATATAATGAGCTAGATTACCCAGTAAATCACTAAAATCCTACAATTGAAACTCAAAGCATATAAAAAAAGTAGCATACATATTATCAGTTAGTTCATAATAATATCAGTCAATATGATCATGAATATATGCATAAACAAAAAAACACATATAGTAATTATAAAATTGGTAAGATAGTAGTAACTAGAAAATTAATAAGATAATAGAATAGTATGGTATGGATGCCAATAAAATAATACAGTTTATAAATAATAAAATCAATAAACCAGTAAACAAGTAAATCAGTAGATCAGTAGATTAGTAAATCAATACGTAGATCATATCAAATAACTAGTAAATAATCCTTCTCAAATCATACGTAGTTGTAGTAAGGAAATCATATAAATCAATAAACCAAAAATATTTATGAAAATTATTGGAATCTATAACAATGCAGTACAATCAAATTAGTTTACAAATAAGGTTCAATCATTCGATATCAGTACCCAATCAGTATCGGATATCACATGCTTAATATCACTTGCTTAATCTCACATGCTCAGTATAGGAATCATGTGCTTAATGAAAGTAAGATAATAAACAGTGAATCAATATAGTGATAATAATAATAAATCAGTAGTAGTATCAATAACATTATGAATATCCATAAAATTTGTGACAATAATAATAAATCAGTACAGTAATAGTAAAATAGTTATCAGTAGAATAGTAAAATTGTGCAATGATAGCAATGTTATAGAAGAAAATCAATGTCGTGACATGCATTCTAGTAATCACACTAAATAAGTTTGAAGTTCTAACTTGTATGGTATTTTTTAAGTAGTTGGTAATCAGTAATCAGTAATTGTTGGCTCAATAAACAGAGTCATCACTCGTTACCCGTCAGTACAGTAATAACTCCTTATAACTCTTAATCAGTATATCATATGAATCAGTAGATGATAACATCAAATAATAGTACTTAAAGGAAAGCTTATCAGCCTACCATCTTATAAAGGTCAATCAGACTTCAACCAACATCATTAAAATCAACCTTTATTTGTCCTTATATATGCTATTATCATAATATTATAAACATAATAACAACCTGTGAAACCCCTTAAGTAACATAAGTTAAACTCTTAAATATTGATATGCCTTTTAGTGTAATGGTTGGAATTTTATTAAGAAACTTTACAGTAGAGGTGTAAGTGAGTCACGCCAACTCGTGAGCTGGCTTGAGCTCAGCTCAATAAATGGCATGTGAGCTGAGCTCGATGACCTAACGAGCCAAGCTTTAGCTAACCCCGATTAGACTCATAAGCTCCTGAGCTGGCTCATTTAAAAAATATTAATATAAAATATACTTAAAATATATTAAAATTTAAAATTTTAAATACAAAGTTATTAAAAGCATTTAAAAATTATATCTTAATTTCTTATATTAAGTAATTCTTTATTATTTTTTTATAATGTTTCATTCTTTTTACCATTTTATTATAATAATTATTTAAATCATAATCATTATATCTCTTTTAAACGAGCCAGCACATGAGTCAGCTCGACTTGTAAAATAAAGCTCAATTTTGAGCTCAAACTGGATTAATTAATCAAGCTTAAGCTCATGTCAGGGTTACTCGAGCACGACTCAACTCATTTATACCCCTACTCTGTAGTTAAGCATGCTCATCTTGGAGAAATTCTGGGATGGGATACCTCTTGGAAGTTATGCTAACAGAATAAAATCATAAAGCCATTAAGCCAAAGTAGATAATATCTCGAGAGTTAAGAGTTTAGTATTAATGCAATACACTAGCCAAAATATGGGAACTAAGTGCCATACAAGACAAAGTGCTATGCCATGGGAGAAATCTTTTAAACTCTATATGAGATAAAGTGCTATATGGAAAGAGTCACTACTTGAACTTATAGGGTCAACTTCTAAAATCCTATCTACATGGTAGATGATCCTAAGATAAAGATGCTGACAAAAATGTCAGTTATCTAGTGGAAGAGATTGTAAAATCCCTTAAACTCAAATATCTAGGCACTTTTTGGTGTAATTATTATAATTTTATTAAGAAACTCTTCACTTAAGTATACTCATCCTGAAGAAATCTTGGGATGGGTAACCTCCTGAGAAGTTACACAAATAAGACAAAAACATGAGGCCCTTTGGCTAAATTAGACAATAATTTGATAGTTAAGAGTTTAGGCTATTATGCAACTAGCTATTACTCACATGTTTATATTCACTTAGTATGCTTATATTGAAACACCAAAATATCTATTATGTGCAAATTGTTCAAAATATGATAACTTTTAATTTGCTAGTGAAATATTGAATTCATCCAGCTAAAATGTCTTGAGTAATAAATACTATAACATACGAAATGTTATGTAGTCAAAGTTCATTAAATCCAAAGAAAATGCTATAAATTTAATTTAGAAGAAGTCGAACAGTCAAAGTCTAAATCAAAATTTTTAAAAATAGATATAAGACAAAAGTAATCTACTAAAACACAACATAAAAATTGAGAATTACCGGCAGAATTTACGGCGGAAAATTTTGAATTTTTCGACGAATTTCTAAATTTTCTGGCGGATTTCCAGCGAAAATGTTTTTGATGATAAATCAAGCGTCGGAAAAATATTCTTTCGAAAAAAATTGCCAGAAATTTGTTTCTAGCGAAAAAAATCTGCCGGATAAATTTCCAGCGGCTGTCCGGCAGAACAATTCTGTCGGAATAACAAAAAACCATTTTTAAAAATGCTGGCCTACGTATCCTGCCCTGCCCCACCTGGAGCATGCCTGTCAAGCCTAGACTAGCCCCGCTCATGTTGCCTAGACTCGCCCGCGCAAGCCCGGCCCTCACCAAGCTTATGCTGGCCCGCCTGTGACGGTCGTGGGCTTCGAAGAGCCAACCTTATCTTTTTCACACACTCAACCACTTTGCTATCTTGGAAAAGCTGTCATATATTGTACTCTTTTATATTTAAATAAGCTAATATGAAATTAAATATTTAAAATAAATTAAAATAAAATTTTAAAATTAATAGATAATTAAAATAAGTTATTCAATTAATAACTAAGTGAAATAAGTTAGTAATTTTATAATAAATTAATTATTAATTTAATAAATTTTTATATTATTTAAAAATACTTTAAAATAAAATATTAAAGTTAGTAATAAGTTATAATTTATTATTTTAATTCTTAATTAAAATAATTTATTTCATTAAAAATTAATTATAATAATTTTTCAAATTAATAATTAATTAAAATAAATTATTAAATTTATAATTTAATTAAAATAAACTATAAAATTATTAATTAGGAATATATATTTTTCCAAAAAATTTTAAATCCGCCGAAAAATCTGCTTGAAAATTAGTCAGAAAAATTTCATCGTTATCCGTCGGAAAGCCGCCTGAAAATCCGTCAGAAAATATTCCGCCAAAAATCCGCCAAAAATTTCGCCGGTAATAGTCGATTTTTCTGTAGTGTAACCTAAGAGATTTTCATAAAAATGGTGAAGCGGATCGGCGACCAAAATCCATATTTCTCTTTCCTCACTCCTCTTTCCCTCCCTCATTTCTTCTTCCCTCCATAGGAAGCCACAACACTGCAATGGTGGTGTAAGTGAGTAGAGAGAAATGAAGAATATATAATAGAGGCTTTAGTGCATAGCATTACAACGCCACCACCGAATGTTGCAGTGTTGCATGCTGATTTCAGAATTACTATATAATAGAGGCTTTAATGCTGCGGCGATGATTTCTCGCATTATTTTCCTCACAAACCCAATACCACAGTGTCACAAGCTCAGCACTACAGTGCTCCATTTCAAATAGAAATTAGATTCTTCATTTTAATTTATTTTTAAAAATTGGTTTGTTATAATCTACCCACCTTAGAGAAATGTCATCCTCGATATTTTCTTATGGATTCAGGTACACATTGGTACAAAATAAATCTATTCTAAAATTAATTCGTACAAATTTTGAATATTTTGACATGTTCATTTTATAATTTCACTATATAAAATAAAAGTTATTGTATTGATGTTATTTATAATGAATAAAAATTTTGGCTTTTTTATACAAGTATACTGGCATTACAAGCATTAGGAAGGAATATGAGCATGTGATTGATCAGTAATATATGTTTGTAATTATTATTATTATACTATTATAATGGTATATGTGAGAATAAGTAAAGGTTAATTTTATTGACATTAGCTGGAGATTGACTAACATGTACAAAATAGTGGACCAATTGACTTTCGTTTATATACTGCGGTTTGGTGTTATCATATACCGATTCACGTGATTCATTGATTGAGAGTTATAAAGAGTTATTACTGTGCTAATGGATAAATATTGATGTCTCTATTTACTGAGCTAACGATTGTTAATTACTAATTATTAACTACTAAAAAAATATCATATAAGCCAGAACTTCTTACTTATTTAGTGTGATTATTGGATTGTATGTTTTTGCATTGCTACCACTATACTGTTTTATTGTTTTATTGATTATTTTACTATTACTGTATATTTTATTATATTTGCCACTAATTTTATTAATTTATGCTATTACTGATGATACTTGTACTGTTATTGATATTAATATTGATTAACTATTTATTAATTTACTATCACTAAGGTCATGATTTTTATTACTGAGCATGTGATATAAGATAATGATTCATATTGATATAAAATAATTGAATATAATTTGCTTATGGATTCAATAATACTTTAATGATGATTTTTTTATCTATTTGAAATCCGTATTGGCATATTAGTTTACTAATTCATAGATTTTACTACTTTTTATTGTACTATTTTATTAGCCTCTGTGTTATATCCTTTTATTGCTTTACATATTTTATTGCTACTCTATATGATTTACTATTTAAGCACAGATTCATGATCATATTGACTACTATTATTATGAGCTAACTAACGCATGCATACTACTTCTTTATATTTGAGTTTAGTTGTAGGATTTAGTGACATACTAGGAGTTTTAGCTAAAATATGTGGTTTAAAAAATTTCAAATCAGGGAAGAAAATTAGGAGTGTGAGACTAATCAGTTACAAGATTCTCTAAATTTCTTTTATTATTTTATTTAGTTATTCTTTTGTAGTTATGAGCAAATAAACTATATGTTGTTATTGTGTAACTCCTGCTATCATATATTTTTAGAGTATGAATACAGACGTATATTGATGTTTTGATCAATAGATTTATTTTCACTGATACTTATATTATGTATAAAAGAAATTACATAACTCTGATGATTATTAAAAAATAAAAGAATAATTTTTTTAATTAGATTATGGGGCATGACAAACCCAGTATTAAAGCAGTTGTTAAAACAATAACAACAATAACATCAAGCCTTTATCAAAATAGTTGTTAAAAGAATTGAATTATAAATCAAAGCTATAGGAATTGATTGTGAGATGGCTAAGATTGGGAAAATGAATGTGGATTATTTTGCATGTGTGAATTATTCAGACAAAATTATATGTAGTACCCATAAAATTGAAAGGTACCATTAGCAGTGTTTCTATTTAAAGAAGAGATGGTATATAGGACAACAACAAGAGAAGTTCCATTTGAAGGTAAATATAGAGATTACTTGGAATGAATTCAATACAATATTTAGGATGTAATTTGTACCTCTATCAACTTGATGATAGATGTAAGGAGCTTTCATCAGATTGGAATAAGGATATAAGATAGTAATGCAATATGAAGTTAAGTTTACTATATTAGCTAGGTACACTCCTCTTTTTATTCCTATTACTGAAGAAAAGTGTTATAAATTTTTACAAAGATTGAACAATAAATTGAGACATCCATTAGTGCCTCTACATATTCATGAGCTTTTAGAGTTAGTAGAATGGGGTAGACTAATAGAGATTGATTTGGTAGTATTGACATCCAAGTATGATGTGGGCTATAAGTATGATGTGAGTAGGAGAAGGACCAGAGATAAATTAAGCAGGAATAAAGAAAGTGTCAGTAATAAGAAAAATATATGTAGTGATTCAAGGAGATATTGATCGATACTATCTACCAACAGTTACAACAAATGTATTCATTATGGAAGAAGATATTCAAGTCCATGCTATCTATTGATAGGATGATATTTTTGATGTGGATAGTTAGGACACGAGGTAGTAGATTATCCATAGAGAGGAAGAACTGATTCTAGAACAGGATAGTCTAGGTAGATTGAAGGATAGAGGACTGTAAGATTGAGAGCATAGAGTGAAAGATTAAGAAATTGGGCAGACGATAGAGTTGTCAATGGTGTTAAAAGGGAGTCTGTTGGACTAGGTCTAATGGTACCTACTCCAGTGATTTTACTAGTGTATAACTTACAATACACTACAGGAAAACCAAGAAATACCGGCAAAATTTCTGGCGAAAATACTTACGCTGGAAACAACGACGGAATTACCGGTGGACTATCCGCCGGTCCGTTTATGGCTGACGTTGCAGCGAAAATAGCGTCGGTAATTTTCTGGAAGTGAAACTGCCAAGATTACACCGGTGTTATCAATATATCGATGCATATTCTACTTGTAATATCCGGCAGATAGTCCGGAGGATTTACCATCAGGTTAATTAAAACCCAACGAAGTATTACCAGCAGATAGTCCGCTGGTAAAGGAGCCGGCGAATATTCTGCTGGAAAATACGTCGGTAATTTCAATATATCGGCCCCTGCCGTCAGCTTCAGGACATTCCGCACAGACGCTCCTTCGACGACATTGAACATCACTCCTTCGACGACGTTCCGCACCTGTTCAACCTTTCCCCTGCCCTCGAGCTCGCTTGCTGTTCGCTCCTTCGATGACGTTACGCAGCTGTTCGACGTCGCCCCTGCCCTCAAGCTAGCTTGCTGTGTAGGTAACTTTCTCCCTTTCGCATTCTTCGCTCCAGTTCACGCTTCTTTGATGAAGTTTGACTTCTCTCCTTCGACACAGTTCGAATTCGCTCCTTGACGCTGTTCGACTTCTCTCCGTTGATGCTATTCGACTTCGCTCCTTCGGCAACGTTCAATTCCAAACTACCGGAAGCTCGCTTGCTGTGTAGGTAACTTTCTCCCTTTCGCATAGTTCAAGTTTACCTTCAATTTCTCAAAATCAATTTGGATTCATGCCGGGTAGGTATACTATGCAAGCCATACATTTATTAAGAGGTTTGATGGAGAAATATAGAGAGAATAAGGAGGATTGACATATGATATTTATTGATTTAGAAAAAGCATATGATAAAGTTCCAAGAGAAGTGCTATGGAGAGTTCTTGAAAAGAAAGGAGTTAATAACGCTTATATTCAAATCATTAAAGATATGTATGCAGGAGCTATTACTTGTGTTCAAACACAAGGTGGTTTGACCAAGTATTTCCCTATTTCAGTTGGATTACATTAAGGATCAGCCTTAAGCCCATATCTTTTTGCTTTAGTCATGGATGTTCTCACTAGACATTTGCAAGATGATGTACCTTGGTGTATGCTTTTTGCTGATGATATTCTTCTTGTTGATAAGACTTGAGAGGGAGTTGAAGGTAAACTAGAATTGTGGAGGTCAACCTTAGAGTCTTAAGGTTTTAACTTGAGTAGATCTAAAATAGAATATATGGAGTGTAATTTTAGTAATAATAGACCTAGTGAGGGGATTGTGACTTTGGGCGATCAAGTCATTAATAAGAGTACACGTTTTAGATATCTTGGATCTATTATTCAGAATGATGGTGAAATAGATGGGGATATTATCAGCAGAATCCAAGTTGGATGGTTGAAGTGGAGGAATGGGCTTATTGTGTGATAGAAAAGTACCCCTCAAACTTAAGGGAAAATTTTATAAGATGGTGGTGAGACCTGCAATGCTTTATGGTGCCGAATGTTGGCCAATAAAAGAGAAGCATAATTTTAAGTTAAGCGTTGCAGAAATGAGGATGCTCAGGTCGATAAGTGGCTTTACCCTTAGAGATAGGATACGAAATGATGTCGATAGCTCATGCATACATATCTTGGTCAAACCCTCGAGCTTGCTTATTATTCTTGGAACTTTATCATATGTTTTCTCTAAATTAATAAATATCAAATATAGAGCATCCTTATTCTCTCTATATTTCTCCATCAAACCTAGATAGGACTATCTTGCTAGGGCACGGGGGAAAAGATGGCCACAAGGGTGGGCACGATTGTCTTCAGCTTCGAAGAAGAGGTGAAGACATGAGATGCATACTACTTTGAAGAAGAAGCAAAGCTAGGAACTGTATTGTATAATGATAGGGCATTGGTGTAAGAAATATATGAATAAATATTACATAAATTAATAAAGAAATATCCCACCGTGTCTGATAAGTGCAGTGTCCAGTTTTACACTAAATAAATTTGATACAATTTCTAAAGTATCATATATGTGTTGGGACATGTCAGAGCTATATGTTTGCATCTAACAGTGTCTGACAGAAGTCATTTGGAAGTATTTGTCCTTCATAACTTTTTATCAATGGTAGTATGTAACTATTTTGGCAAATAATCGTAACTTATATCCTTATTGTCAATATTATATATAGGCTATATATTATGGATATCAGAACTCAAAGAAGTTGGATGTATAATCGATTAGCGTAAGGATAAAAGATATTAACTGATGAGTTCATTAGTGGTGTGAATATTTTTATTCAGACAGCTTCTCAACTACACAGCTTCATCTCAGATGAAAAGTTTCATTGCCCATGTTCTAAATATAAAAATCAGGTGCACCTTAGCCCAGATGACGTAACTATCGATCTATATCATCGAGGTTTCATGCCAGAATATTGGTATTGGACTTCTCATGGTGAGTATGAACCACATTTCGATTCTTGATGCTGCCCATCGACAAGTGCTACTAGAGATGAGGAAGAACTTTGAAAAGCATGGCTCGACTTGTATACGAGACATATTTACTAACATTAGAAAGTCAGGCCAGCGACCACTCTGGATTGGTGAGGGTGTATGGGCAGAGTTGAGCAGTGCTTAGGATAGCCCAGATTATACTAGAAGGAGAGATCAAAATAGACAGAACAAAGCTTCTGATGTTGGGGGCTTGGGTAGTTCCTTTCATACATGAGGTTTTGTTCCTCATACTGAGCACAGAAGACGTTTGGTAAGAAATTTTAAAATATTTTAATTATTTACTTTAATTAGAATACTAATATATATCTGTTATAGAAACAGGTGCTGTGTAGAGAACCGACTCCTGTTGAATTGCATAGTCATACCCACAAGCGGCAGGAGAACCAGTAATGGGTTGACGAGCTTGCTAGGAAAGCCTATGTAAGTATATAAGTTTAATTTTGGTGATATTATGTATAAATTGTATAACTTTTTATTAACTTTCATAGGAGGAGTATATACGGCTTCGAGAGAGTCAGGCTGCAGCAGGTGAAGGTTATTCAATTGGATCAACAGCCTATTTTGACTACCGCACTTGGTCGCAAGCGGTAGGAGGAATGCAGCATGGCAGAGTATACGAGTTAGGCTCGCAGGCCTATGCATATGAAGGGCAGACATCTAGTGGTTGCAGTTTTTCATCTAGTACTTAGGAGTCTTTATATACCCAACAGATAGCTGACCTTACAACCGAGCTAGAACAGGTACGGAAAGCCCAAGCTGATTGGCAGATGCAAATGCAGCAGCAGCAGATGCAGATACAGAAGCAGCAAGCTCAAATATTAGAAGAAATGAAAAGATAAGGGAGCATATGAGTAGTGATAGGAGTACAGCATCACCTGAGGATGAAGCTGAATCAGAGTAGATGTTATTTATATATTTTATTAATGTGGACATTTGTATTTATGTGTTTTTGGACATATTTATTTATTTGTTGTTTGAACATGTTTAGATATTTGTTGATGACACTCTTCTTATATATGTTTATTGTGTATATATTTAATTATTTGTTATCTGGATGATGCTCTTCTGGTTTATTTGTAACTGCTGATGTTGTAGATCAGAATTGGATTTATCAATATATATTGTGTTGTATTTTTTTGTATGCAGGTATAAATGTGGAAATCACTTTTCAAAGTGAGGAAGGTTATTTTTTTATTTCTGCTACAGGTTTCCGACGGATTATCCATCAGAAAAGGTGCCGGAAATATGATATGACGATATTTCCGACGGAATATGTGACGAAACTTCCGACGGGTATTTCGACGGTGATATCCGACGGTACAAATCGGCATCAATTTTGTTGCGACAGAATATCTGCCGGTAATTCCGGAGGAACCTTTCCGCCGATAATTTCGGCGGAGTATTTGCCGGAACACGACGACAGAAAAGGCGTCGGGTTGTCAAACATATCTACCGGTTGTCCGCCGGAAAGACCGCCAGAAATATTTTCGGTGCAAAAAATACGACGAAAATATTTTTCCGACGCGCGATTTACCGTCAGAAATCCGCCGGAAACCTATTTTTTCCGGCGTATTTTTTACTTTACCTACGAATTTGGTCCAACGGTAATGGCTGCTTTTCCTGCAGTGGTATCTGGAAGACTGACAACAACCAAAGAGTTTGGCTGGTAAGAAATTTATTTTGAATGATTGATTGACATAGCATTTTATTATATAAGTGAATGATATGCGATTGATATATTGAAAAGCTTCTCTTTGCCTATTTTGAGTACGAATGAAGAGAGAAGTAAAAGAGACGACAGAGCGTGAGAAATGTGATTTATACAATTTCTCCCAAATTTTCATAGTGAATTTCTGATTGTAGTGTGACTCGGTGGCTTTTCCCTGATTTCGATTGTTTCCTTACAAAATCCAAATGTTCTTTTCTGTCATCCTCTTATCTTGCTTATTTCCTTGCAAACTTTACTTCCCAACATTGAGTAGTGGAACTGTCGCAAAAACACCTGCTATAGTTTCCCTATTACAGCGGTTTCAAAATCAATGTGAAAAGAGTTTGCAGCGGATTATTTTTATAACGATTAAAACCGCCGTAATAGTCTAAAAAAAATGCTACAAAAGTCTTTTTCCCATAGAAATTTAGAGTTTTACTATGAATATCATCTTTAACAAATTGATTGTGACATTGAAGTGATTGCATTCAGTCAATTGCTATTCACCAAAAATTAACTTTTTTTTTTAATTTTTATTTACTTTTTCCCCCTTCATATTAGGCAGCTGTATTCTTTATTTCCCCCATTGGAGTTGAAGTGTTGGGACGGATGGCTGACCGTAAGCTCTCTATAGATGTCTGACATCTTGTTTTTCTGCTGCTCTCTTCCCTGTGGCTTATTCGATTGAAGCTTAAGACGAACTTGTTTCATCTCGTCTGGACTTGGTAGCCTATTTTGTTCGGTACTTCGTCCATTTGTATGAATTTTATTCTTCTTTCTTCATGCCTATTAAACGGCTCGCTCTTCTTTCTTCATTTGTGCAGACTTCCTGCACCTTATCTTGAGTCCTTTGAGATCGACATGAACATTGTCTACTTCCTTTTGTTTTTAGAACAAATAATATACAACTGAATTAAGGTTTTGTTTAGGACAGCTTTCTTATTACTTTTAAAGCAGCTTTTTAATATAAAATTAAAATTTTTTATCTAAAATATTATTTTAAGAAGCATTATGAAAGTCATCCCAAATAAAACTTAAATATATTAATTTTTAATAATATTATTAAGGCATGTAAGTGATATTTTTATTAGATTTTATTTTCATCCTATTATTGTTATTTGTGTTCAATGCTTGACAAATTCATAAAATATAATGAATATTCTTCTCTTAGGAGATTCCTCTTTTTGTTTGTTAAACATGAAGAAACACTTTGAGCTCGAATTTTAAATGAGCCAACAAATGCTCTGTTCAATCGTGTTTAGCTCGCATAAGCTCAAAATAATTATTTAATAATATATAATTATATTTCTAGTTTTCACTATTTAATAATATAATTGTGTTCAACTCATATAGGCTTCATTTCAGAAAACTTTTTTACTATTTTTTAAAATTATTTTTTAGTACAAATTTTTCAAGTTGAAAAAATTTTTGTACTAAAAAAACACTACTTTAAAAAACTATATTTACATGCAACTATTTGGAGGATGTGAGTCTAAATTTTACAATTGACCCTAATATTTTTTTAATTTTATTTGAGTTTCTTATTTTTTGTTTGCTCATTAATTTTTGTTGAGGCATGAGTTTTAAGGTAATGTGGCATTTTGTTAAAAAAAATTTGTGATTTTTAATATATTTATATTTTTTAATCAGTGTTGCTCAAAAAAAAAAATTAATTTGTATGTTTTTTTTTAAATTAATTTGAGATAATAAAGAGCTGAGCACGAGCCGAATATAACTCCAAATGAATCGAACATGTAGGGCACTATTTACGAATATTTTCGAACATGATCCGATTTCGATCAAGTTTAAAATCAAATGAGCCAAACCCGGAGAGCATATGAGCTCGCTCAAGTTCAAGCTCAAGCTCGATTTGTTTACACCACCCCTAAATATATAATAAAAAAATAAAATTTAAGTAATATGCAATTAAAGCAGACATAAATAATCATAGCACATTTAAAACTCTAATCTTAAAGATATTAAATAAAATTATAATTAAATTATAATTAAAAATAAGTGCTAAATTTTCTGTCAGGATGATTGAACCAAAATAATTAAATAGTACTAAATTTCTGGTGATCTTAAATAATACATAATTAGTCAAGCTAGATAAATAGTTAGGAACCGATTATTTTAACTACTTATAATCAACTAAAATTTTATATTGTGAATATTATTATTTTAATAAAAGACCTAATTATCTTAAAATTTACTTAATGATTCATTAATTACAAATAATTCTACTTAGAAATTTATTACTATAGCCTTCTTTGCCGAAATAAAATACTAAAAAAATCTAAATACTTAAACAAATAATTAGCCTTTATTTACTCTAATTCAATAAAAAATTATTACCACTGTTATTATTTATTACTAGATTTATAAATTATTTATACTCTGCCAAACCATGGTTATTAAACGCATATAATAAAACTTATTTTTTTAATTAAATATATTATTAATATATATTTATTCTTAACAAATTCTAAAATATAAAGCTATATAATTAATTGTTAAACTAATTGATTATCACTAGATAAGTACTTAATTATAACACTAATTAAATACTAAATATTCCTAATAACATCTAATTAACATAGTAAATATCAATTTATACCTACTTATCTATTAAATTAAACAATCACTTCGGCCTATTTCAAAACATGTGAAACTAAACAATTTTAGAAAATAATTTAATATTTTTCATAAATAAAATAAAAAATATCATTGTCAAATATTTTCTATTTACATAATTTTTTTTTAAAATAATAATAATAAAAGAATTAAAATATATCTATGCATGACAGTTTATACAGTGAAAGCTTGGACTAATTAAGCTCAGAGCCAAATAAAAATATGGGATGCTAATCAAGACCATTTAGACTTTGTTAGTACTCCAAATATGCTGATCACACATAGCTAAAATTTAAGCTCTCAAGTTGAGACCTGGTTAGATAATCAAAAACACTAGATGCCAGATATTCCAACAATGGATGGATGTTAGCTGGAAACATGATAAGAACACATATTCCTGCATGCAATACCATTATTATAAAAAATAAAAAATTTAATTTGTCAAGCAAAGGACAGCAGCTTATTGTTGATGAGTAGAAAGGTTTTGTTCTTTACTGTGTCATTGATTATCTAATGCTCTTTTGCGTTTAAATAAGTCTTTGTTGTCCTAATCACTGAAATGGACTTCTTTGTTTCAGATTTATTTCTTTTATCTATTTGGTAGATTAGGCAATTGATCATAGCTCAGCTCTCAGTGATTGGGGGACTTTTGGCACCTTAAATTTACACAGGATTTGTGTGCCAGCTTTAACAAGTAATTAGAATAATAATATTATGTGTCATTGATGATGACCTTTCTCCTATTCCATTAGAGGGGTCCAACTTGCTGAGTTTCTCGGTTTTACTATCATAACTTTTGCTTTTCTTTTTCTACTTTTTTTTCTTCTTTCTTTTGCTTTTACCATTCCATACACATGAAAATTAACTTCCTTTTATATATATATATGCCTTGTAATGTTCCACGAGCTAGCATTTGCAACTCTATCAAATCACCATCTCAGCCTCTCTTTCTCCAGCTTCCTCCTGCGCTCTCTCCATTCTCTTCTTCCTCATCTGCACTGTTTCTTCTTCGGTCATCTCTAAGTTTCCTTCTAATCAGCTGCAATGTTAGGTGCAGATAACAAGTTTCCGATGGTACGTACATGATGATAGAACAAAGATATATTTATACACTTATCCTTTTTTTTTTTTTTCATATATATATATATATATATATATATATATATATATATATATATATATATATATGTTTATGATTTACGGATTATGGTGGTTTATAGAAAGATTTTAGTAAGGATTTTCTTGGTATATATAGATTAATTATACTAACAGTTTGAGTTCGTTGTAATTTGCGCAGAAAAAGGAGGAGCGAGAAGGAGGTGAAGCCATTAATGAGCATGGTGATGAATGGACAATGGATGGCTCTGTGGACTTCAAGAGTAGGCCTGCAAGGAGAGGCAAGAGTGGGGGATGGTTGGCTGCATCTCTTGTGCTTGGTAAACAAAACCCTCTCTCTTTCTTTCTCCACAAAAATTGATGCTTTTTATATTTAAATCAATATATCTTTAATATACAGCCTATTTATGTATATTTCTCAAAATATATACATATGAATTAATCAAAAGTTGATCAAGACATTCTTTTTTATATAAGATAGTAAGAATAGTCTGATAAGTCCTATTTTAGAAGAAATTATTACGTGAAGATAGCAGATGTAGCGGTGCATGTATCTACAAATTGGACGTCACACGTGAACGAGAGATTATTCTGTGCGGACGCCGAACACAGCTCTATGTCCAGATACCAATCAGAATAAGCCACGTCAGCGAAACTGAGCCGTGGTACTGAGCAGTATCGAGCCGCGGGCTTAGACATCCGGACGGCGTTCAGCTTCTGCACAGAATAATTTTTCCATGTGAACACAACTGTATACAATTTTTTAATAAAATTGAAGCATGTATAATTGCATCCACCTTTGTAGTGCAGATTGACGAACGCACTTAGAGCTATAATCTTCATCCACCCCTAATAATTTCTCTAATTCCAGATATGAAATAAAAAATATGAACTAAACATCTTGCTTTTCTTTTAATAAAATTGAAAAAATATATATATTGGATTAGTTTGAAAAAAATATTGAAGTCTTCAACTTTTTTTTGATCTTTTTGATGTTGAAAGAACAGATCTTAAATTGCAGAGGGGCTTTTGACCCAACCTTCAAAACTTTTTCTATGCACCATAGGCTTTGTTTACCTTTCCCCTTCATGATATCATTGTCAATATTTTCCCTTAAATTTATTTATTTCATGATAGGCTGCCTACTTTATCAAACTGCTTATCCATGGTGATATGAATTTGGGAGTACTGATGTTATCTCTTACCTAACAAAGTGTTCAAGTTCAAAGCTTGGCAGGCCTAATTGTAGGGGAACAATGGCTTAATTTGGATTTATATGAATAATGAAATATATAAAATTGTTTTGAAAAATTATAAATTTTGAATATATTTTTTCACATAAATTTCTGATTTTGGAATAAAATACTAGAAAAATGAAAAAAATATTCACAAAAAATTAGGAAAATAAAACAAAAATATTAAAGTAATTTTGATGAAATATATGGAGACTAGCTAGCTAAGATATAAAAGTTACAAAGATAATTTATTTTATTACAACAAAATGAATAATGGCATATGTCACAAATTAAGAATAAAACAATTTTGTATATAAGATATATCACAAATTATTGAATTTATTTTAAATATATATATAATATATAAGTAAATAATTAAAATTTTTATTATACTCATCTCAAAATAAATTCAATAGATATAAAACTAATCTTAATATAAAAAATTATTAAAATTTCATAAATCTTAAAATTATTAAATTTATTTTAAGATAAATATAATATATAAATTATTAATTAATTTTTTTATTATAATCACCATAAAATAAATACGATAAATTGCATCAAAATATGATGCAATTTCTTTCTTTCAAAAAGGCACTTACAAAAAAAATAAATTAAACATGAAATTAAAGAATTGTCAGAATTCTTAATAAAATATAATCATGATGTAAAAAAAGTAATTAAAATTGTTTTTTTTGTCCCGTGCGCAAATAAACAATACGATAAAGAAGTGACAAATGTCATATTGGTTTGATAAAATTACAAAGTTACCACCTTACATATGTAATTATCTGCATCTGCAAACGAGAAATCATGATAAGCTTTAAATAATCTGCAAACGAGAAATTATGATAAGTTATTAAATTGTTTTTATAACACGCACCATTAAAAATTGTTAGTAATTTGTATGCTGCGGATTTATGGTGGGGCCTAGGATGTAAATGAGTCAAGTTAACATGTGTGCCGGTTCAAATTCGGCTCAATGAGCTAACAAGTCAAATTTGAGCTAGTCCCGACTAGACTTATAAGCTTGTGAGCCGACTCATTTAAAAATTATTAATATATAATATATTTAAACTATATTAGAATTTTGTCCTCGTGCCAAACAATATATAGCCAAGCTACATATGGATGGATTGAGTCGCCCTTCTTATTTTGGTTTGAAATATTTTTATATTGTATATTATATAAATTTTTTATTTAAAAAGAAATTTTATAATTATGTGTGTGTGTATATATATATATTATTTATTTATTTATTTCACTACTAAAAATTTAAGAAATTCAAAGTTGTCAATAACGGCAGCTTGGAAACTGCCACCATGGACTGCTTTAGCTAGCAGTTTAAAAGTCGGTTTGGGATGACTAATATTTTATAAAGTTGGCTGCGAAGTTGCTATAGATAAAATAACATAACTACTCTAATTGTAAAAAATAGTTTTTCACTATAATAATTTTTTAAGAATAATGAGAAAATAGTAACCAAATACAATTGTGATTGCTGTCTAAAAGCCGAAATTGATCCTAAACCACTGAAATATATATATATATATATATATATATATATATATCTGTGTGTGTGCGCGCGCGCGTGATTTTAATGTTATAATTATCATGATCATATGTAATGTGTAAAACATCAATTCGACTTAACATCATTAAAATTTATGATGTGAAAATGATTGTGTGGTTGTTACTCGAATGCATCATAATTTTCCTAAGGAAATTGCTCAAAGTATTATGAACATAGAACATGTATTATGAACATAGGACATGTATATTTTTGAAAACATTAAATATGAACACACATTAGCAATGTATTGCACAAAAATTATAATAATAAATAAATATGAAATGAATTTATAAAATAAGAAATATATTTAAATTTATTAAAAATATTTAATTTAATTTAATTTAAGGAGAACTTATCATATGATACTATATATTATTAGTTTATATTTAAAAACTAATTCTTTTGTAAAAGAAATTTTAAGAAAATATTATAAAAATAATAAGAAAATAGAGGAGAATAGATAAATAAAATGTGTATTAAATACCTTTTAAGTTTTTTAAATAATATATTTTAAAATAAAAGAGATATTGTAACTTAGATTTTTTATATAATATTTATTGAAATTAATTTTTTTTTAATTGAGGATATATATCAGACACATGCGTGCATTTTAGTATTATTATTAGTATTATTATTTTAATTTGACACAAAATCATATGTCAAATAAGCACTACATAGTGTCAATGCATCATATGTCTGTGGTGATATTTAGCTTGTATTGGATAATTTTAATGGGTACAATATATTGGTAAAATTTGACTTATGAGATAGTTCTTATATGTTTTTATCGTTCTTTTTTTTTTCTTCTCTTATGCTAAATGAATATTTGAGCTACGAAAGGAATTAGTTATGTAATCCAAGATAGCTCATCTTGATCTATTAGTTAAAAGCTTTGACTATCAATTAAGAGGTCTTGAATTTGAAACTTACGAGTTTATCTTAATTGACTCAAAAGTCCCTAAAAAAGGTTACGAAATCCATCATTGAATGGCATAAAATGATTGTGATGGCCATCCTATATACGTAAATTCACATTTTATTGAAATTCAACTGATAGGTGAATGATTGGCATCCAAATGAGAGACCACACCATGATGAAAAAGTGAAGAAATAGATAATTTTAGAGTGAGAAACTCATGGATTTCACTAAATAAACTTTTTTGTAAGAACTTGTGTAACCTGAGCACTACCTCAACCCCCTATTTATAGATTTGAGATGAGACTAGAACACTACATAATTGACAATATAAATGACTATAGAAAATTAGAGCTAAGTCTCTGACTTGATCGAAGAAATTAAGTCACTGAACCGACTTGAGAAAATTATTGATCCAACTTGAGGAAGTCATTTGATCAACTTGGAGGAAACCATTGAACCACCATGAGAAAGTTGTATAACCAAGTAGAGTAGATCGAGGTCATCGAGCTTGAACCGGGCCAACTAGTTATTTGAGTGTACATTTAGGCTTCGTTTGGAATGATTTCTTACTGATTCTTGAAGCAGCTTTTTGTACTAAATAGCTGCTTTAAAAATCAATAAGAAAGTCGTCCCAAACAAAACCTTAATTTGATATTTAACTGTACATCTAGTTGCTTGATTCTCTTATAATGTGTGTGTGTATATATTGTAAGGGGATGAATTAATTATGAGATTATTACTGATATGTATGCGAATTTTTGTATACAGTGAACCAAGGCCTGGCTACTTTAGCATTCTTTGGTGTGGGAGTGAACTTGGTTATATTCTTGACGAGGGTGCTTCAACAAGACAATGCAGCTGCGGCCAACAATGTTAGCAAATGGACTGGCACAGTCTACCTCTTTTCTCTCATCGGTGCCTTTCTTAGCGACTCCTACTGGGGAAGATACAAGACTTGTGCAATCTTTCAGATCATCTTTGTAGTGGTATGTATGTATTACATTCATATGATTTGGAGATACATGTTGTATTACAGGAATATCTGTATATTTGTGTATTCACACGACTTCTTAGTGAATAATATTGATCATTAGTTTAATAAATTTTCTCTTGTTTGTCTTTTTATTAGTATATTATTAAGATTATAGCCTCTAAAGACTCCTAATAACTTAATTATACTTATTCCTATCAGTGGTAACACAGTTACTAACTAATTTTCATATCAATCAGGTTGAATAGATGCCTCATACCCAGATCTGAGATCAGTTCAGATCTAAACTTGAAGTAAATGGGAATAAAAATTGATAGATCGTACGAGTAATGTCAAAAAACTATAAAAAAAGTGATAATTTTTACCAGTAAAATCATATATTCCACAAGGTTTCTACTGCTCTAATGCTGTAGGATAGCATTCATGGTTCTATTAACAAATTTGCTGGTCAACCTCAAGCTTTTATCCCACTAGGTAGGGTCGGCTACATGAATCTTTTTTCTCCATTATGTCCTATTAAGAGTCAAATTCTCATTTAAATCTGATAAAGAAAGATTATTTCTAATATTTTCTAACCAAGTCTTTTTAGGTCTACCTCTACCTTTCTTCACATAAGCCAAATCTAATATATCTACTTTCCTAATCGGGTTATCGTAAGGCCGCCGTTTTATGTGACCAAACCATCTAAGACGACTCTCTCTAATCTTATCTTTCAATGGATCTACTTCAACCTTTTCACTTATATGCTTATTTCGTATCTTGTCTCTAAGAGTAAAGCCACTTATTCACCTGAGCATCCTTATCTCTGCAACCCTTAATATTATGCTTCTCTTTTACTGCACCATAAAGCATTGCAAGTCTCACCACCATCTTATAGAATTTTCCCTTAAATTAGCGGGGGACTTTTCTATCACACAACAAGCCCGATGCATTCCTCCACTTCAACCATCCAACTTGAATTTTGCTAATAATATTCCCCATCTATTTCAAGCTTCTCTAAATTGATTTTTTTTTATGACAGGGTTTGGTGATGTTGTCATTAACTTCAAGCTTGTTCTTACTAAAGCCATCTGGGTGTGGAGATGAACATACATTTTGCGAGCCACACTCTGGTTTCAAAGTTGGGCTATTCTATCTATCAGTATACCTTGTTGCATTAGGCAATGGAGGTTACCAACCAAACATAGCCACCTTTGGAGCTGACCAATTTGACGAGCAGGATCCAAGGGAAGCTCATTCAAAGATCTCCTTCTTCAGTTACTTCTACCTTGCCCTCAACTTTGGTTCCCTGTTCTCCAACACCTTCCTCGGATACTTTGAGAACAATGGCTCCTGGGCATTGGGATTTTGGGCTTCTGCAGCATCTGCCATGGTAGCTCTAGTGCTCTTCCTTGCTGGTACACGGAAGTATCGCCATTTTCTTCCAAGTGGAAACCCTCTATCGAGGGTGAGTCAAGTGATTGTAGCTGCAGCCAGGAAATGGGATGCTGATAAGCCATCCAATTCGAAGGAGTTGTATGAACTTGGATCGAAGGAATTTACTTCTACTGGAAGTAGGAAGTTGCTTCACACTGAAGGATTCAAGTAAGTTTCTCTCTTTCACATGCTTCAATTTGACATCTGCATGCAGTAATTTCGGTAAAATGAACTAAAAGAAAATGAATTGAAAGATGGTGTTGAAAAACTTACATCAATAATTGTAAATTTGTAATCAATTCATAAATAAATATTATGGGGATTTTGTTTCTTTTCCTTTGATTTCCCTCATTCTAAACAATCCCTTTAGTGTCAGGTTTGCAATACTATTTTGTCTGATAATAAATCTTTCATTCTGATAGGTTCCTGGATAGAGCAGCCATCATTCAAGCCAAAGATGAGCCCACCCTCCAAAGCCACCCCTGGCACCTCTGCACCGTGACTCAAGTTGAGGAATTGAAGTGTGTGCTCCGTCTCCTCCCTATCTGGCTATGCACTATCCTCTACTCTGTTGTGTTCACACAGATGGCATCCCTCTTTGTGGAACAGGGTGCAGTCATGGAAACAAAAATAGGGTCTTTCGAAATCCCCCCTGCAAGCATGTCAGCATTTGATATTCTAAGTGTAGCTCTGTTTGTCTTCCTCTATCGCCGTGTTCTTCATCCCTTAGCTTGCAGACTCACAGGCAACATCAGCGGGCCCACTGAGCTGCAAAGGATGGGCGTTGGTCTGGTCATAGCCATCATAGCCATGACCTCTGCTGGCACTGTCGAAATTTATCGTCTTAAGCATGTCTGTAAGGCCTGCATCAACGAAGAAAGCTCAATGAGCATATTGTGGCAAATCCCGCAGTATATGCTCATTGGAGCATCAGAGGTGTTCATGTATGTAGGACAGCTCGAGTTTTTCAATAGCCAGACTCCAGATGGACTAAAGAGCTTCGGAAGTGCACTGTGCATGACCTCCATCTCCTTCGGCAACTATGTGAGCAGCCTGCTTGTGACAATTCTGATGGATATCACAAAGAAAGGCGGAAAGCCGGGGTGGATACCTGATAACTTGAACAAAGGGCACATGGATAGGTTCTACTATCTACTTGCATTACTGACTGCTGCAGACTTAGCAGTGTATATAATCTGTGCAAAATGGTACAAGAGCATCAAGATTGAAGGGAAGGAAGAGGAAGTTGATGATGACGATGAGATTGATGACATCAAGAGTTGTGGTTTGAAGGTTTCTGTGGTCTGAGATAAACAATCCAGTTATTGGGTTGAGAATTTCTGAGATTCACATTAACTCGAATTTCCTTGATTTTCCTAACCTTGACTGCAAGAGTTAATGATTTGGCCAAGCCCATGTTTGGTGGACTGCCGCACACGACACGGGGCGGTGGAGCTATATATATATATATATATAGAAATTGAAGAGAGAAACTATGACTTGTTCCAAGGTGGAAAGGTCCCCTAATATTAAAGAGAACAAGCTGAAAGAATCTCTGGAACCTTGATAAAATGTGTTCTGCATGTACACATGCTAAACTGCTTGCCAGAAGGAACCATTTTATTTCAAACCATCATTTTCCTAATTCTTAGTATGCACTATGGATGGTAGATTTGGAATAATATGACTTAAGAAAAAAACTTCTATTTGCTTCTGGAGATGTAGCACCTTTTGATTTAGTACACCATACATGTGGGAAAAACTGTATTCAGCACGCCTAATTGTTGGTTTATTTGAGTATTAAAGTTCTAAATTATAAAAGGAAAAAAAAAAGAATGAGATAACAATGTGGAGATCTAGCGCTGGGTTTTTTCAAAATTCAAACTAGCAGCTCCTTAAATCCTACCTCCATACTTAATGCTCGAGAAGATGTGAGCAGTGTGAAGGACTCCACTCCTTATTCTAGCATTAGTTATCTACGCTTAACAGATGAAAAAGGGAAAGGTAGCAGCTAGTTTTTTTCTCATCAAAATTAGCAACTTTTCTTCTTCTCTTTTATATCCTTTTGGCTTCAATTTATTTTGGGGTGAATAAGAGATTGGGCATGTTGCAAAAAATATTTTTATGATGCAACTCATCTTGATCTATTGGTTGGGCGTTTTGCCCATTAATTTGCCATTAACTCATCATCTAGTGCATACTCAGTTAAATCTTACAATGTGATTGGAGGTAGTGTCGTGGATAGAGGCCGATGTGGCAAGAGTATACTTGTATAGGTTAAGAAGTAAAGGAGCTTCTGGAGAAAGGATTTAATGATGTGGACATCTCAAATGAGGAGATGGAGAAAAGAAAAGTATAATCTTATAAAAAATTACTTCAATAGAAGTATAGTCGCCCTATATGAAAATCATAAGACCAATAACCAGCATGAGGGTGAAAGTACCTAAGAAAGATGCATAAAAAACACAATAAGAGAGTTTGACATACGAGTAAAATGCACGAGCAAAGCAATTGCATCCAAAAACTAAAGCTGTCAGAAGAAAATAACCAGACATGGGGAAAAAGAGTGTATATGGATGAGAAATGGTCAAGAAGAGGGGATAGGATGCTATTAATGAAATTTCAAATGATCAAAACAACATACATGCAAAACTAATGAGGAACATTCATGTAAAACAATAAGTTCCTAGCAATATTAAGAAGGTGGCAACTTTTTTCATCTAACTACAACATTCTATGAAGATGTATATAGGTAAGATGTTTGAAGAAAAAATATTATTGGTAAAATTAAAATGGGGATTGCATAAATTCTATAGTATTATTAGCATTTCATATTTGATAAAGGTAGAAAATTTAAATTTTATTTTAAAAAAATTGAAATGTATGAATGACTTGTGCACGACATCTAAGAAAGTAAACCCCTGTAACCAGATAAAATCATCAATAAATGTGATAACATAGGGAAAGGCCAAGTAAGAAAGAATAGATCTAGGCCCCCAAATGTCTTAGTGAACTAATTAAAAATGACATGAACTACAACATGCAGTAGAAAATGGAAAGGACATGTGATAATATTTATTCAACCCAGGCATGACAATCAAATTTAAGAATAAGCAAAGACATAATAATGAAGTATGCTAAAAGAAGGATGCCCCAGTTGATAATTCAAACAGAAAATGTATAATAATGGAGGAGGTAAAAGGAACATCTACCGAAAGATAGTAGATTCTGCTAGCTTCAACAACACCACTAGACAACCTATTTAACATCTCAAGAAAGTTATAAAACAATTATAAATCTTAGTAAAATAGTCATCAAATTATAAATCGAAAGAAAATTGCAAGATATACAAGTCACCAAATAGAGAGTTTTAGAAGGATTCACAATGCTTATTCTAGAGATGAGGAGAGGCCCATCAACTATAATCACAGGAGGAAGTGATTGCAATACCTATTGTAACAGTGTTACACCCATTTCAACCCAACCCGATAAGCCTTGTGTGTTAGACCTTCTACATTTTCATTATGCATGTATATGAGAATATTCAATAAGCACATGAATGCTTGAATTCCATTCTGAAGCATGTCCCAAGAATCTATGTAAATAAAAATTTATTCTGGGAATTTTCTCTTTAAGCGCTTCAGCACTGGGGTTGACAATGCTTCGACAATGAGCTCTCTATCTTTTAAGAGAATTTGGAATGGCGTTGCGGCGTCTTGCTATCTGTTGAGAGCGCTATGGCACTGCGGGCTCCAAGGTTGTGGCGGCAAATCAATATTTTATAAAAATATTAAAATCCACTAAAAATCCATTTTCCAACTTATAAAATAGTTTTACAAAAATGTTTGGCTAACTCATAAGTTTAACAAATGAAAAGGTTCATTTTTCAACTTATAAAAAAAAATTGGGCACATATTTCTTAAGACATCAAAAGATGGATGTCCTAATCTAAAATGGTGAAGCCAAATAGTAGATGTTTTTATCAAATAGGGATAACATAGAATATCCATTATTGATAATATTAGATTTATTCAACTCTTCCAGGTAGTACAGTCCATCTCTCTCTTTAACAAGTCCAATCTTCTTCCTCGATCATTGGTCCTGAAATAAGCAACAAATAGGGTTAAATAAGATTTGACAATTATGGTTATTGGTAAGCTTTTGTATGGAGATTAGGTTTGTGGATAATTGAGGTATGTAGAGCACCTTTTTAGAATGAGGGGGGAGATAAGGGTATGTCTCCTTAGCCTACTACTGTGGTAAGAGAACCATCAATAATGATGATTTTTTTGTCACTTGGGTAAGGAGTATAGTTGATGAAGTGGGTAGTGGAGTGTGTCATGTGATCTGTGGCTCCTAAGTCAATGATCCATAATCCTTTCAAATATTTCTAGAGGCACTTAATTCAATAGATATAAAAAATTTACCTGAAAGTATAAGAGAAGAAGACGTAGGTAGTTTTTTCAGGGATACTAGGAGTTATTTTAGTTATCAATATCTTCTTTATTAAGCTCTCTAAAGCTAGATTGCATTTCTGGGTTGGGTTGACTTGTTGTACTGCTGTCTTGTGATATGTCCTTTTGTTCACTTCTTTGATTCCACTCATTATTTGGGTGCTTTCCATATATCTTCCAGCAGGTAGCTTTGTGTGTCTTGATTTCTTGTAATAACTACACCAAAGGGAGTCTTTGTCTTTAGGTTTTAAGGAATCCTTATCTTTTTCCTTCCATAATACCTCTTTGATTGACATCATTATTGAACCTTCAACTACCTTTGGCTCCAGCATTACCCCTTGTCGGCTTTCCTTAGCATGAATGAGAGAAATTGTCTCGTTTAATGAAGGTGTCTCCTCTTTGCTAAGGATCTGAACTATAATATGGTCAAACTCCACATTTAAACCTACAAGAAAGTCATACACTCTATCTTTCTCAATAAAGTTTTTCAGAATAGCAGCATCTTTTGGACACTTGATCTCTATGCATCTGTAGTGGTCAAGTTCTTCTCACAAGTTTTGAGTGACATATTCCAGTACAGTTTTGCTTCATTATTTTGTGCTTCCTACCTTGATCTTAATTTCAAATATCTTGGCAGCATCCCGAGCCCTTGAGAAGTTTGTCTGGCGGCATCCCATATGTCTTTTGCAGTAAATAGGAATATAAAAGTACCACTAATTTCTGGAGTCATTGTTTGATTGAAAAATATAGTTTTGAAAAAGGTTTTTAATTCTTTGGAAAATATTTAATTTTTGAAATTTAAATTTTATAATCGAACACTTATTATGAATGATATATCACCTCAAAAGGTGAACATATCGTTCCCTAATAGGTTCCGATTACAAATCTTGATTTATCCTGATTATCGTAGTCAAACTCAAGGAGAAACAACATATGATCCCGAAGAATCAGAATGATGTTTAATCCATTGTTTAACTATAATAATTCAGATTAGAGATCATTAATTTCATAATTAAAATTACGATTGTAATTGATATATCTATCCGGAGAAAGAAGATATCAATCACTATCGATAGTTTAAATATGACGATAATGATCATTAGGTTTGAATTTCCCAAAGATAATTAATTAAGGGTTTTGAAAAAGCTTAATTTTGAAATCAGGTCTGGGTTTCTAAATCTCCTACGAGCGTAAGCCCTCGTAGTTAATTACATCGTAGAAAACCAGAAAATTTCCTACGAATACTCTCGATTAAAATAGCGATACGAATTTTACTTAAGATTTCAAAGATCGATATCAAAGAAGGTTAAGGACTTGAATTTTCAAGGGGGATTGGTTCAAGGTTGAGCAGTTCTTTCTGGAGTCAAAGGAAGAAGAGTAGGAGGTGCTTTAAGATTCTGAATCACTTCAGAAACACCTCAAACTATCCTAAGTGTTGGGCTTGAATTATATTGAAAGATATTTTAATGTTTAAGTGATCAATTTTATTAGAAGGTGGGAATTAGATTCCCGGAAGTTTGAGATCTTAAGATTGAAGACATGCCTCAAAACTTAAGTCTAAAATGGGTACTGAAAATCAGTGACCCAGAACCTAGCTAATGCAAATGTAATCCTGGACTTATCCCAGCCTGGATTGGGGAGCCAGCTAAACCACCTAAACGCTTTTAAAACCATGAGTCAAAGTCTTTATGAAAGAGTGATTAGGGATATTGATTAAGATTGGTTTAAAGAATTGGGGTCGACATCTAGAGCAGATCCTAATTGACCCCTTAACATATGTTGGGTTAAATGCTTAAGCTAGAAATGCAATTAAAGATTTAGACTCAATTTTTAATTTGTTACTAATGCAATGCATGCTAGTTGACTCGATAAAATGCTTAAATCAAAATGTAGCAGTTTTAAAATCAGGCTTAAAAATAGATTTTATCCTAGAGATTGCACAACATCCCCTTGGACAGAACTGCACCCTAATAGGTCAGGTGGTCTGCCAGAACCCGCAGGCGGGGAGGTGCCTAACACGGATGAGAAAAGTCAATATGTATGCATGAAAAACTCCCGGCGAGTTCGGGCTTACTTCTTAAGAGCGTTAGAGTTTCTATCTGTGCTTAAAATTTTAAATTTTGTTTAAGTAGAAAAGGTTAATGACCGTTCCCTCACGAGCCTCCGATCGGGTTCCAAGCTAAATCAAATACGGCATGCAAGATAGCCAAATAAACTATTAAAAACATGCGGGTCCTTAATCGCAATCAACACATCAATCAAATCAATTAAATAATTAAATCAATTAAATAAATATTCAAAATGAAAGTCCATGTGGTAAGTGCCACTTAATTATACAACCCAGGGTCTGCAGGAAAGTAAAGTGGCCAGGTACCACTGACTACAACCCGGATTCTACTCCTAAGACTCAAGTGACTTTGAGATTTGAGATCCTTCTCATTCTTCACTTCTTTGTCTTCTTGAAACTCCTTGGATCGTCGGGTCTGGATATCCAAATGAAAAGAAACTCCCCCTGAATAGGGGTGTTATCTTTTCTCTTTGGATATTGGAAATTTATCCTAATTTGGATCTCCAAATGGATAGGAACTCTCCCTAAGGGATGTTCCTTCCTCTTTGGATTCCAAATTGGATTTTTAAATATCTCAATCTCAAAGTACTTTAAACAATACAACTCAAAATCATATCAAATTACATTAATCAAAATTAAAAATCTAGACTCGATCCTGCAGGGTTATCCTAATAATCAGCAGTTTATATCTGACATCCCAAGCAGTTAATATATTGAAATTAAAAATGCTCAAACCAGCCACACTTGGCCATGCTCTTTTAATTTTAAAGGGGGACTTAAGCCTGCTTAGCACCTGTGCAATTTAATAATTATGATTTTGCCCCCTTTAATTTATGCCCTGTATGAGCATGGCCACCTGCATAAGATTGAATTAGTACAAATCGTCCCTAGCCTAGGGGTAGATCTAATCGTACAATCAATCACATCACAGAGTGCAATAAATAAGTAAACAAACACATCAATTCCACTACTAGCAAACATCATGCAGTAAAAGCTCGAAAACCCGGCACACAATAGAAAAGTAAACACCGGCCTAGCCTAAGACTAGAGTTGGTTGTTCTAGCAAACCATCTAAAGTGTGTGAGGTAGGCTGTGTGGCTTTGATATGTCCTAAATAGGCAATTGATTGAAGTTGTTTAAAGTTCTGGTTGGTTGAAAGGATTAAGGGGGATTTAATTTGAATTTAAATATTAATGACTTGAAATTGATTTTAAACTTGATTTTAATTGTTTGTTGGATACCACCTTTGTTTCACACCGAGGCCGTGAAGTTTATTTCATATTCCTTGGGGCTAATTTAATAGCCTCGTAGGCTTGGGTTACCTAGTGGTACCCGATATAATTAAGTGATTTGAGTTTGATTAAGATTTTAAAGTTGATTAAATTTTAATTAAGATTGGTTGGTCACTGGTTTTAAGTTCAAATTAATGTTTTCTGGAATTTTGAATAATATGTTCAATTTTAGAATTTTCTGGATTATTTTAATCATTTAATTAAGGGGGTTAAAAATTGACTTTTTGATCTTAAGAGTTTTCTGGAACTTTAATATTTTATTAAAATACTAGACCTTAATACGATCAGTTAGATAGTAAGTACGCTGAAATTGGATTTTTTTACATTTTATTATGAATGTTTGAAGTTTTGACTTGAATTTGAACTAAGTTTGACCAAAAGTTGACTTTTTCAAAATTGATTGATTTCTAGAAAATTTACATTTTTGATAAATATTAGAGCTTAAGATGAGTTGTATGCCTTTGAGTTTGCTCAATTTAGAGTTCATTTGAATTAGTTATGAATTTTTGAAGTTTTGAGTATTTAATGAATTATTTAAATTGTTTAATTATAGACCCTTTTTATGATTTGAATCCAAATGACCTCCAAACTTCTTGAAATCAACTCCAAAGGTCAGGAATGACCTGAGGAGTGATTTCCAAATGTTTAGAAATTTTCTGGAATTTTTAATTATTTTTAATTAATTAAATTAATTAAATTTCAGATTTCAATTAAACTTAAATTAAACTCAATTTTGAAGTCTAGTCAAGGTGCTTTTATTTTTCGTTGATTAAGGGTTCAATTCTGGTCAGTTTGAAGTATTATATGTAATTTTTGGATTTAATCTTGATTTATTAGAATTTCTGGAAGGTTTTAAGGCTTAATTAAGGTTTAAACTTGATTAGGTTAATTAAGGGGCCTAATGATTTCAGAATTCAGTGGGAAATTTTCCTAGGGCTGAGAGTGTCACTAAGTTCAAGTGGTTTGAGTTTCAAGTCAATTGGAATTATATCCTAATTAATGGAAATTTTCTAAATTCTTTAAGCAAAGTCCTTAATTGTTGTCCTTAAGGATGACACTAAGTTTAATTGGGTTTCAATCAAAATCCAACTAACCCTTGACATACACATGAAAGATATGCACACATAATCACAATCAATTCCTAAGTCTAGGAGAGCCCTAGAACTAGGTGGTGTGTGCACCTTAAGCATGCAAGGATTAAACTAACTTAGTTAACCAAAATATAATCAATGAATGATTAACACATTAATTATCCATTGAGTATTCATTACTCCACATTAATTCTGTTCAAACATGCTTAAACTACGTTTAAAATTCTAAGGAATCTCTCAAATTTTAAAGATTTAAAATATATAGTTTCAAAATAGTTTTAAAATATATATGCATATATATACACATAAATAGGAATTTTAAATTAAAATAATTAAACGTATTTTCAAAATAGATTTAATATATTAATGAGAGATTCTCTGATTTTAAAAGTTATTTGAAATAAAATTTAATTTTTTTTAAAATATTTAATATATTTTTGAATTGGAAATTATTTAAATATTAAAAGTATTAAAATAATTCAAATTACTTAAAATAAATTAAATCTTAGATTTTAAAACCAATGTTAAATCAACATACTTAAAATTACAATTTTAAATATATTAAAATTAATATTAAATTTTCAAATATATTTAAATAAATATTAGTTTTAAACTATTCAATATTTGATATTTAAAATAATATAGAATAAAATTAATATTTTGAGTTGATATTTATTTTTAAAATAAAGTATTTAATTTGATAAAAATTTAATATATAATATATATTTTTGAGAGTTAAAATTAAATTTTAATATTTGTTTGAAGAAAACCAGGTTAAAAATTAATTAAAAATGAATTTTTAATTAATTTAAAGGGTCTGGCGGCGGGCTGCATACGTGGCGGGCCAAGATTGGCTGGACCAAACCGCGGTGGCGGCGCCCAATCATTGGCAATGATTGGCGCCGCCGCCAATGATTGCCGCGGAATTAAAAACGCGCGTGGGGTCCACGCGGTTTTAACTTATCCGCGTCAGCAATCCACGGCTACCGTTCGATCTCCCGCCGTTTGAAACGAGCGGTCGTGATTTGGTTGGACGGCGTTACTCGAACTCGTATCAAATCCGTAGTCGGATAGACCGCGGAATGGTGGAAATCTGACCGTTGATCATAATATCAACGGTCCGGATTTCGCTCAGTTTAACAAAAATCCGAATTAAGCCCTAGAACAGAAAAACGGCTCGTTTACGAAATCGGTTCGATCAATTCTCTTGAAATTTGAAACTTACATTAAGGAGATGAACAGATTTTGTGGAGTGATGTTTTAACCATTAAATAATCACTTATCCAAATGCTAATTAAGCCTATGTATCTTAACCTAGGGTTAGAAAATTTTACCTCGATAGGGGACGGTTTGAACCGTTCAAGGATTCTCTGAATTTGTTGTTTGTCCACGCTCAACTTCTCTTCAGGAATCGCGGTTCAAAACGCCATGGATCAAGCGATATAAGCCTTGGACGGATTATGGTTTGAGCTCGCCAGAATCTGGCCGCCGGCGAGGTTTGACCGGTTGGATTTCACTTGGAATATCAAAAGGGAGGTCTGGGGAGCTCTAGGAGAATGGAGTCTAAACCTTAGAAGCTCTGGTTGGAGAGAGAAGATTAGATTATGAATGAGGGCTCTAAATGATGCTTTGCCCTATTCAATTGATCCCAAATGGTTTGAACGGCTGTGATCAACTAGAGGAGCTCCTGGATGATGCCACCTATCCCTGAGGTTGGTTAGCAGCAGGGAATAAAAGGAACAAAAGGACATGCCACATGGAAAGTGGGATTTGTCCTCATGTGAGCATGTGGGGATGATATGAGCTGTTGGATCTTGATCCAAAGGCTAGGAGAGGCTCTAGGAAACTTCTAGAGCCTGATTAAATAGCTGGATGGGTTTAAGATAGATTAGATTAGGTTTACAAAGGGTTTTGACCAAATTTGACCCTCCTAAACACTTGGTTTGAATGTTTGACTAATCCAAAGCCATTTGGGCTGCTGAAATAGCAATGGAAGGGTCTTAGAGAACTGTTTTAAAGGGTTGGAGGAGGTTAGATTGGTTTGAAATAGATTTGAGAAGGTGTATGATCATTTTTGACCCATTCAAAGGTTTATATTAACTGTTTGACCAGTCAACCTGGTCAAACCTGCTGATATGGACTTGGGAGGATGTTGAATGCTGGTTGAGCTAGTTTGGATGGAGTTTGAATAGATTAAATGAGTATTTGTGCAAGCTAATGGATGTTTGACCAAATATACAAGTTGACTTTGGTCAAAATCCTAAGACTGGACTTGTATTATACTTGAATATGGTCGCACTCTGGAATATAGTGGGATCAAAGATTTAAAGGGTTTTAATTGAATTGACTGACTAAAAGTCATTAATTTGATTCAAATGGATCAATTTTGACTGGATTTGACCATACATGTGTATGGTTGACCAAGTCAACTGGTGATTGGGTCAAGGTACTCAATTCAACCCAAATCATCAAAGGTACATTTCAATGAAATTTAAATGAGATTTGAATGTATTTGATGTTTGATTCAAAGTGGAAAAGCTTAAAGGCTTGAACTGGTCAACCTGGTTTGACTTGGTCAACCAGGCTAACCCAGGTCCAGGATTTGAGTTGAAGCAACTCCAAATGATATTTGGAATCTGGTGGGATAGGTTTGAGAGGTCAAATAGGTCATCTGGGTCAAATGGGCCTATGGGGCCCTTAAAGGGCTTAATGGGTCAACTGGGTTGACTTGGTCAACCAGGTTGACCTAGGGTCAGGGGTTGGGTCCAACCAGTTCAGAATGACATTCTGAGTCCACTGGTGGTGGTCTCAAAGTCTGGGGAGATCATTTGGTCAAAATGACCTGTTTGGGCCTTTAATGGGCCTTTTAGGTCAACCCTGGTTGACTTGGTCAACCAGGTGGGTCCAGGGTCTGGAAATAGGCTCAACAGATTTGAAATGACATTTGGAAACCAATGGTGGTGGTCCCAAGGTCTGGGGAGGTCATTTGGTCAGAATGACCTGTTTTGACCCTAAAGGGGCCTTCTAGGTCAACTAGGTTGACTTGGTCAACCAGGTTGACCCAGGGGCTAGTTCTGGGTTCAATGGGTTTGGTTTGACATTTGAAATTTGCTGGAAGTGACTGCATTTGATTTGGAGCTCATTTGGTTCAAGTGACCAGTTACACCCCATAGGGGTATTTTGGTCATTTTGACCCATGGTCAACTGAGGGTCAAACTGAGTCCAACAAAATATAGTTTAATGCTCAATGGGTCATAATCAAGGGTCTGGAGGTGATTTGGAGCTTTGGAGAAAGCTCCAGGATCAAAATCCACTGGGTGGTAGGTCCAGTGGAATGGACTGTAAATATTTGAAGGTTTTACAGCCTTTGGATTTCAATCCAGTTTCTAGGGTTAGAGACCTCAGAATGAGCTCAAATTTGGAGGGTTGCCTCTAGAGACATGTCACATCAGTGTGGAACTGATAGATCTTGAATCAGAGGTCATTTGATAGGGTTTTGAGGTGTTCAAAAATTTGCTGGAAAAGGCTTTTAGGACTTAGACCTTTGGCCTTGGATTTGAATCTGGAAATCTAGTTTTGAATTGGATTTTGAGCTTGAATGGTAAGATTTGAATTAAGTTTAGGTTGAATTGAAGCTTGGATTGATCTAGAAGAATCCTAGGGTTTAGAATAGGTCCTAGGGTCCAAATCAGCTTAAGGGAATCCTAGGGTCTAGAATAGATCCTAGGGACTGAAATCTGGAAAAATCCTAGAATCTGGAAGTCCTAAGGAAATCCTAGGATCTGGGGTCTGGAAGAATCCTATAATCTAGAAGAATCCTAAGATCTAGGAATCCTAAGATCTAGGAATCCTAAGATTCAAGATCTAGAAGGATCTTAGGATCTAGAGTAGATCCTAAGGTTTGATTTCTAGGATGATCTTAGGGTCTGGAAGTCCTATGGCCTGGAATCTAGAATAGTCTTAGGATCTAGAAGAATCCTAAGCTCTAGATAGATCTAGGAGAATCCTAAGGTCTAAGAGGATCATATGATCTAGAATCAGGTAGAATCCTAGGGTCTAGAATAGATCCTAGGGTCTGAAGTCTAGGAGAATCCTAGAATCTAGATTTGTCTTAAATTGCATTGATCTAGGGTCAGGATTGACTTGAATTTGGATTGATCTTAAAGTCTGGATTGATCTAAGATCAGATTGATCCTAGGGTTAAGATTGATCCTAAGGATTGGAAAGATCCTAAGGTCTAGGTTGGTCCTACTGAGCTCATACAAAAATGAGGTGAACAGTCATGTAATTCCACAACCATGGCATAATCATGGAAACTGCTTCATCCATGCCCAAAAATTAGGATCTTCTTTTGGCCCTACCTGTGGGCTCCGAAAATTCGGCCCCGGCCTCCGCCCGCTTTTTTGCTTTCTTCGGGGGGAGTCTTAACGAACTAAGTTCCGGGGTAAATTTTGGAAGGCAGATGGGTTTGTAGATAAGACACTACCCAGAGATTTCGCCCTCATTTTGCGAGGACTTTAAGATCTGAGTTCTGGTTTCCTATAGGCGCAAGCCCCTATAGTTAATTACCCCTCCCGATAACGAGAGAGAACTTTCGATTAAGGCTAGTCATCAATAAGATACGTAGATAGTACGTTAGTCTGGCGTATAGTAGCAGCAATAGGTATTTGAAACATTGAATGTGTTGGAAAATTTGATATTTAAAATAGAAATTTCACCATCTTGCACTTAAAGCGGATGGTGGGGGAATGGATGATAGACCCGATCAAGATCCCATGGTTCCGTCGTCCCGAACCATCGTGGTCCCTGGTCTACTTAGTCAGAGGAGGTGGTCGACCCAACCTGACAGAAGGATCCTTGTCGGCAGCCATTAGTTGCTTCGTCCAAGGGGACCTTGTAGACCTGGGGGGAGTATTTGCCTAAGGGGACAAATTTGAATCCACCTTAACTAACAGAGGGCTTTATGCCCTATCAATCATATCCTATTGATTCATATCTCAAGGATTTGATGCCATTGGGGAGCATACGGGCTCTGGCCATAACCATAATATAATGGTGCCATTTGGCGACGACCACCTGGTTCAGAGGGCCCCGAGTCATAACCATTTATCCTGTAGTGCCATTTGGCGGCGAAACTGCCGGTTAGAGGACTCGTACCACGTCCTTGCTGGCAGGAGATTATTTGAGAATGGATCCTAGTGATATTTTTGACTAGGCATTGGCTCTTTGTGAGCTGAAGTAAATTTTAATTTGTCCACCTCGGCAAACTGTTGCGGAGGGTGGATGGATTTTGCTTTGAGTGATTGATGGATTAGATTTCAGTTTTAAATGCCTTGGAATTGGGGTTTTCTGGAATTTGGAGTTTGGAATTTTAGATTTTGTGGGAATTTTTATGGAGTTTTGGATTTTGATGGAATTTGGGAGGTATTTGAAAGTGTTTGTGAACCCCTCCGGTTGAGATTAGCGTTCAACACGGCGATCATCGGGGTGCACGAGATCATTTATATTTTATTGATTGGACCCTGTCGACTAGTCGGTAGAGGATCGGGTTTCGTAGGCTTTGTGCCTTTGTAAGTGAATTCTCTAGATTATAAGCCTTGAAGGCCTAATATGAACTTTAAAATGAATATCCCGGTCGATCTCACGACCGCATATTTATTTAATGGTTCGAGCCTTGTCGACTCCTATCTACCCGTATAGGAGGATCGGGCTCGAACTTGAATTCACTTATTGACCCACGCAGCATCCCTAGACGTCACGTGTGTACCAATAACACGCTCGCCGGGGCCCATGCGGGTATTCAATATATCCCCTTATGTGTACCTAAGTGCATACATGTTATAGTGCACGTGCGGGGGTATTCTTGGAATATTTGTAAACGCCTTCTGTCCGCTTGCATGAAAGTTACGGATCCGGTGGCGTGGCATTGGGTTTCGTTTGGAGATTTATACGCCTTCTGTCTGCTTGCATGGATGTTACAGATTCGGTGGCATTGTACAGCAGCTTGTGGACTGAGTTGTTTGCTGCTTTTATACAGGTAGATTGTCATGCACTACCGGTTGCTTTTTATAGGCGGATCTTAGTGCACTGACGAATCTCCTTCTTTGGGGTATAGATGTCACTATCTACTATATAGTTCCTTTGCATCCTTTTTGTAGACAACATGTTAAGTATGTAGCGAGTTTTTCTACATGAGTTCGTAGAAACTTGCATTTATTGCATTCCACCTGCCTTTGCTTGCTGGGAATCGGTGTACTTGACTGGTGTTGGATAATTGTTGGTCGTGGAGGTATTATCTTGTCTTTGCCGTAATAATTGGCAGATACCTCGAATGGTACTGTGGACCTGCTATCTCTATCTTCATGGGGACCAGTGTATTTGATCATTGATGCTTGATAATCTTTCTACACTGATTTGTGGGCAGGCTGTAGTGTTTTGGGCATCTATAACCCTTTCACCAATATCCTCATATGAATGCAATATGGACTGTTGTATCTTCTTGCATGGCTGTCACAAAAAAATATCATCAATTTTGACTTTGCTGCTTTTGGAAGAAAGTCATAGAATGATGTTACACTTGATGTGCATTGGCTCGTATCATAGAAGACTGATACACTAATCTGTATCTTGGCAAGTGTTGACCGTAGGATCCTACGATGCTCACTTCCCCTTTGCTACATAGTATGTGGATGCTTTCATTCGTCACAATGTTCTCTATGTTTTGCTTATGATCTTTTGTATTCATAGCAATTCAGCGGTTGCTTTCACATTCCTCTCGCTTTGCTTGTAGACCTACTACATTCATCATGCATGATGGATAGCGAATCATCATATTCATTACATTGCTTGCAAGTTGACTTGATCATCATTTCATGAAAGATTCGATGTTGTGGCTTACAAGCAGGTTGTATGGATGTTTGGTCCATCACGGGTCTTTCATTTGATTTTTATTTAAATACTTGGTGTTTGCAATCATCTTGAGTTGCCAAATTGCACTGGATCATATTTTCATTTTTGTGATTGAATTTGCAAGAGTTTAACATACCAACTTGCGAGTTCTTTGTATTTTGCAATGAACTTGATATCCTCCTTTATTAGCATTTTCGTCCCAATTGAAATGACAATTCCTGTTGATTGTCATTTGGGGATGAGGCATGTTCAACATTGTGAGTGGATCATCATTGTTTGTAAATGAGTGATGTTTATTGTTCCTTGGTTCACAAGTCTCATATATGTTCCTTTGTATTTGTTCAAGTTTGGATTTAATTCACTTGAGTTCACATTATTGTTCAAATGGAGCCAGGTTTGAGTACAAGTGCATGTCCAAATAAGGTCCAAATGTAGTCTTATGTTCACCCGAAATTTCGGCAGCATTCCGGCATCTCCCCCGTTTAGGGGAAATTATGAAAAACTGGGCCTTTTCCACCATGCTTAAGAAAGCGTGTATGGTAGGTGCCCTCTTTCGAGGACACCGCGGCCGTGTAAAATCTTCAATCCCCCACCACGCTTAAGAAAGCGTGTATGGGTCTTCGACATACCTGAAAAAGAAAAGCATTTGTTTCCCCGCAGGTACAGAGCCGCATACGGGTACTTAAAATTGTCCCAACCACGCTAAGAAAAGCGTGTATATGGCCTACCTGCCTCGCCCTAGGTGTCACACCGGGTTCCCTTCCCACCACGCTTAAGAAAGCGTGTATAGACGGTTTGCCGGCTCGACACGAACACCGAGGATAGGATTTTCAGGTGATTACCCGCCTCGTTGTAGGCGCCGCACCGGGGTCCCATCCCACCACTCTTATGAAAGCGTGTATAGGCGGTTTTCCGGTCCGCCACAGACAACGAAGTAGGCTCTCGGAGTTTTAAGAGTTGAGGAATTATACCTTGGCGACCGGCGAGGTTGGCACTATCAAATGTGCACGACGAACCAAGGCACAAAAATTTCTACTTCTTTCTCTTTTTTTTTCTTTTCTTTTTCTTTTTTTTTGGCAATATCTCCTTTTTTTTTTAAACTCATTTCTTTTTTTTTTCTTTCTCTCTCTCTATACATGCATACACTCACTAAATAATATCAACAATATATGAATTGTAATATTATTATTATTCATAATAATGTTACTAATAATAGTATCATTATTATGAATAGTAATAATATTAACAAAAGGATACCATTATTATCATAATAATAGTAATCATAATATTATGATGATAATGTTAACATTAATGTTAATATTAAAATTAATATTAATATTAATATTAAATGTAATTAGTGTCAAGATATTGAGATGAGGGAGAGAGTGATCACCTAGATTGAGTTGGGTTAGAGAGGTCTAGCTCTGTAGTAGATCGGTACAGAGAAGTAGAGTCTGTAGCTAAGTGGAGTTAGGGTTTGTTTAAGTGAAGATGAGGCCTCAGTTAGGTTGAATAGAAGGGAAGAGGGGCTAGAGGCGTCGGTTTTGGCACAAGGGAGAGGCGACGGGTTAGATAGGGGTCGGGTCCGTTCGCAGAGAGGAGATAGGGCTGGATCGGGTTTTGATTGGAGAAGGAGGGGGATCGCAAGAAGAGGCCGGCTATGGCAGGAGGCAGGTAGGTAAGAAGAAGGCTCTCTTCTTCTTCTTCTTCTTCCTCTTCTCTCTCTCTCTCTCTCTCTCTCTCTCTCTCTCTCTCTCTCTCTCTCTCTCTCTCTCTCTCTCTCTCTCTCGGCGGAACAGGGAGGCTAGGGATCGGGACTGCAAGAAGCAGAGGAGTCGGACGGCTTCTTCAGGTGGAATCGACGGGAAGGAACGCCATCGAAGGAGACGTCGAGTGCTCTGAAGTCGGCTAGGGTAGATGGAGCTCTTGGGTATTCAGCTCAATGGATCTTGCGGCCAAGGCAGAGAGGGGAAGTGACTGTGGAAGTGTCGTGGGAAAGGAGAATCAGGTTTGGGGGTGGATTGGGCAGCCTTCGACTCCATTCAATCGCCCTTTTAAAGACGTTAGAAAGCAGCTATGGAGGCTCTACGAACGGAAATCCCGGAACGGCGCCGCATGAACAGTGCTCAGCGGGATTTGAGCAGGATTCGCGGGATCTGGCAGAGACAAGCGGCATTTGCACAACATGTAAGAGCTGTAAATTTCTCCTTTTTGTTTCTTTTGGATAATATACAGAGGTCAACAAATTCCCCCCAACAAATGTGGTACGCGTCTAGAGCGAATCACGTTTGTTGTATGTTGATTGACTCTATGGATCTCTAGATATTTTCTCTAGATGTCACACAAAGGTTTTCATTTAGTGGATCACCAAAAGATTGCTTGGATGTCACACTAAGATTGTCATTTAGTGGATCTCCAAAGATTTGTTCGGATGTCACACTAGAATTATCGTTTAGTGGATTTCCAAAAATCCGCTTGAATGTCACACTAAGATTATCACTATGTGGATCTTCAAGAATATATCTCGTTGTCTTTGTAGATCTTTAGATTCATTTGTAATCATTAATATGATTGACACGTTGGCTCTTGTTAAGTAGAGATCCATAGGATAGTGACATGACACTTCGAATTCACATCCATGGGTTGTTACTTTATAGATAAATATCATCTCCACTTTCTGTTCTTCTCCTATCACCACTTGTCACATTAGTCCATAGCAATTTAGTAATTGCTCAACGTTTCTAAATTCATCAGTTGGTGGAACTTTGCAATCTCTTGTACTGATTATATCTTGCCCAGATTATACTTCTTGCTGATGACACATCCAGTTTATTGAGGATCTTCCATTCTTCTCTCCTTTAACTGTATTTCGGCAAAAAATTTTAAATATTTATTTGGGGATCTCAGCATGCGGCGCGATGTCGACCCAAATAAATATTTAAAATGCCCCCAGTCTTTAGGGACATTTGTAGAAGTCATTCAGGATACTTCTTTTTGTAGCTTTTGATTCTCTGAGGTTTTGGTTCCTTCTGTCCTGTGCTTTGTGCTGTGGACATTGACGGAGAATTACCCGATTTGTCTTTACTGACTTGTCAGGTGGTCTGTGCCTTCAGCCCTTTGCTTCTAGCTTTGGCAGGCTTGATGAAGGAGTGGTTGCCAGTAACCAAGACCCTTAGGTTTGTAACAGGTTGATGGCGAGAAGTCATCGGTCCATAGCTTTGTGCATGACGGACTTATTGATGATGGAATCCTCTTAGTTCAGCCTCAGGCTTTTCATGAACTTTGGGATATTTTCTTCGGTCCTTTGCTTTGTGCTTTGGTGGACTTGTTGAAGAAGAATTCCTTCGATCCTAGCTTTGTGCTTAATGAATTTATTGAAGGATTTGCAGGTTTTAGATTCGGTTGATAGTACCAAACTTGGGTAGTATCTTGATCCTTAACCACTTGAGAAAACTCTAATCTGAGTCACTTGAGTTCATCAGATCGGGAGAGCTGGGATTTGACAGCTCTTCGTCCTCTGGTTGCTGAGATGGGGGTTCCTCTACTGCGGCCTTTCTTATGGCGTGTTGAGTAGATGGAGCTGCCAGCGATCTGGCCATATTTGGGCTTGTTGGATCCGACCTTTTACACCCATTCAGGCTTCAGACTTGAGCTAGGGGAAATATGCTTCCCAATGCTAATTTTGCTTAAGTTGGTAGATTTGGAGTTCTCTTTTGTGGTTGAAGATTTGGAGCCTACGCACATTCGGTAGTTACTCGAGATTCATCCTTCACACTAGAACTTTGATTCTTCGGTCAATTAGGAGAATTTGGTAGACTACGATCACTTGAACTTGTCGAGTCTAATTAGCTTTCGTACTTCCTACAGTCCCTACTGACAGGTTGACGAAGTTGGGGTTCCGCTACTACGGCCTTTCTTATGGCGTGTTGAGTAGACGGAGCTGCCAGCGATCCGGCCATATTTGGGCGTGTTGGATCCAACCTCTTACACCCACTCGAACCTTAAGCTTCAGGCTGCTGAAAGACTTCAGGTTGTTCTGGCTCAATTTGTTAGAGTGTGTAGTTGCAAAAGTCTCTTTCTGACCTTTGAAATCTTGGTTTATTGGAGGAGGTGGTGTCTCGATCTTTTGAAGCTCACCTGCATATACTTTGAAAAGAATTCGTTGTATTCTTGAGTATAAAAGAATATTTGTGTTGGTAATTTTAAATATTTATTCGGGGATCTCAGCATGCAGCGCGATGTCGACCCGAATAAATATTTAAAATGCCCCCTGTCTCACAGGGACATTTCATAATAGAGTAAATTTAAAATTTTGTGATTTTTAAATATTTATTTGGGGATCTCGGCATGCGGCGCGATGTCGACCCAAATAAATATTTAAAATGCCCCCTGTCTCGTAGGGACATTTCAGAATAGAATAATTTTGAGATTTTAAATATTTATTTGGGGGTCTCGGCGTATAGCACGATGTCAACCCAAATAAATATTTAAAATGCCCCCCTTCCTACAAGGAGATTTTGAAATGCATTCTTGCAACACAAGAGAATTTCAAAATGTAAAGATGTATGTGTTGATAATCATGTACAAAATACATAACACATTAATCATAGCATTTCTTTGGGCAACTTTATGCATGGTACTTCTTTAATTCTCCTTAGAGCTTATTTAACGGGTGCTGCATCTAGTTTAACTGCCAATCTGTGAACTGCTACATCAGGAGATAAGCTGGGTATCTCAGCATGTGTCTAGGAAAAGCAGTCCCTGAATTCACAGAGTTCTTTTATCTCCTATACTTGTTCTTCGGGCAGAAGGGCACTAATGAAGGTCGGGCGAGGATCTTCTTCAGTCTGAGAGGATATAGTTGAAAAGCGATGGGATTTCTTGGAGAATTTTCCAATGTGTCGACCATCGAGAATATTATCTGTAGGGGTCATCTTTGGGACCCACTTTTGACGAATTTCTTTAATGGTGGATCTCTAGGGATGTACACTAGAGGTCACACCATTCTTTGACATATCTTTTTCCTCTAGAGATGTTGATCTCTATATTTACTTTCGTTCATGTCGAGACCTTTTGGCAGTGGATTCTTGGATATGCGTCAAAGTGCCACACCCCGATGTTCATCGTACATATCTTGAATGTTCTTTTGCTCTACCATCAAAATAGATGGTTGTTTCTCCCTTTAGCGGCACCTTTCAGTGACGGATCTTTAGATATAAGGATCAAGTGTCACGTCCTGATGTTCACCGTATAGATCTTAATATTATCATTAGTATTTTTTTTTGCTACTACTATAGTATTTATACGACTAGCCAAAGATGGAAAGAGAAACCATTCCCCAGCGGAGTAGCCAGAAATCTGTGGGCTCCAAAAATTTGGCCCCGGCCTCCGCCCGCTTTTTTGCTTTCTTCGGGGGGAGTCTTAACGAACTAAGTTCTGGGGTAAATTTTGGAAGGCAGATGGGTTTGTAGATAAGACACTACCCAGAGATTTCGCCCTCATTTTGCGAGGACTTTAAGATCTGAGTTCTGGTTTCCTATAGGCGCAAGCCCCTATAGTTAATTACCCCTCCCGATAACGAGAGAGAACTTTCGATTAAGGCTAGTCGTCAATAAGATACGTAGATAGTACGTTAGTCTGGCGTATAGTAGCAGCAATAGGTATTTGAAACATTGAAAGTGTTGGAGAATTTGATATTTAAAATAGAAATTTTATCACTTGCACTTAAAGCGGATGGTGGGGGAATGGATGATAGACCCGATCAAGATCCCATGGTTCCGTCGTCCCGGGCCATCGTGGTCCCTGGTCTACTTAGTTAGAGGAGGTGGTCGACCCAACCTGACAGAAGGATCCTTGTCGGCAGCCATGGGTTGCTTCGTCCAAGGGGACCTTGTAGACCTGGGGGGAGTATTTGCCTAAGGGGACAAATTTGAATCCACCTTAGCTAATAGAGGGCTTTGTGCCCTATCAATCATATCCTATTGATTCATATCTCAAGGATTTGATGCCATTGGGGAGCATACGGGCTCTGGCTATAACCATAATATAATGGTGCCATTTGGCGGCGACCACCTGGTTCAGAGGGCCCCGAGTCATAACCGTTTATCATGCAGTGCCATTTGGCGGCGAAACTGCCTGTTAGAGGACTCGTACCACGTCCTTGCTGGCAGGAGATTGTTTGAGAATGGATCCTAGTGATATTTTTGACTAGGCATTGGCTCTTTGTGAGCTGAAGTAAATTTTAATTTGTCCACCTCGGCAAACTGTTGCGGAGGGTGGATGGATTTTGCTTTGAGTGATTGATGGATTAGATTTCAGTTTTAAATGCCTTGGAATTGGGGTTTTCTGGAATTTGGAGTTTGGAATTTTAGATTTTGTGGGAATTTTTATGGAGTTTTGGATTTTGATGGAATTTGGGAGGTATTTGAAAGTGTTTATGAACCCCTCCGGTTGAGATTAGCGTTCAACACGGTGATCATCGGGGTGCACGAGATCATTTATATTTTATTGATTGGACCCTGTCGACTCTGTCTACTGGTCGGTAGAGGATCAGGTTTCGTAAGCTTTGTGCCTTTGTAAGTGAATTCTCTTGATTATAAGCCTTGAAGGCCTAATATGAACTATAAAATGAATATCCCGGTCGATCTCACGACCGCATATTTATTTAATGGTTCAAGCCTTGTCGACTCCTATCTACCCATATAGGAGGATCGGGCTCGAACTTGAATTCACTTATTGACCCGCGCAGCATCCCTAGACGTCACGTGTGTACCAATAACACGCTCGCCGGGGCCCATGCCGGTATTCAATATATCCCCTAATGTGTACCTAAGTGCATACATGTTATAGTGCACGTGCGGGGGTATTCTTGGAATATTTGTAAACGCCTTCTGTCCGCTTGCATGAAAGTTGTGGATCCGGTGGCGTGGCACTGGGTTTCGTTTGGAGATTTATACGCCTTCTGTCTGCTTGCATGGATGTTGCAGATTCGGTGGCGTTGTACAGCAGCTTGTGGACTGAGTTGTTTGCTGCTTTTATACAGGTAGATTGTCGTGCACTATCGGTTGCTTTTTATAGGCGGATCTTAGTGCACTGACGAATCTCCTGCTTTGGGGTATAGATGTCACTATCTACTATATAGTTCCTTTGCATCCTTTTTGTAGACAACATGTTAAGTATGTAGCGAGTTTTTCTACATGAGTTCGTAGAAACTTGCATTTATTGCATTCCACCTGCCTTTGCTTGCTGGGAATCGGTGTACTTGACTGGTGTTGGATAATTGTTGGTCGTGGAGGTATTATCTTGTCTTTGCCGTAATAATTGGTAGATACCTCGAATGGTACTGTGGACCTGCTATCTCTATCTTCATGGGGACCAGTGTATTTGATCATTGATGCTTGATAATCTTTCTACACTGATTTGTGGGCAGGCTGTAGTGTTTTGGGCATCTATAACCCTTTCACCAATATCCTCATATGAATGCAATAGGGACTGTTGTATCTTCTTGCATGGCTGTCACAAAAAATATCATCAATTTTGACTTTGCTGCTTTTGGAATGTATCCACTTATACTTTGAAGAAAGTCATAGAATGATGTTACACTTGATGTGCATTGGCTCGTTTCATAGAAGACTGATACACTAATCTGTATCTTGACAAGTGTTGACCGTAGGATCCTACGATGCTCACTTCCCCTTTGCTACATAGTTTGTGGATGCTTTCATTCGTCACAATGTTCTCTATGTTTTGCTTATGATCTTTTGTATTCATAGCAATTCAGCGGTTGCTTTCACATTCCTCTCGCTTTGCTTGTAGACCTACTACATTCATCATGCATGATGGATAGCGAATCATCATATTCATTACATTGCTTGCAAGTTGACTTGATCATCATTTCATGAAAGATTCGATGTTGTGGCTTACAAGCAGGTTGTATGGATGTTTGGTCCATCACGGGTCTTTCATTTGATTTTTATTTAAATACTTGGTGTTTGCAATCATCTTGAGTTGCCAAATTGCACTGGATCATATTTTCATTTTTGTGATTGAATTTGCAAGAGTTTAACATACCAACTTGCGAGTTCTTTATATTTTGCAATGAACTTGATATCCTCCTTTATTAGCATTTTCGTCCCAATTGAAACGACAATTCCTGTTGATTGTCATTTGGGGATGAGGCATGTTCAACATTGTGAGTGGATCATCATTGTTTGTAAATGAGTGATGTTTATTGTTCCTTGGTTCACAAGTCTCATATATGTTCCTTTGTATTTGTTCAAGTTTGGATTTAATTCACTTGAGTTCACATCATTGTTCAAATGGAGCCAGGTTTGAGTACAAGTGCATGTCCAAATAAGGTCCAAATGTAGTCTTATGTTCACCCGAAATTTCGGCAGCATTTCGGCATCTCCCCCGTTTAGGGGAAATTATGAAAAACTGGGCCTTTCCCACCACGCTTAAGAAAGCGTGTATGGTAGGTGCCCTCTTTCGAGGACACCGCGGACGTGTAAAATCTTCAATCCCCCACCACGCTTAAGAAAGCATGCATGGGTCTTCGACGTACCTGAAAAAGAAAAGCATTTGTTTCCCTGCAGGTACAGAGCCGCATACGGATACTTAAAATTGTCCCAACTACGCTAAGAAAAGCGTGTATAGAGCCTACCTGCCTCGCCGTAGGTGTCGCACCGGGGTCCCATCCCACCACGCTTATGAAAGCGTGTATAGGCGGTTTTTCGGTCCGCCGCAGACAACGAAGTAGGCTCTCGGAGTTTTTAGAGTTGAGGAATTATACCTTCGCGACTGGCGAGGTTGGCACTATCAAATGTGCACGATGAACCAAGGCACAAAAATTTCTACTTCTTTCTCTTTTTTTTTTCTTTTTTTTTTTTGGCAATATCTCCTTTTTTTTTTGAAACTCATTTCTTTTTTTTTTCTTTCTCTCTCTCTATACATGCATACACTCACTAAATAATATCAACAATATATGAATTATAATATTATTATTATTCATAATAATGTTACTAATAATAGTATCATTATTATGAATAGTAATAATATTAACAAAAGGATACCATTATTATCATAATAATAGTAATCATAATATTATGATGATAATGTTAACATTAATGTTAATATTAAAATTAATATTAATATTAATATTAAATGCAATTAGTGTCAAGATATTGAGATGAGGGAGAGAGTGATCACCTAGATTGAGTTGGGTTAGAAAGGTCTAGCTCTGTAGTAGATCGGTACAGAGAAGTAGAGTCTGCAGCTAAGTGGAGTTAGGGTTTGTTTAAGTGAAGATGAGGCCTCAGTTAGGTTGAATAGAAGGGAAGAGGAGCTAGAGGCGTCGGTTTTGGCACAAGGGAGAGGCAACGGGTTAGATAGGGGTCGGGTCCGTTCGCAGAGAGGAGATAGGGCTGGATCGGGTTTTGATTGGAGAAGGAGGGGGATCGCAAGAAGAGGCCGGCTATGGCAGGAGGCAGGTAGGTAAGAAGAAGGCTCTCTTCTTCTTCTTCTTCTTCTTCTTCTTCTTCTCTCTCTCTCTCTCTCTCTCTCTCTCTCTCGGCGGAACAGGGAGGCTAGGGATCAGGACTGCAAGAAGCAGAGGAGTCGGACGGCTTCTTCAGGTGGAATCGACGGGAAGGAACACCATCGAAGGAGACGTCGAGTGCTCTGAAATCGGCTAGGGTAGATGGAGCTCTTGGGTATTCAGCTCAATGGATCTTGCGGCCAAGGCAGAGAGGGGAAGTGACTGTGGAAGTGTCGTGGGAAAGGAGAATCAGCGATGGGGGAGGATTGGGCAGCCTTCGACTCCATTCAATCGCCCTTTTAAAGACGTTAGAAAGCAGCTATCGAGGCTCTGCGAACGGAAATCCCGGAACGGCGCCGCATGAACAGTGCTCAGCGGGATTTGAGCAGGATTCGCGGGATCTGGCAGAGGCAAGTGGCATTTGCACAACATGTAAGAGCTGTAAATTTCTCCTTTTTGTTTCTTTTGGATTATATACAGAGGTCAACACTACCCCAAGGAGGTGATTAAACTTTCCTTTCCCATTCAAGTTCGTCTTCACAAATTGAGGCTATTTCAAGTAATTCTTCTCATTCAAACGATAAGAATGTTGCATATTTTGGAGATCTTTTCCTTGGTGCACCATAGCCCTCCATTTGATCAAATTTTTGGGAGGAATTTGCTTCAGACATTACAGCGGCAAAGGGTAGCGATGAAAGTTATATCAAGCAGGGCAACAATGAAGGCTGTGTTGGTTATATATAAGATAACAACAATAAGGGAAGGCCGGCAATGAAGGCACGACAGTAGAATGAAAACTCAAAATTTTGGCAATGGCAATGAAGGCTCTGATACCATATTAAATTCGGAGAGTTGAAGTGGGAAAAGGCTGAATTTTATTGCTCAAATCTATCCCTATTTATTGATCTATACAAGATATCTTAATAAAAAAAAATTATAGTCATACATAATTGCTTTAATATAATTCATCCTACATTAGCCACCTAAATATGGAAGGAGATCCTATTGACCTCTGCTATAGTGGAACAAAAAAATGAAATAAAAAAAAATGCCAAATCATCACTTACTTGTGTCGAGCCCATGCCGATATCCTGCTGAAATCTCGTCGAATCCCGCCGCAGCTACAGTGCCTCCCCGTACCTCTGCGAACAGCGCCACTTCGGACAGAACACGCGTAAGCCTCGTATCCCGCTTGCCTTCGCATCCATAAAATGAGAGGGAATGCAACTCTTCTTTGCTGCTCTCACACGCAGAAACTCCTGAAGCCCCTCCGCTCCTTCCATGCAGAAATCCCGCAATGCTCCTTCGCCTCTTCCCTATCGCAGAACCAACGATCTTCCTTCCTCCACTCGCTACCTGCTCGAGACCTCATCCCTACCTTCAGCCGAACCTCCTCTTGCCAACCCGCTCCAAGTCGAACCCCAGGCGACTGAGCTCCTTCCATCCCGTGAGCAGGAGCCAACGAATCCCAAATCCTTAGACCTCTTTGCCCTAGCTGAAGATCCCCATCGTCGGTCGACTTCGCTCGTTCAACGACGTTCCCTTCTTGAAGGATCGGAAGTTACAACGTTTTGATCGCAAGCAACGACTGGAGCTCGCCACTGTGAGGGTAACCATCTCCCCTTCGCACTCTTCTTCGGCTTAATCCTGTGAACCAAATAAGCAAACCAAGGGGAACCGAGGGTTTAACCTAAATCCAACCTAAATCCGGCTCAATCCTGCATAATCTAAATTAATTAGTAATTAGTTTTAACTGATTTTGATTAATTAGTATTAATTGCAAATTAATTATTATCAATGTTAATTAAGTATGATTAATTTTAATTAATTATAATTAATTAACCATTAAATAATATTTAATTATTAATTCTAACTAATTCTTATTAGTTATAATTAATTATTATTTTTTAATTATTATAGTTAATTATAATTAATAAGAAGATTAAAAAAAAGAAATGCAAATATCTCTCTCTTGCCTCGATCCATGTGTCAACCTCACCGGTCGCCAAGGTATAACCCCTAAACCCTAAAACTTCGAGAGCCCATTTTCGTCGTTTGCGACGGACCAGAAAAACACCTATGCACGCGCTTTATTGCGCGTGGTGGGATGGGGCCCCGGTGCGGCGCCTACGACGAGGCAGGTAATCACCTTAAGCCTCATTTCGGCATTCACGGCGCACCGAAAAATCACCTATGCACGCGCTTTATTGCGCGTGATAGGATGGGACCCGGGTGCAGCGCCTAAGACGAAACGACGTTATCTATAAGTACTCTCGAGCGAGGGGAAAACAAATTGTCTTTTAAACAGGTACCGTCGAAGACCCCATGCATGCGCTTTATTGGGCGTGGTGGGAATAAAGACCACGGCCGAGGTGTCTAAGGACACCTACCATGCACGTGCTTTATTGCGCGTGGTGGGAAGGCCCAGACTCTTGCTGTTTTTTCCCCGAAATGGGGGAGATGCCGGGAGGCTGCCGAAATTTTGGGTGAACTTAAGACCGTACTTGGACTTGGTTGAACTAAAAGGGGAGCAAGAATTGTGAACTCAAACTCAAATGAACAAGACTTGGATTGAATTGAATTCAAATTTAAATGAACAACAAAAACTTTGAAATGAACAATGAAAGGGACTTGAATGAACATTTAAACTCAAGTCAAAACTTAAATTGGATCAAAGGAAACTTGAACTTGAAACAAATAACAAGCTGGATTCAGGCTTGAGCTTGGTTTGGACAGCAGGGAACCATTTCTTGAACTCATATGAGTGAACAACAAGGACAGCAGGGGACCTGATTTACATTTGAATGAACAAGAACAAGGAACCTTGACGTTGAACTTGAACTCGAACGAACAAGTTTTAGAAAATCAAACTCATGATCGCATCGAAAATATAAAAGTGCTTATCAATAATCTTGATTATCCAAATAAGCATCAATGAACAGAACTTGGACCTAAGATTGATTTGGGTTGCAAGGACTTTTGCTTGAATGCAAATAACAAGGTTTGAACTTGAGCTTGTTGCTTGAACTCAAACGAAGACTTGATTTTGAGCCAACAAAGGACTTATGACTCAAACCCGAACAAATACAGAAGACTTAAGCATTTGAACATGAAGACAAAAGACTTGAACCAAATTTGACAGCACATAGAATCAAACTTGGTTTTAATGAATGAGCCACCAAATCTAAATGCTTAATGAGAGAATCCTGCTTAATGATTTGTGATGGGTTAGAGAAAGCTCTTATACCCCTACCACTAACAACAATTTGATTTCAAGAAGATACACCAAAGAAAGAGATTAAATGCAAATGAACAAGCAAAGATTTAAGTTGTATCATTCTCCTACAAGCGAGCACACTGATTTACATGCAAGCAAGGATAGAAGGATTGCCTACTAGTGGGGATGGAAATTTTGTTGCAAACGCAGTCATTCCCCCTACGAGCATGAGGGGTCAATGTGCACTAAACACCTCAACCTTCCTACAAACAACCAAGTCTCTTGCAAACACATATTGCAAGCACTAACGAAAGTTCATAATATCTTGGAGGTACAAGGGACAGTCGCAACAAGCTTAATCATATGCTCATGAACAAAGTGTGAAGACGATGCAGCAAATACAGTCGAGGCTCACTGGCAGTCTATTCATAGATAAGAGTCAAAAGCATGGCATGCACATGATATACTGCATGAAGATGATAATAAGCAGCATGTGATGAACACTACGACACTCCTACAGTTAACAATAGTGCAGTGTCAAGCAAGTGTATTAATCCCCTACAAACCAATGACAGTTGTATTAGGATGGCAGACCCGTCCCTACAAGTACAATCATCATACCATCTAAGATTGGTGAAAGGTGGATATGAAGCAAGCACAATGGTTCTTCTACAAGTATGTCCAAGAGATCGTAGTGAACATAATCATTTCTTGTGAGCAAGAACCGATGATACAACACACTTGTGGATAGCAAAATAATGAACCCTTATGGACACAAGCACAAATAACACCTGCAGCAGCGGTGATTGAGATGCTGCAAGTACATTGGGTATGGGGATAACTCGATGCACGGAGAAGGACACCTCCTGTAAGAATGAAGGAGATGTTTAAACAAATTCGAACTAAACCTCCTGGTGTTCCAAAATCTCTCACTTGGTCCTATATTTAGGAAGAAAATAGTTCTGATGTCCATAACCCAGATACCTCTATTCATTTGAAGGTTAATTATTTGATCACAGATGTTACATCTTGTAGAGACCTACTGCACTATAAAGCTTGAAAGGAGTTCTCTTCAGGGCCGCAATCACTGATTTCAAGCCAACATCAGAAAAAGGTGATCATAACATAACTAGAAAGTTGCTTGTTAATTTCTATATGAGTCATAAGAAGAGAAAGCTGGATCAAATCATTATGGAGTGAGTGAGTCTTAGTCCAACCAGGTTCCGAACACTGAATTGGATAAGATTATTCAGGCTTGCAAGCTTCTCAAAGAACAGTGGTCGTACATCCAATATACTATCTACAAGCAAGTGCTGAAAGGGCTACATCAAAGAGGAGCTCCTACGAGCCGCCATAGAAGACCCGTCAAATGTCTAAGAATCCCCCCCGCACGTGCACCTTAATTTGTATACACATAGGAACACAAAAGGGGTAAATATAATCATAACCCGCATGGACCCCGGTGAGCGCGCTATGGGTATGCACGTGACGTCTAAGGATGTTGCACGGGTCAATAAATAAGACCAAATTCGAGTCCGATCCTCCTGTGTGGGTAGATAAGAGTTGACAGGGCTCGAACCTTTGAATAAATATCTGGTCACGAGGTTGGCCAGAATATTTATTTTAATACATTCATATTAGGCCTTCAAGGTCTTTAACAAAGAAAATTCACCAACAAAGGTTTAAAGCCTACGAAACGCGATCCTCTATCGACAACTCGACAGAGTCGACAAGGTTCAAAACATAAACATTTTTAAATGACCCCCTTCTATCCCGATGATCGCCGTGTTGAATGTATATCTCAACCGGAGGGGTTCATAAACGCTTTCAAAATGTCATCCCAAATCTCATGAAAATCCCAAACTCCAAACTCTAAACAATCCCAAAATCCAAAAATATTTGAAATTGAAATTAAACCATCAACCACGTAAAGCAAAACCCATCCACCCTCCGCAACAGTTTGCCGAGGTGGACAAATCTGAAAATAACTGCAGCTCACAAAGAGCTAATGCCTGGTCGAAAATATCACTAGGATCCATTCTCAAATAATCTCCTGCCAGCAAGGACGTGGTACGAGTCCTCTAACCGGTAGTTTCGCCGCCAAATGGCACTGCAGGATAAACGGTTATGACTCGGGGCCCTCTGAACCAGGTGGTCGCTGCCAAATGGCACCATTATATTATGGTTATGGCCAGAGCCCGTATGCTCCCCAATGGCATCAAATCCTTGAGATATGAATCAATAGGATATGATCGATAGGGCACAAAGCCCTCTGTTAGCTAAGGTGGATTCAAATTTGTCCCCTTAGACAAACACAACCCCTAGGTCTATAAGGTACCCTTGGATGAAGTAACTCATGGCTGCCGACAATGATCCTTCTGTCAGGTTGGGTCGACAACCTCCTCTAACTAAGTAGATCAGGGACCACAATAGCCCGGGACGACGGAACCATGGGATCTTGATCGGGTTCATCATCCATTCCCCCACCATCTGCTTTAAGTGCAAGATGGTGAAATTTCTATTTTTAAATATCAAACCTTTCAATACCTTCAACCCATGCTGCTACTATGTACCAGGTACTTCGTATCTCTACGTATCTGATTGATGACTAGCCTTAATCGAAGGTTCTCTCTCGTTATCAGGAGGGGTAATTAACTATAGGGGCTTGCGCCTATCAAAAACCAGAACTCAGATCATAAAGTCCTCACAAAATGAGGGCGAAATCTCTGGGTAGTGTCTTATCTACAAATCCATCTGCCTTCCAAAATTTACCTCGGAACTAAATCCGTTAAAACTCCTCCCCGAAGAAAAGCATAAGCGGGCGGAGGCCGGGGCCGAATTTTCGGAGCCCACAGATCCGCACAACCCAGGTGAGCCTTCCAAGAATTCACATCCTAGCCGTGGGATCAAAATGCCAAGAGACGCGGAGATCAGCGCAATCCAACTGAGCCTCCAATCCCCTATCCTAGCCATGGGATCAAATTACCAAGGGACGATTGAGATTTAACATATACAAAGGTTCAACCCAGTCATATTATGATGGAAATTAGGAATTAGCCTCAAAAGTAAACTTGTGGGCAACAACGATAATGAATCTTGAACGATAGAAAATTTTGTATTCAAAAGAAAGATCAATTTAGCATTCTCAAGTTTGCACTCCTTACCAATTTCATTTGATTAATTCCTCATCTCAAATGCAATTTTATGTGGAAATTTATTCCCAAAATGTTTTAACTCTGATTAATTGAACAAAGACATTTGCAAGTAAAAATAAGTTCAAAGCATTAATTAGTAAAACATCCAAAAAGTTCCCTACAATTGACAGATTTCCAAGCCTTCAAATAGTTGCATTTCTTTAAATATATGTCCTCAAATTTGTAGTAAATTCTCATGACCTTCTCTTCAGGATAGCCTAAATGACTTTTTATCCCATTCATAGATCTTCAAGACATGTTGCTAAGTGCATATAAGATTCTTTCAAAGAAAATTCAAATTTCAAAGTATATCATGGTAGAACAAGATATTCTAAAATTATTCAAAAAATAATAATTCTTTTGAATAAGGTTTAGATAAAAAGGCATCAATCAATTAAATATCACAATAAACCTTAGTGTTTCATCAAGAGAACAATATTTTGTATGTCTAATTCATTTCCTCCATCTAAGAGTACAATGTGTATCTTTTGTCGACCAAACAAGCAATAAAATAACTAGTGCATGACACATGTAACTAACAAATGTCTCGTTGGATCTAAATTTGCCCATTGAAAATTAGCCAAACCGTACTTTGGCCTACTACAATCACAAAACTTGAAAAGAGAGATCAAATTCAAGAATCAAAGAATGGTTAAGGAAATTTGAGATTCTATTAATATCTCAATAGTCTAAATGCATAGATCAGCAACCCCTCACCAAAAAGTTGAACAACGTGATTATAGAGTACTAAATAGAGAAAATCTAAGAAAATTAAGAGCTCATGAATAAACCATATGTATATATATTCAAAAGGAGAACACACACTTCAAGGCTTAACACATTTTATTGCTTGTCAAGGTCATAACTATAGGCTAGGCTATATAATAAAGTATAGTTTGTTGAGTAATTAGGTACATTTGAGGCAGGTTATATAGTTGTGCTTGAATATGATGCCTCCTATGAAGGAATGCCCCTTATGGATGGTAATCAAGACAAGTACTTTAGGATAAGTATGCTTAGAATTGTCAATCGAGCATGATTATAGTGTAATTGCAGTCAAATAACATTGGATAAGTACTGGTAGGTGACTTGTCATGGATGATTACCCTTTGTTGGGATCTTGATCTCTTGTTGAGAGACTTATAATTAAAGATTCCTCTTAGATGGATCCTTATGGATGACATATGGAATCAGTTAACTTATTTGGGTCAACCCATACAACTAGGCCTAAATCTATAGCGGTGTGGCTCATCCCATCACATAGAAGATCAACTAAACCAAACTAATATTGGTTAACATTAGTCCCCTAATTCTTCTATTTAAAAAAGCAGTAATGATATAAACGAATATCATCATGAACCATATCTGGTAGAATCTTCTTGAAGCATGAGTTATTAGCTGATAATAAATTATAATCATGAATTTAAAATGATGATAGTACCAGGAATTATATGTGTAAACTGATCTTAAAGATGGAAGGTCTAATTTCATGTTATACCAAGACACTTTTTGCAGGATTTCTATTCTCCTTGTTGGGCTTCTACAATTTCAATCTTCAAACTCCACAAATGATTGAGAGCTTCCAAAGTATTGTTGATAAAGATATTGCTCACCTCAAAAAAGGCAAGAGAGCTGCAAGGTCCTTACTTTCAATGGAAGACAATGGTTAGCGAGGAGTCTTTATCATTTCCTCAAGTTGTTTTAACAAGTTCTCCATTTTACATGCCAATAACCATCTCTCCTGCCTCCACTGAGCCTAATGTAAAAATGAAATATGTTGAAACTATTCTCTATTCTTCTCAAATCATCTTTATTTTTTATTGCTTTAACTCCATATCTGCTAGAGAATCCTCTAGTGACAACTACTCTAATCATCACTTATGGAAACCAAGTTTCTTTGATTTGCACACTAGAAACTTATCTTACACCTGGTTGTGACTGGTTGTGAATGTTTCAAACTATGCTCCTTCCTTCGCACTGGCAATGTATTCAATTCAAATTTCCAACATACTTCCTCTTCTTGTCCTACCCAATCCCTTTGAGTGTTATAGAAGCTTAAGTCAAGGTTGCTCATGAGCCTGCATTTCCTTTTATAGAGGTAGCTAGAAAACGGAAGGAGATGCTAACCAAAGAGCAAGAGGATAATCTATATGAGCACATTGATGAAGCAAAACCAAGATTCAAGAAAACGCATTTATCAAGCATCAGGAAGCAGCGTCAAAGCTTGAGGATAAGGTCAAGAAGAATCTTATAATATCAAAGCTGCAAGCTACTGACAACACTTAAAAGTATGTTTTGCACGGCTTAGATGAGCTAGTGACATTGGCCTCTAGTTTGCCTAATGCACACAACAAGTGAATATTCTAAGAACCATAATTAATGTTATTAATGTGAGGAACCACATTCTCAAAATCTGGTCTAAGTAATCTTAATTGAAGAGTCGATGCTGCATTTTCAAGGAGAAAAAGAAGTGGATGGCGATGGCTAACGAGTTGATTAAGGATAGAATGTGTCAATTAGATTTAGAGATTTCATCATTTGTCCCTTCATAGGTATGCACTTTTTTGTTGAAATGGGAGGCTTGTAAGTCCTTCACTTAGAATTGAACTATGTACAACCAAAGGATGGTTGTACACGCATCCATGGACTTATCCATATTATAATATTTCATATCAAGAATGCAGTTCATCTTGTAAGACTTGATTGAGAAGGGTAAAATTTATTGCAACATCTTCTACAATGACAAGTTTTTTCAAATTCTGGTTGCAGACCACATTGATGATGAATTCACGTCAAACAACCAATTTCAATTCTGGGAGCATCTATCTCATGCTGCTATAGGAGGTATGAGCACCACTTCTTATCATCTGGATATAATGGACAACTTGCCACCTCCACCTCATCCAAAGTAGCAAACTCCTATTGAATAAGAGAAGTTGCCTTGATTAGGTGTTGAGAAGTCAACACCCACGGTTGAGCGTAGATCATCAGTTGTTAAGGAGAAAAGGGTTGCAAGTCAACTTGGGTTGGGGACGATGTTGAAGTCATTAGCTTCCAAGCCAAAGGAGACTTTGTCAAGACCTACATTTTCTTTCAAAGCAACAACCTACAAGTTATTGTTGGGCTACTTATTTACTGCAATGCAAAAAAGACATGGTACGATTGGACAACCTTGCCTAAGCCCAGATGATGAGTTTCAGAAATCTCAAACAAATCATTGATGCAAATGGAGTAATGCATACTTTCAATGCTAGATTTAATCCAATTGATGAATATAGCAGGGAAGCCATTTTGTTGTAGCCTTTATAACAAGTAGCTTCTAGACACAAAATCAAAGGCTTTATTAATGTCAAGCTTAGCACAAAAAAGATTATTTCTTTTTCCATATTGAAGAATAGAGACGATCTTCTTAGCTAGAATAATTTTATCCATAGAAATTCTATTTGCAATGAAACCAGCTTGTGTAAGATGAATGATATGAGGCATAATGGGCTTAATTCTTAAGGCAATAATTTTTGCTACGATTTTATAAAATTTGTTGCGAAGGAAAATAGGTATATAATCAAAAATAGAGCTAGCAGGTTGGGTTTTAGGTGTTAAAGCAATAGCAATTACTTTTAACCATTTTGGGGAGATAGCCTTTTTGAAGAAGTGTTTAACTGCTTGGCAAATCTGGTTTTCAATAATATCCTAAGCAAAAATATAGAATCCAAATGTGAAACCATCCAGCCCAATAGCATAATTTATATTTGAAGAGAAGAATACCTCTTAAATTTCTGAAACTGTAATGGGGGCAGTGAGATAGGCCATCAAAATTTGGGAAATTTTGATTCCTGGGGGAGGGAGGGGAGTGCTTGACTAGTTTGGTAAATTAGAGTTAAGCAGATTCTAGAAATCAGAGAATGTAGCTTGAGTAATATCAGAAGGGGATTCAAAAGATCCTTGATCTGTAGTTATCAACCTAATGATATTATTGTTTCTTCCTCCCTTAATCTTCTTATAAAGAAACTTGAGATCATGTTCACCCTTAGTTAGCCAGCCGCTTTTCCCCCTTTGCACAATCTAAGAGGATCAAGCAGAATATGAGATGGATAAAGAGCGAGAAATAGTCTCAGCCTTGCTGATAAGCTCCGGGTTCAGAGGGTCATTATTCAAGATTTCAAAACAAGTGGTTCATTGATCTTGGAATTCTTTAATCTCCAGATACAAATGATTAGTAGAATATCAGCCATTAGATCTAATGATGCCCTTGAATAAAGAGTACGAATAGTATCATTGTCAGAATCTCCAAAAAAGGCACTATAGAGACTTCCCATGTGGGCTCCGAAAATTCGGCCCCGACCTCCGCCCGCTTTTGTGCTTTCTTTTAGGGGGGAGTTTTAACGAACTAAGTTCCGGGGTAAATTTTGGAAGGCAGATGAGATAGTAGATAAGACACTACCCAGAGATTTCGCCCTCATTTTGCGAGGACTTTATGATCTGAGTTCTGGTTTCCTATAGGCGCAAGCCCCTATAGTTAATTACCCCTCCCGGTAACGAGAGAGAACTTTCGATTAAGGCTAGTCGTCAATCAGATACGTAAGGATACGTGGATCTGGCATATAGTAGCAGCAATAGGTTGGGAATGTTAAAATGATTGGAAGTGTTTGATATTTAAAATAGAAATTTCACCATCTTGCACTTAAAGCAGATGGTGGGGGAATGGATGATAGACCCGATCAAGATCCCATGGTTCCGTCGTCCCGGGCCATCGTGGTCCCTGGTCTACTTAGTCAGAGGAGGTAGTCGACCCAACCTGACAGAAGGATCCTTGTCGGCAGCCATGGGTTGCTTCGTCCAAGGGTACCTTGTAGACCTGGGGTGAATGTTTGTCTAAGGGGACAAATTTGAATCCACCTTAGCTAACAGAGGGCTTTGTGCCCTATCGATCATATCCTATTGATTCATATCTCAAGGATTTGATGCCATTAGGGAGCATACGGGCTCTGGCCATAACCATAATATAATGGTGCCATTTGGCGGCGACCACCTGGTTCAGAGGGCCCCGAGTCATAACCGTTTATCCTGCAGTGCCATTTGGCGGCGAAACTGCCGGTTAGAGGACTCGTACCACGTCCTTGCTGGCAGGAGATTGTTTGAGAATGGATCCTAGTGATATTCTCGACCAGGCATTAGCTCTATGTGAGCTGAAGTATTTTCAGATTTGTCCGCCTCGACAAACTGTTGCGGAGGATGGATGGATTTTATGCTTTGAGTGGTTAATGGATGAGCTTCAATTTTAAACATTTAAGAATTTGGGATTTTTGGAGATTTGGAGTATTGGGTGGTATTTTGAAATGTTTGGAATAGACCCCTCCGGTTGATATTTTCATTCAACACGGCCCTCATCGGGGTAGATGGGGTTATTTCTCATTGTGGATTGGACCTTGTCCACTTTGTCGAGCTGCCGACAGAGGATCAGGTTTCGTAGGCTTTATGCCTTTGCAAGTGAATTTTCTTGGTTGAAGGCCTTGAAGGCCTAATATGAATGTATAAAATAAATATCCCGGTCGACCTTGCGACCGTATATTTATTTAATAGTTCGAGCCGTGTCGACTCCTATCTACCTGCTTAGGAGGATCGGGCTCGAACTTGAATTCACTTATTAACCCGCGCAGCATCCCTTGACGTCACGTGTGTACCGATAACACGCTCACCGGGGCCCATGCGGGTATTTGGGGGACATTTTATAAATATTTATTGAACCTTGTCAACTCCTATTTACTTGTTTTAGGAGGATCGGGTTCAAATCTATTGACTCGCGCAGCATCCTTAGACGTCACGTGTGTACCAATAACACGCTCGCCGGGGCCCATGCGGGTTATGATTATATTTTCCCCTTTTAGTGTACTTATGTGTATACAAATTAAAGTGCACACGTGCAGGGGTATTCTTGAAATATTTGTACACGCCTTCTGTCCGCTTGCATGAAAGTTGCGGATCCGGTGGCGTGGTGCAGCAGCTCGTGAACTGAGTTGTTTGCTGCTTTGTACAGGCAGACTGTCGTGCACTACTTGTTGCTCTCTACATTTGGATTGTTGTGCACCAACGAATCTCCTGCTTGGCTCGTAGATGTTGCTATCTACTGTAGTCCTTTTGTATCCTTCTTGTAGACAGCATGCTAAGTATGTAGCGGATTTCCTACAGAAGCTCGTGGGTACTCACATTTGTTGCCTCCCACCCGCCTTTACTTGCTGGGGATTGGTGTATTCGACTGATGTTGGATAGTTATTTGTCATGGAGGTACTACAGTGTCTTTGCTACTATAATTGGTAGATACTTCAAATGTATTGTGGGCATGCTGTCTTTGCATGATTGTTACGAAGAATATATCCTACCATACCCATTTCCCCTTTGCTGAATGCTTTCACTTGTCACAATGTCCTCTACGCTTTGCCCGTGATCTTTTGTATTCATAACAATTAAGTGGTTGCTTGCGGATGCATCCATCACCTATATTTTCATTGTTGATTGGCGAGCTCCTACCTTAGTTGACAGCTTCTTCATGTGTATTGATTGGTGACTTTCTACACCGCTTGTACATGTTCCAGTGCTCGTAGGGACCGCTGCAGATGCTCATATGTAGAACAGTATTGATTTCTGGATGCTGCAATACTCATCCCCTATTGATGGTCCTCACTTGGAAATGTGTTAGTGTTTGTGATGGATCCCTGGCTCTAGTAGATTGCAGGGATGTCCCAATATTTTGTTGCACGAGTGATATGAGCGTTGTTTGCTAGTCACCATCATTTACATGTGTATTCAACATATGTATTTTGTGGAGAAGTTGTTAGATCCCTCTACCTTGCCTATGAATATATTACTCATGAGTAATTCATCGTATGCATCAGAACTTCTTTATTACTTGATTTATTTGCATGCAAAAGTGATACAAGAGTCACACATTAATCACTAACACTCGCATATGGTTTGCACCAATTGTTGAGACGCTTTTGTGCATAACAAATCTTTCATTTGACTTTTATTTGAATACTTGGTATTTGCAAAGTCCATTTTCTCATACATCTATTTGAATTCAAGATTTGTGTGTTTGCTCAAGTCAAGTTCATGTTCAAAATGAACCCTTTCTCATTCGTTCAAGTCCTATGTGTCCTTGCAAGCTCAAGCTCCACCTGATGTTATACAGTTTGATTTCAACATTCATTTCTAGTTCAATTGGAATGAATTCCCTACAGTCCAACATTGATTCAAGTCTGAGTATTGTTGTCATTTGTTTCAAATCCAAGTCCACGTTCAAGTTTGCAAGCCTAAGCTCCATGTTATGAATTCAGTCCTCCATAGTTTGCTCATTCAAATCTAAGTCCACAAATTCTGTCCACTTGATTTTCAAATCAAGTTCAAGTTAAGCCCCATGTCACTTGGTTCAAATTCAATTTTCAACTCATCTGAATTCAGTTCATACTCCACTTGTAAGTTCACTTGAGTCCAATTCAGGTTATTTGCATTGTATCCAAGTCAACTTCATGTAAGAATATTCATTCAAGTTCCTTGTCATTTTGCACTTTGTCCATTTGAATTCAAAGTTCTTACCTTTATTAATCATTTATGTTCTATATTATCCAATGTCCAAAGGTTCACAAGTTCGAATCCAAGTACGATTCAGGCTTAAGAAGAGCCTCTTCCCTTCATTCGAGTTCCCTGTAGTCCCAAGTATTATTCAGATCTTTATGATCATTCGAGTTCAGTTCTCCTCGGTTAAATCATTTGAAGTCTTTTGCCTGATCGCTTAGTTCATTTGAATTAAGTTTCTGTTCATATTATGTTCATTTGAGTTCAAACAGGTCCGAATGTAGTCTTCTGTTCACCCGAAATTTCGGCAGCATTCCGGCATCTCCCCCGTTTAGGGGAAATTACGAAAAACTGGGCCTTTCCCACCACGCTAAGAAAAGCGTGTATGGTAGGTGCCCTCTTTCGAGGATACCGCGGCCGTGTAAAGTCTTCAATCCCCCACCACGCTACGAAAAGCGTGTATGGGTCTTCGAGAGCACCTGTTTGAAAAACACAGTTGTTTCCCCGCGAGCGGGTACTTATGAATATCCCCACCACGCTAAGAAAAGCGTGTATAGGGCTTACCCGCCTCGCCGTAGGTGTCGCACCGGGTTTCCTTCCCACCACGCTAAGAAAAGCGTGTATAGGCGGTTTGCCGGCCCGACACAAACGCCGAGGATAGGATTTTGAGGTGATTACCCGCTTCGTCGTAGGTGCCGCACCGGGTTCCCTTCCCACCACACTACGAAAAGCGTGTATAGACGGTTTGCCGGTGCGTCGCGAACAATGAAATGAGCTCTCGAAGTGATTACCCGATTCGTTGCAAGCCTCGCGACACACTTCCTCCCATCACGCTAAGAAAAGCGTGTATAGGTGGTCGTTTTATCACGCTGCGAGCCTCGAGGCGGGCTCTCGGAGTTTTAGGGTTAGATGTCTATACCTTGGCGATCGGCGGTGGTTCGTGGCACGAGGATCGTGGCAAGGGAAGAGATTTTTTTTTTATCATAATTAATTATAAATTAATTATGATTAGTTATAATTAACTCATAACTAATTATATTTAACTTATAAATTAATTAGATTTAATTAGAAATTAATTATAGTTAATTATATTAATATATAATTAATTATATTCAATTTAAAATTAAATATAAATCAAATAGTATTAATTTATAATTAATTAAAATTAATTATATTTAATTATATTTAATAAATAATTAATTATATTTAATTTTAAGATTAATAATAAATTAATCGAATTTAATTTATAATTAATTAAAATTAATTACAATTAGTTATATTTAATGTATAACCAATCGTATTTAATTTAATTAATTATAAATTAATAAAATATAATTTAAGATTAATTATAAACTAGTTATGATTAATCCTAAATTATAATAATAATAATAATAATAATAATATTAACATTAATTATTAATATTAATGTTAAATGCACTTGGTATCAAAACATTGAGATGAGGGAGAGAGATATACCTACACAGAGATTTCTCTCTGTTTGAAGAGGCTGATGTTTATGGCTAAGTAAAATAGGAGAAGAGCGATCAGCTACAGGCAAAGGCAGTGGAGTTTGCGATTGGGTCTTGCGGCAGTGGAGCTCAGCAATATGAGATGGATTTTAGATGCTCGCGAGTAGATCGACTGCAGATGACGGATGAGAGCCGATTAAATGGGTTTGATTCGGTCAGCTTTAGTGAGGCTTCGGGCTTAGGGATCGGATGAGGACCGAAGTCGGAGCAGGTGACGGTTAGGGCAGATGGAGCAGGGCGTCGGATCGAATGAAGGAAGGGGAGGTTCGGCTAGAACTTGCGAATGAGGTAGGACCTCTCTCTCTCTCGGCCGACGAAGCAAAGAGGTCGGGCAAGGTCAGGTTCGAATGGCAGAGAGGGAGGCGTCGGATTGTAGCAGAGGATAGGGGATCGGAGCTGGATGGAGATCGACGGCTTGGAGTCGGATAGAGGCGGAGAGGGAGGCTGGTTGTGGAGATCGAAGGAGGATTGGAATAGGGAGATCGGAAGCTTTGCGGGTTGGAGAAGGGTGTGGAAGAATGAATGAGAGCCTGAGCCTCTCCCGTTTGGTATTTAACGACGAGAAGGCAGAGCGGGGGTCGAGGCGAGCGCGGGCCTCGTACACGAGATGCGACTGCGACGGCGCCGAATCAGCGGGATCTCAGCGGGATTCCTGGATCCAAAGGAATACGAGGTATGCATTCAGTGATTTTTTGTTTCCTTTGGGTATGATCCGTGGGTCAACAAATGCCCCCCAACAAATGTGGTATGCGCATCTAGAGCGAATCACGTTTGTTGTATGTTGATTGACTCTATGGATCTCTAGGCATCTGCTCTAGATGTCACATAGAGGTCTTCATTTAGTGGATCTCCAAAAGTTTGTTTGGATGTCATACAAAGATTTTCATTTAGTGGATCTCCAAAAATTTTCTTGGATGTCACACTAAGATTTTCATTCTGTAGATCTTCAACAGTTCCTCTCTGTGCTTTCATAGATCTCTAGATGCACTTGTAATCTTTTGTGGGATTGACATGTTGGTTCTTGTGATTTCTGTGATTGTACTTCATGTTGTGTTGATGATGAAGTAAATAATTTTAAATATTTATTTGAGGATCTCGGCACGCAGCGTGATGTCGACCCAAATAAATATTTAAAATGTCCCAGCCTTTAGGGACACTTGTAGATGTCGTTCGGGATACCTCTTTCTTGTAGCTTTAGTTTCCCTGGGATTTTGGTTCCTTCTGTCCTGTGCTTTGTGCGGCGGACATTGATGGAGAATTTCCTGATTTGTCTCTACTGACTTGTCAGGTGATTTGTACCTTCGGCCCTTTGCTTCTAGCTTTGGCGGGCTTCATAAAGGAGTAGATGCCGGTGACCTAAACCTTTTAGGTTTATCTTAGGTCAGTGGCGAGAAGTCATCGGTCCAGAGCTTTGTGCATAACGGACTTGTTGATGACAGAATCCTCTTAGTTCAGCCTCAGGCTTTTCATGAACTTTGGGATGATTTCTTCGGTCCTTTGCTTTGTGCTTTGGTGGACTTGTTGAAGAAAAGTTCCTTCGATCCTTGCTTGATGCTTTACGGATTTGTTGAAGGATTTGCAGGTTTTGGATTTAGTTGATAGTACCAATAATGAGTAGTATCTTGATCCTTAACCACTTGAGGAGACTTTAATCTGAGTCACTTGAGTTCATCAGATCGGGAGAGCTGAGATTTGACAGCTCTTCGTCCTCTGGTTGCTGAGATGGGGGTTCCTCTACTACGGCCTTTCTTATGGCTTGTTGAGTAGATGGAGCTGCCAGCGATCCGGCCATATTTGGGCTTGTTGGATCCGACCTCTTACACCCATTCAGACTTCAGACTTGAGCTAAGGGAAATGTGCTTCCCAATGCTGATTTTGCTGAAGTTGATAGATTTTGAGTCTTCCTTTGTGGTTGAAGATTTGGAGCCTACGCGAATTTGGTAGTTGCTCGAGATTTCTCCTTCCCACTGGAACTTTGATTCTCCGGTCAATTAGGAGAATTTTGTAAACTACGATCACTTGAACTTATCGAGTCAAATTTGCCTTCGTACTTCCTACAGTCCCTACTGACGAGTTGACGAAGTGGGGGTTCCTCTACTGCGGCCTTTCTTATGGCGTGTTGAGTAGACGGAGCTGCCAGCAATCCGGCCATATTTGGGCGTGTTGGATCCGACCTCTTACACCCACTCGAACCTTAAGCTTCAGGCTGCTGAAAGACTTCAGGTTGTTCTGGCTCAATTTGTTAGAGTGTGTAGTTGCAAAAATCTCTTTATGATCTTTGAAATCTTGGTACGTTGGAGAAGGTGGTGTCTCAATCTTTTGAAGCTCACCTGCATATACTTTGAAAAGAATTCATTATATTCTTCAGTATAAAAGAATATTTGTGTTGGTGATTTTAAATATTTATTCGGGGATCTCGGCATGCAGCGCGATGTCGACCCAAATAAATATTTAAAATGCCCCCTGTCTCGCAGGGACATTTCAGAATAGGATAATTTTGAGATTTTGTGATTTTAAATATTTATTTGGGGATCTCGGCATGCAGCGCGGTGTCGACCCGAATAAATATTTAAAATGCCCCCTGTCTCGCAGGGACATTTCATAATGGAGTAAATTTAAAATTTTGTGGTTTTTAAATATTTATTTGGGGATCTCGGCATGCGGCGCGATGTCGACCCAAATAAATATTTAAAATGCCCTCTGTCCTGCAGGGACATTTCATAATGGAGTAAATTTAAAATTTTATGGTTTTTTAAATATTTATTTGGGGATCTCGGCATGCGGCGCGATGTCGACCCAAATAAATATTTAAAATGCCCCCTGTCCTGCAGGGAGATTTTGAAATGCATTCTTGCAACACAAGAGAATTTTAAAATGTAAAAATGTGAAGTGTATATAGATACGCATGAAATACACAGTACATCAAGCATGACATCTCTTCGGGCAATCTTATGTATGGTACTTCTTCAGATGTCGACCGTTGATCGGCGGCATAGGCCTCTGACCGTGCAGATCGATAAGCTGGTAGGCTCCTCCTTGGTACGCCTTCTCGATGACGAATGGGCCTTCCCAGTTGGACACAAACTTGCCACCAATTCTTCGGTGTGGGATGATTGGTCTTCTCAGCACCAGGACCAATTCCCCTTCTTGAAAGGACCGAGGGCGCACCATCCGATCAAATGATTTTGCCATCCTTACACGATAGATCTCTAAGTTTTATTGGGCTTGCAGTCTAACTTCGTCGAGTGCATCGAGCTCCTCCATTCTTAGGCGAGCATTCTGCTCTTGAGTAAGCTCGTTCTGGATAGCGACCCGAAGAGACGGTAGTTCAACTTCTAGTGGTAAGACGGCTTCAGCCCCGAACACTAGTGAGTAGGGAGTAGCTTTGGTCGGTGTTTTGTAGGTCGTACGATACGCCCACAACGCCTCTGCCATCTTCGTATGCCATTCTCTTTTGTTCTTAGTGAGGATCTTCTTCAACAATTTTACTAGCGTCTTGTTGAAGGCCTCAGCCAAACCATTGGCTCTTGGGTTGTATATAGATGAGTACCGCCAATCGATCTTGTGACGATCTACAAACTTGTAGATTTTTGTACTCTTGAATGCTGTGCCATTGTCTGAGATCACGCGGCGTGGTACACCGAATCTGTAGACGACATTGTGGGTGAAGAAATTGATCACGTGCTCGGACGTAACTTCCCTGAATGGTGCCGCTTCTGCCCACTTAGAAAAATAGTATGTTGCTGCCAGTATAAAGCGATGCCCTGCCGATGACGGCGGATCTATTGGCCCAATTATGTCAGTGCCCCAACATTCAAATGGCCAGGATGCAATTGTTGGATGCAGTGGATTTGGTGGTTGATGAATGACATCACCGTGAATCTGACATTCGTGGCACTTCTTAGCGTGGTTGATACAATCTCTCACCATCGTAGGCCAGTAATAACCCATTCTTTTAATTTTGACAGCCATCTTGGGACCTGACTGGTGTGCTCCGCAGAGTCCTTCATGAACTTCTGCTACCACTTTATCAGCTTCCTTGGTCCCTAGGCATCGTAGCCACATTTGATCAAAAGCCCGCCGATATAGCGTATTATTGACAAACGCGTATCACAATGATCTTTTTCTAATTTGTGCAGCCAGAGATTTATCTGTTGGGAGTTTGCTTTCTTTGAAGTAGTCGACGAATGGTTGCCTCCAATCGTCTTCGACTTCAACATCTAGGCAATCCAACCACGACTCTGAGAATCTACCAGTTCTTCGTCTTTTTACTGCTGAACGTTCCCCTGGTTGATTTTTAATAATGATTTGTTGGGGAGGTTGAGGATCAACCGGGGTTGCATCCTGTTGGCTCGAACCTGGTATTCCCTCTGCCTGCGGGAATTGTAGGGTTGCTGGCTCTAAGACTCGGCGGTTTTCAACTGCAATGAATATAGGTGGCCTCTTATCCTCATTTGCAAGCTCCTTGGCCAGTTTAGCTAGACAATCTGCTTTTGCATTCTGTCCTCGAGGAACTTGAGTCATCCTGACATTCGGTATTTGTTTTAGAAGCTCAAGAGCTCGTCGGTGATAGTGGGCCAATTCAAGCTTGCAAATCTTGTAAATGCCCAGGACTTGATTTATCACAAGTTGAGAATCACCAAAAATTTGAAGATCTGTGATTTGAATATCAATTGCAATCTCCAGTCCTGCTATTAGAGCTTTGTATTCAGCTTCATTATTGGTTCGAGGTTCAGTTAGACTGAACGAGAATCTCATGATACCTCCCTCAGGTTCTATAAAGACAAGACCGATGCCAGCTTGGGCCTTTGCAAGATTTGGAGGTTTGGGAGACTTGATAGACGATGCCCCATCAAAGTACATCTCCCAAAACGGTACCTTTTCTTCTTCATCCACTTGCATGATTTGTTCATCTGGCAGATCATCATTGAGCGGAGAGTCAGCTGAGATTGGATGTGCGGCGAGGAAATCTGCCAAAGCTTGTCCCTTTACTGCTTTCTGTGGCATGTACACTATATCAAATTGCAGTAATAGCACTGCGCACCTTGCCAAACGACCTGTCAACGCTGGTCTTGTCATCAAGAACTTCAGCGGATCGATCCTTGATATCAAGGTGATTTTATGAGATAGCATGTAGTGGCGAAGTTTCTGGACTGCAAAGATCAATGCCAGACAATGTTTCTCAATTGGAGAATATCGTATCTCTGCTCCGATTAATCTCCGACTGATGTAGTAGAGTGCATTCTCTTTTCCTTCCTCATTGTGCTGAGCCAGTAACGCTCCGAGGGACTCTTCTAGTGCTGCCGTATACAGTATAAGAGGCTTCCCCGGAATTGGCGCTGCGAGAATGGGTGGATTCAACAAGTATCTCTTGATACTATCAAATGCTTCCTGACATTCTTCATCCCACTTGAAGCGAACGTCCTTCTTCATCAATTTCGAAAATGGCTGGCACCTACCCGACAGATTCGATATGAATCGTCGAATGAAAGCCAGTTGCCCTTGCAAGGAACGGAGTTGACGGAGGCTTCTTGGCGGTGGCATCTCAATGATCGCCTTGATTTTGTTGGGATCGACTTCTATGCCTCGATGACGAACGACATAGCCAAGAAATTTACCGGAGGAGACCCCGAAAGCACACTTAAGGGGATTCATCTTTAGATCGAACTTCCTGATTCTTTCAAATACAACCCTCAGGTCATTTAAGTGATCCTTTCGATCTATGCTCTTAACGACCAAGTCGTCTACATAACATTCGACCTTCTGATGTATTAATTCATCAAAGATATGGGTCATTGCCCGCTGGTAAGTGGCACCGGCGTTCTTCAAACCGAAGGGCATGACCGTGTAACAGAAAATGCCGATGGGCGTTCTGAATGATGTATGCCTTTCATCCTCAGGAGCCATCTTGATCTGGTTGTATCCCGACGATCCATCCATAAATGAGAACATGTCATAGTTTGACGTGTTGTCTACCAGGAGTTCAGATACAGGAAGCGGAAAGTCATCTTTTGGACACGCCTTGTTGAGGTCCCGAAAGTCGATACAGATGCGTATCTGACCATTCTTCTTTTTCACGGGGACAATATTGGCAATCCAGTCGGCGTATTTCTCTTCGCGGATGAAGCCCGCTTCTATGAGCTTTTTGGTTTCAGCAATCACCTGTTCTTCAATCTCCAATCTCATTCTCCTTGGAGCTTGTTTGACGGGTGCGACATCCGGTTTGACTGCCAACCTGTGAACTGCTACGTCAGGGGATAAGCCGGGCATCTCAGCATATGTCCAGGCAAAGCAATCCCTGAATTCACAGAGGAGTTCTTTTATCTCTTCCACTTGATCTTCTGGCAGAAGGGAACTAATGAATGTTGGGCGAGGGTCATCCTCGGTTCCCAAGTTGACTTCTTTTAGCTCGTCCATAGTGACTGTCTGTCCACCATCTTCAAGCTCTTCTGGTGCAGGCTTGGCCTCTAGAGGCTGATCATCGTAATCCTCAGCTTCATAGACCTCTTCATCAGGAACATAATTGAATTCAACTTCCCTGCAAGTGATGGCTCGGCAAGTCTCCTTCCGGATGCATTTTCGCCTGACGAATCCAATACCTTTATATGCATTCATCTCCTTCCGTCGCATTGGACGTGGATTCCTTCCATACCAGAGACTTAGGCACATACGAAGTTGTCGCTTAGGGGTGGGAACATTGATCCACTTTCGTAACATTCTTTGAATACCTTTGGTATTAAATCTAGGTAGCCTCGTAGGTAGTAATTCTTCAGAATCGATGAAGACATGGTCCCAATCACGATTCACTTCTTCATCCTCTCCTACGGAGTAGAATATATTCCCTGACTCGATCCCCTTTCTGATTGGAGGTAGATAAAGGGTCACAAGTTCTTCAACTTTATGCACATCTCGTTGAATTATTTCTTTAAAATACTGTAGGGGAACACGAGTGACTACGAGCACGCTGTCTGAGATTGACAGGTTATCTATCCTTCTAGAGACTACATCTTGCACAGTGTTCATATATATAGAATCATAGTCGTAATCATCATTTGAATATGCGACCTCCCTACTCCATTCGTCCATCGAATGGCATACCTTCTGGGATTTTGTAGAGGTGACATCCTCTTCATCTGTGTCGCTCCCAAGGTGAGGTACACGTTTCCTTTCTTTAGAAGTGGAAGTGGTAGCTTCTTTGGGAAGAGTCGGCGTTGCCTTCTTTCTCCCCACCTGCTTTTTTTCACTTTTTTATTCAGGTCGCTTTGCACTCTTTGGGTTAGATGCTTGAGCCTTTAAAGAGCTTGATAGCTTTTGCTTCTTCGGCATGAAGTACTGCGCATCTTCATAGACTGTCGCTTCATGGACTGCAAAGGGCTGAATATCACCAGAGATCCTGAATTCTTCCCCATCCCTAAGGTACTTCATGCACTGGTGTAGTGTTGATGGGACGATGCCATACTCATGCAACCAGGGGCGACCTAGGAGCGCCTTGAATGAAGTGTCCTCATCAATCACATGAAATTTAGCTTCTGTATGGAATTCTCCAAATACAAGAGGGAGCATAAACGATCCAAGGGTTTTCTGTCCTTTTTCGTTAAAGCCATGTACCATAAGCTTATCTGGCCTGAGGTGCTCTACGTTGAGGCACAACGAGCTCAGCGCTTTTAAGCTCATAAGGTTGATGGAGGACCCAGGGTCGATCAAAATTCGACTGATTACCAAATCATCACTCTCTGCAGTAACATACAGAGGTCGATTGTGGTCTGCAGTCCCGAGCATCATGTCGTCCTCGGTGAACGTGATGAACGGTTCGTTACGAGCTTGTAGGACCTCAGTCAGGTTGCGCTCAGCGAAGTACGCCTCATATCTTTCGAGGTCTTTGAGAGCCTGAATCAAAGTCTCCCGAAGATCCTTAGACATTACCAGAGCGTCGTATATGCTGAGCTGGGCAGGGATCTTCCTCAGATGGGACAAGATATTATAATCTATTCCCCTGACTGGAGTATGTTTCTTCTTGGGATCCTCGGAGATAATGTCTTCGTTGACAACTATCTCTTTTCCTTTATCCTTATTGGATATTCCTTTCTTCGGCGGAGGTGGTAGTATCTTGCCACTTCTCAACTGCACTTGAGCGATCTCTTCTGGATCAGACTCATTTGACGGTGCATTTTCTTCAGAGTCTGCCATCGTCGCGTCTAGGGATTCATTCGTTGACTCAGAATCACCTCCCAAATTTACATGTCCTATCTGCGACGCTATATCGGGATCAGATTCATCTGTCTTTGGAAAATGCAGATCCTCCTCTGAGCTGTAGTCCATTGACGATGTTGCCAGACAGGTTTCAACAATCATCTCTCTGACATATTTTTCTTTTGTCGGAGTTATTAGCGTTACTGAAATGACTCGACAAACTTCTGTGGGAAGAGGGTCCTCATCAGCCTCTTCTGCTTCGTCAATCTTGAGCTCTGATATAAAGTCAGCAAGCTTAATAGGACGCCTCGCGGTCTGGTAGTATTCATCCAGACTATCTATAACCCTTTGGGTTGCTGTTTTCTTCTCCTTGGGCTTCTTCAGTTTTGTCTTCTTCTTGGAGGACTTTTTCTTTCCAGACTTTGAAGGGCCAGCTTGATTGGAAAATTGTTTAGAAGTAGGAGCTTGTGCCACAGGTAATGCCTTCAGATTTAACACTGGTTCCGTAGGAGATTTCCATTTTATACCCGGAACTCCTTCAAGCTGTTTCAGCATTTTCACAGTTTTCTTAGAGACCGCAGTCTCCCATTGTTCCTCCTGAGCTGGCTTCTTTTCGTTTTTTCTTTCTTCAACCGGGGGTACGGAGGAAGTCGTTACTACCCGAGTTGATTCTTTTCTGGGATGAGTCAGCACATTGTCGGACAATGTGAGCTCTCCCCTTCGGTATTTTCTTTCAAGCCAATCCTTGAAGACATAGCAATCTTCAATTGGATGACTCATCACCCGATGATATGGGCAATAGTTTGGGTCGCCGCTATGTTTTGACTCCTCGGGTCTCTTGCACTCTGGCAGTTCTAAACCCGCTTTCAATGCCTGTCGAAACAGCTTTGCGACACTTTCCCTCTTGAATGAATATTCCTTATTCATTTTGTCTTTGAGGGAGGGGAACGTTCGATCACCAGTTCTCGTTGTTTGTCGCGGGCGTTCTCCACCGCCCTGATAGGTTCGTGGTTTATCATTTCCCCCAAGTATCAGCTTCGGCTGGGGGTTAGGGTTGTAGACTTGCTTAGGCCTTTCTTGATATTGCATCGGCTGCTTGCCTTTGTCCACATTGTAAATCACTTGTTTCTCCTTATCAGCTCTGGAGAAAAATATAGAGTCAGCCTCACCTCTTCTAGCACCTGAGGCTTTAGCTTTTTTGGGTTTATCAGAATAATTTTCTGATTTTGACAAGTTCAATTTCTCAAACTTGGCCACTCTGTCCAGCAGGTCCTGAAATGTGGTGATAGTAGCCATGCACAGGAAGGGTTGCATTTTATCATCAATGTTTCCCATTAACAACTGTACGGCATGTTCTTCTTCAAGTTGTTGCTCACATTTCATGCTTAGATTGCGCCAGCGAGTGATGTATTTAGTCACTGATTCTTCCTTCTTTCTCTTATTCAGAGCAAGGTCAGCGATCGTTATCTTCTCGGTCGCACTGGCAAATCTCTTCACGAACATATTCTCTAACTCTGCAAATATCTTTACAGAGTCATTTGGTAGTTCGACGTACCATTCGAAAGCAGCTGCTGTCAAACTGCTAACGAATTGTCGGAAGAGTAGAGCATCGTTCCCTCCAGTATTCCCGCAGGTGGCTTTGAACTGCGCCAGGTGCTGTCTGGGATTTTTGTTGCCATCAAAAGTATTGAATTTTGGCACAGAATATCCCTTCGGGTATGGCACCTGATCATACTCTGCCGGGTACGGGCGACCTTTACCCACTAGCTTCTCTACCTGATCAATAGCTATAATAGCCCTGATCCTTTCTGTAATGATCCCTTCAAGCTGTGCAGCAGTCACAGGCTCGGAGGTACTTGCGATATTCTGCGGAGTAGGCTAACGAGTGGTATTCTGAGCCTCGTGGCCACCTTCAGGAGTGTCCCGTACTCCTGAGACTTGCGGCACTTGGAAGTTTGGAGGATCAGGGGGAGGATTGGGCATAGAACCAACTGCAGCATTTCTCTGCATGATCTGCATCATTGCCGTCATTTGGGTCATCATCTCTGTCATTTTCTCATGCAACTGAGAGATTTCCCTATCCTTGGCCCTCATTTGACGTTTTATTTGTCTCTGCATTTCTGCGAGCGTGACGTTCTCGTCAGCAAAGGGATTATCCTCAGCCTCTTCTCGCTCTTCTTGGGAATGGACACCTCTGCCAGTGGTGGACCCAGCTTCATGGCGGCGCCGATATAGTTGTCTAGGCGGTGGTTGCCAACGATCGTCATCTTCATCATCGTCGTAGTAGGCCTCCTCTTCGACATTGATGTGTCTCACCATGTAGACCACTTCCATGTCCAAGGTGTTATTTACCTCTTCCAAGTCTTCTTCTATGTATTCCATATTTTCTTCTAGATTTTCTTCCATGTATTCTTCAATATTTTCTTCTCCCGTATCTTCTTCTCCTTCTTCTAGTACTCGGATCTCCGAGCGGCGGCGCCACTGGATCTCCGGTTCTTGGTTAGGCAGGAAGATCTCTTCGACCCATGGGCTACGGTCGAAGTTAGACTCTTCCTTGGGAGGAGTTGGTGAGCGACGGGATCCCCTGGAGGATTCTCCAAGGTGTCTACCGTTGGGAGGAGCATCATCGTGGGCATTCTTTTGGACCCACTTTTGATGTTGTTTGTAACTGGGGGCGGATCTCCGGGAAGCAGTACCGGATGTCACACCCAGATCAGTCTTTCTTTCGTTCTTTTCTTCTCTGCGAGGCCTTGGCCTCCAGATTTCCTTTCCTTTCCGCCGGGACCTTTCGGCGGCGGATCCCCGAATTCGAGGTTCAGGTGTCACGCCCCGATGTTCACCGTGCGGGGTGTATTTTCTTTCCTTTCTCTCTACAGTAAGAGACAGGCGCTCTCTTGGTGGAGTTCTCCTGGCTTCGACCCTCAGTGGCCGCTGGTACCTTCTCTTTTTTAGTCCTCTCTCCTTCACGGTCTTCAGGACTCTGCAGACTCGAGCTGAGAGAGTTCAGGCTCCTTCTTCTTTTGAGGAGGTGGGACTTCAGGCTGTCGGTCCCAGAACGACTTTTTCAGCTCTCCAGTTGAGCTGTTTCTCTTTACCCACCTCAGGTCAGTAAACTTGTTCCGGGTAGGAACGTTGGATATATGCTCTGGAGTAGGCAGGTTCGAGGGATGCACAGGCACTAGTAGCTGCTGAGCTCGGAGTTCAGCATTCATCTTCCTTCTCTGCCTCCTGGTGGGCCTTCCTCTAGATGAGGAAGCCTCAGAAGTGTTCTTCACGGGTGCGGACAACCCGGTTGTCAGATGTGTGGTCCTGGTAGGTACCACTGAGATTCTCCCATCAGCCACTATCCTTCTGGTGGCTGGGACCTCAGATTGAGAAAGTCGTTCAAACACAGAAATCCTCCTTTGAGGGTTTTCAGCAGCAGCAAGTCGTTGTGCCGGCAGGTGCACACGACGAGTGGTAGTTCCAGCAGAGTGTGGCCTCCTAGCAGGCCCTTCAGTATTTCTGCCATTCGTAGGAATGGCGGTGGCCCTTTCAATAACAGCAGGGAAGTCAATGCTACCAAACTGGATGGTAGCTCCAGCATTCCCTGTCTCAATGATAGCGTTCGCCAGTTGGATCCTGGCTCCTTGTCCCAGCTGGACAGTCATTGGTGTGTTCTGTAGATCCATCTGCATAAATGAAAGGTAAGGGTTAGTGATCAAAATTTGATACATCACCCCACACTTTCAAAAATGCATAGACTTGCACAGAATAGAAAACAAAAATAGATAACATTAGCGAGCAAATTCAAACAATACAAATTTAAAATACTGCTAAATACGTTATCTTGATAAATTTGTTTTAACGATCATTTTGAAAATTCAAAATTTTGATTCACTGAATGATCATTTTGAGAGATTCAAAATTTTAAATCTGCGTTGATTTGACTGCTACGATAGTACTGAGATGACTAGCCAAAGATGGAAAGAGAAACCAATCCCCAGCGGAGTCGCCAGAAATCTGTGGGCTCCAAAAATTCGGCCCCGACCTCCGCCCGCTTTTGTGCTTTCTTTTAGGGGGGAGTTTTAACGAACTAAGTTCCGGGGTAAATTTTGGAAGGCAGATGAGATAGTAGATAAGAAACTACCCAGAGATTTCGCCCTCATTTTGCGAGGACTTTATGATCTGAGTTCTGGTTTCCTATAGGCGCAAGCCCCTATAGTTAATTACCCCTCCCGGTAACGAGAGAGAACTTTCGATTAAGGCTAGTCGTCAATCAGATACGTAAGGATACGTGGATCTGGCATATAGTAGCAGCAATAGGTTGGGAATGTTAAAATGATTGGAAGTGTTTGATATTTAAAATAGAAATTTCACCATCTTGCACTTAAAGCAGATGGTGGGGATATGGATGATAGACCCGATCAAGATCCCATGGTTCCGTCATCCCGGGCCATCGTGGTCCCTGGTCTACTTAGTCAGAGGAGGTAGTCGACCCAACCTGACAGAAGGATCCTTGTCGGCAGCCATGGGTTGCTTCGTCCAAGGGTACCTTGTAGACCTGGGGTGAATGTTTGTCTAAGGGGACAAATTTGAATCCACCTTAGCTAACAGAGGGCTTTGTGCCCTATCGATCATATCCTATTGATTCATATCTCAAGGATTTGATGCCATTGGGGAGCATACGGGCTCTGGCCATAACCATAATATAATGGTGCCATTTGGCGGCGACCACCTGGTTCAGAGGGCCCCGAGTCATAACCGTTTATCCTGCAGTGCCATTTGGCGGTGAAACTGCCGGTTAGAGGACTCGTACCACGTCCTTGCTGGCAGGAGATTGTTTGAGAATGGATCCTAGTGATATTCTCGACCAGGCATTAGCTCTATGTGAGCTGAAGTATTTTCAGATTTGTCCGCCTCGATAAACTGTTGCGAAGGATGGATGGATTTTATGCTTTGAGTGGTTAATGGATGAGCTTCAATTTTAAACATTTAAGAATTTGGGATTTTTGGAGATTTGGAGTATTGGGTGGTATTTGAGGTGGTATTTTAAAATGTTTGGAATAGACCCCTCCGGTTGATATTTTCATTCAACACGGCCCTCATCGGGGTAGATGGGGTTATTTCTCATTCGTGGATTGGACCTTGTCCACTTTGTCGAGCTGCCGACAGAGGATCAGGTTTCGTAGGCTTTATGCCTTTGCAAGTGAATTTTCTTGGTTGAAGGCCTTGAAGGCCTAATATGAATGTATAAAATAAATATCCTGGTCGACCTTGCGACCGTATATTTATTTAATAGTTCGAGCCGTGTCGACTCCTATCTACCTGCTTAGGAGGATCGGGCTCGAACTTGAATTCACTTATTAACCCGCGCAGCATCCCTTGACGTCACGTGTGTACCGATAAGACGCTCACCGGGGCCCATGCGGGTATTTGGGGGACATTTTATAAATATTTATTGAACCTTGTCAACTCCTATTTACTTGTTTTAGGAGGATCGGGTTCAAATCTATTGACCCGCGCAGCATCCCTAGACGTCACGTGTGTACCAATAACACGCTCGCCGGGGCCCATGCGGGTTATGATTATATTTTTCCCTTTTAGTGTACTTATGTGTATACAAATTAAAGTGCACACGTGCAGGGGTATTCTTGGAATATTTGTACACGCCTTCTGTCCGCTTGCATGAAAGTTGTGGATCCGGTGGCGTGGTGCAGCAGCTCGTGAACTGAGTTGTTTGCTGCTTTGTACAGGCAGACTGTCGTGCACTACTTGTTGCTCTCTACATTTGGATTGTTGTGCACCAACGAATCTCCTGCTTGGCTCGTAGATGTTGCTATCTACTGTAGTCCTTTTGTATCCTTCTTGTAGACAGCATGCTAAGTATGTAGCGGATTTCCTACAGAAGCTCGTGGGTACTCACATTTGTTGCCTCCCACCTGCCTTTACTTGCTGGGGATTGGTGTATTCGACTGATGTTGGATAGTTATTTGTCATGGAGGTACTACAGTGTCTTTGCTACTATAATTGGTAGATACTTCAAATGTATTGTGGGCATGCTGTCTTTGCATGATTGTTACGAAGAATATATCCTACCATACCCATTTCCCCTTTGCTGAATGCTTTCACTTGTCACAATGTCCTCTACGCTTTGCCCGTGATCTTTTGTATTCATAACAATTAAGTGGTTGCTTGCGGATGCATCCATCACCTATATTTTCATTGTTGATTGGCGAGCTCCTACCTTAGTTGACAGCTTCTTCATGTGTATTGATTGGTGACTTTCTACACCGCTTGTACATGTTCCAGTGCTCGTAGGGACCGCTGCAGATGCTCATATGTAGAACAGTATTGATTTCTGGATGCTGCAATACTCATCCCCTATTGATGGTCCTCACTTGGAAATGTGTTAGTGTTTGTGATGGATCCCTGGCTCTAGTAGATTGCAGGGATGTCCCAATATTTTGTTGCACGAGTGATATGAGCGTTGTTTGCTAGTCACCATCATTTACATGTGTATTCAACATATGTATTTTGTGGAGAAGTTGTTAGATCCCTCTACCTTGCCTATGAATATATTACTCATGAGTAATTCATCGTATGCATCAGAACTTCTTTATTACTTGATTTATTTGCATGCAAAAGTGATACAAGAGTCACACATTAATCACTAACACTCGCATATGGTTTGCACCAATTGTTGAGACGCTTTTGTGCATAACAAATCTTTCATTTGACTTTTATTTGAATACTTGGTATTTGCAAAGTCCATTTTCTCATACATCTATTTGAATTCAAGATTTGTGTGTTTGCTCAAGTCAAGTTCATGTTCAAAATGAACCCTTTCTCATTCGTTCAAGTCCTATGTGTCCTTGCAAGCTCAAGCTCCACCTGATGTTATACAGTTTGATTTCAACATTCATTTCTAGTTCAATTGGAATGAATTCCCTACAGTCCAACATTGATTCAAGTCTGAGTATTGTTGTCATTTGTTTCAAATCCAAGTCCACGTTCAAGTTTGCAAGCCTAAGCTCCATGTTATGAATTCAGTCCTCCATAGTTTGCTCATTCAAATCTAAGTCCACAAATTCTGTCCACTTGATTTTCAAATCAAGTTCAAGTTAAGCCCCATGTCACTTGGTTCAAATTCAATTTTCAACTCATCTGAATTCAGTTCATACTCCACTTGTAAGTTCACTTGAGTCCAATTCAGGTTATTTGCATTGTATCCAAGTCAACTTCATGTAAGAATATTCATTCAAGTTCCTTGTCATTTTGCACTTTGTCCATTTGAATTCAAAGTTCTTACCTTTATTAATCATTTATGTTCTATATTATCCAATGTCCAAAGGTTCACAAGTTCGAATCCAAGTACGATTCAGGCTTAAGAAGAGCCTCTTCCCTTCATTCGAGTTCCCTGTAGTCCCAAGTATTATTCAGATCTTTATGATCATTCGAGTTCAGTTCTCCTCGGTTAAATCATTTGAAGTCTTTTGCCTGATCGCTTAGTTCATTTGAATTAAGTTTCTGTTCATATTATGTTCATTTGAGTTCAAACAGGTCCGAATGTAGTCTTCTGTTCACCCGAAATTTCGGCAGCATTCCGGCATCTCCCCCGTTTAGGGGAAATTACGAAAAACTGGGCCTTTCCCACCACGCTAAGAAAAGCGTGTATGGTAGGTGCCCTCTTTCGAGGATACCGCGGCCGTGTAAAGTCTTCAATCCCCCACCACGCTACGAAAAGCGTGTATGGGTCTTCGAGAGCACCTGTTTGAAAAACACAGTTGTTTCCCCGCGAGCGGGTACTTATGAATATCCCCACCACGCTAAGAAAAGCGTGTATAGGGCTTACCCGCCTCGCCGTAGGTGTCGCACCGGGTTTCCTTCCCACCACGCTAAGAAAAGCGTGTATAGGCGGTTTGCCGGCCCGACACAAACGCCGAGGATAGGATTTTGAGGTGATTACCCGCTTCGTCGTAGGTGCCGCACCGGGTTCCCTTCCCACCACACTACGAAAAGCGTGTATAGACGGTTTGCCGGTGCGTCGCGAACAATGAAATGAGCTCTCGAAGTGATTACCCGATTCGTTGCAAGCCTCGCGACACACTTCCTCCCATCACGCTAAGAAAAGCGTGTATAGGTGGTCGTTTTATCACGCTGCGAGCCTCGAGGCGGGCTCTCGGAGTTTTAGGGTTAGATGTCTATACCTTGGCGATCGGCGGTGGTTCGTGGCACGAGGATCGTGGCAAGGGAAGAGATTTTTTTTTTATCATAATTAATTATAAATTAATTATGATTAGTTATAATTAACTCATAACTAATTATATTTAACTTATAAATTAATTAGATTTAATTAGAAATTAATTATAGTTAATTATATTAATATATAATTAATTATATTCAATTTAAAATTAAATATAAATCAAATAGTATTAATTTATAATTAATTAAAATTAATTATATTTAATTATATTTAATAAATAATTAATTATATTTAATTTTAAGATTAATAATAAATTAATCGAATTTAATTTATAATTAATTAAAATTAATTACAATTAGTTATATTTAATGTATAACCAATCGTATTTAATTTAATTAATTATAAATTAATAAAATATAATTTAAGATTAATTATAAACTAGTTATGATTAATCCTAAATTATAATAATAATAATAATAATAATAATATTAACATTAATTATTAATATTAATGTTAAATGCACTTGGTATCAAAACATTGAGATGAGGGAGAGAGATATACCTACACAGAGATTTCTCTCTGTTTGAAGAGGCTGATGTTTATGGCTAAGTAAAATAGGAGAAGAGCGATCAGCTACAGGCAAAGGCAGTGGAGTTTGCGATTGGGTCTTGCGGCAGTGGAGCTCAGCAATATGAGATGGATTTTAGATGCTCGCGAGTAGATCGACTGCAGATGACGGATGAGAGCCGATTAAATGGGTTTGATTCGGTCAGCTTTAGTGAGGCTTCGGGCTTAGGGATCGGATGAGGACCGAAGTCGGAGCAGGTGACGGTTAGGGCAGATGGAGCAGGGCGTCGGATCGAATGAAGGAAGGGGAGGTTCGGCTAGAACTTGCGAATGAGGTAGGACCTCTCTCTCTCTCGGCCGACGAAGCAAAGAGGTCGGGCAAGGTCAGGTTCGAATGGCAGAGAGGGAGGCGTCGGATTGTAGCAGAGGATAGGGGATCGGAGCTGGATGGAGATCGACGGCTTGGAGTCGGATAGAGGCGGAGAGGGAGGCTGGTTGTGGAGATCGAAGGAGGATTGGAATAGGGAGATCGGAAGCTTTGCGGGTTGGAGAAGGGTGTGGAAGAATGAATGAGAGCCTGAGCCTCTCCCGTTTGGTATTTAACGACGAGAAGGCAGAGCGGGGGTCGAGGCGAGCGCGGGCCTCGTACACGAGATGCGACTGCGACGGCGCCGAATCAGCGGGATCTCAGCGGGATTCCTGGATCCAAAGGAATACGAGGTATGCATTCAGTGATTTTTTGTTTCCTTTGGGTATGATCCGTGGGTCAACAAATGCCCCCCAACAAATGTGGTATGCGCATCTAGAGCGAATCACGTTTGTTGTATGTTGATTGACTCTATGGATCTCTAGGCATCTGCTCTAGATGTCACATAGAGGTCTTCATTTAGTGGATCTCCAAAAGTTTGTTTGGATGTCACACAAAGATTTTCATTTAGTGGATCTCCAAAAATTTTCTTGGATGTCACACTAAGATTTTCATTCTGTAGATCTTCAACAGTTCCTCTCTGTGCTTTCATAGATCTCTAGATGCACTTGTAATCTTTTGTGGGATTGACATGTTGGTTCTTGTGATTTCTGTGATTGTACTTCATGTTGTGTTGATGATGAAGTAAATAATTTTAAATATTTATTTGAGGATCTCGGCACGCAGCGTGATGTCGACCCAAATAAATATTTAAAATGTCCCAGCCTTTAGGGACACTTGTAGATGTCGTTCGGGATACCTCTTTCTTGTAGCTTTAGTTTCCCTGGGATTTTGGTTCCTTCTGTCCTGTGCTTTGTGCGGCGGACATTGATGGAGAATTTCCTGATTTGTCTCTACTGACTTGTCAGGTGATTTGTACCTTCGGCCCTTTGCTTCTAGCTTTGGCGGGCTTCATAAAGGAGTAGATGCCGGTGACCTAAACCTTTTAGGTTTATCTTAGGTCAGTGGCGAGAAGTCATCGGTCCAGAGCTTTGTGCATAACGGACTTGTTGATGACAGAATCCTCTTAGTTCAGCCTCAGGCTTTTCATGAACTTTGGGATGATTTCTTCGGTCCTTTGCTTTGTGCTTTGGTGGACTTGTTGAAGAAAAGTTCCTTCGATCCTTGCTTGATGCTTTACGGATTTGTTGAAGGATTTGCAGGTTTTGGATTTAGTTGATAGTACCAATAATGAGTAGTATCTTGATCCTTAACCACTTGAGGAGACTTTAATCTGAGTCACTTGAGTTCATCAGATCGGGAGAGCTGAGATTTGACAGCTCTTCGTCCTCTGGTTGCTGAGATGGGGGTTCCTCTACTACGGCCTTTCTTATGGCTTGTTGAGTAGATGGAGCTGCCAGCGATCCGGCCATATTTGGGCTTGTTGGATCCGACCTCTTACACCCATTCAGACTTCAGACTTGAGCTAAGGGAAATGTGCTTCCCAATGCTGATTTTGCTGAAGTTGATAGATTTTGAGTCTTCCTTTGTGGTTGAAGATTTGGAGCCTACGCGAATTTGGTAGTTGCTCGAGATTTCTCCTTCCCACTGGAACTTTGATTCTCCGGTCAATTAGGAGAATTTTGTAAACTACGATCACTTGAACTTATCGAGTCAAATTTGCCTTCGTACTTCCTACAGTCCCTACTGACGAGTTGACGAAGTGGGGGTTCCTCTACTGCGGCCTTTCTTATGGCGTGTTGAGTAGACGGAGCTGCCAGCAATCCGGCCATATTTGGGCGTGTTGGATCCGACCTCTTACACCCACTCGAACCTTAAGCTTCAGGCTGCTGAAAGACTTCAGGTTGTTCTGGCTCAATTTGTTAGAGTGTGTAGTTGCAAAAATCTCTTTATGATCTTTGAAATCTTGGTACGTTGGAGAAGGTGGTGTCTCAATCTTTTGAAGCTCACCTGCATATACTTTGAAAAGAATTCATTGTATTCTTCAGTATAAAAGAATATTTGTGTTGGTGATTTTAAATATTTATTCGGGGATCTCGGCATGCAGCGTGATGTCGACCCGAATAAATATTTAAAATGCCCCCTGTCTCGCAGGGACATTTCAGAATAGGATAATTTTGAGATTTTATGATTTTAAATATTTATTTGGGGATCTCGGCATGCAGCGCGGTGTCGACCCGAATAAATATTTAAAATGCCCCCTGTCTCGCAGGGACATTTCATAATGGAGTAAATTTAAAATTTTGTGGTTTTTAAATATTTATTTGGGGATCTCGGCATGCGGCGCGATGTCGACCCAAATAAATATTTAAAATGCCCTCTGTCCTGCAGGGACATTTCATAATGGAGTAAATTTAAAATTTTATGGTTTTTTAAATATTTATTTGGGGATCTCGGCATGCGGCGCGATGTCGAGCCAAATAAATATTTAAAATGCCCCCTGTCCTGCAGGGAGATTTTGAAATACATTCTTGCAACACAAGAGAATTTTAAAATGTAAAAATGTGAAGTGTATATAGATACGCATGAAATACACAGTACATCAAGCATGACATCTCTTCGGGCAATCTTATGTATGGTACTTCTTCAGATGTCGACCGTTGATCGGCGGCATAGGCCTCTGACCGTGCAGATCGATAAGCTGGTAGGCTCCTCCTTGGTACGCCTTCTCGATGACGAATGGGCCTTCCCAGTTGGACACAAACTTGCCACCAATTCTTCGGTGTGGGATGATTGGTCTTCTCAGCACCAGGACCAATTCCCCTTCTTGAAAGGACCGAGGGCGCACCATCCGATCAAATGATTTTGCCATCCTTCCACGATAGATCTCTAAGTTTTGTTGGGCTTGCAGTCTAACTTCGTCGAGTGCATCGAGCTCCTCCATTCTTAGGCGAGCATTCTGCTCTTGAGTAAGCTCGTTCTGGATAGCGACCCGAAGAGACGGTAGTTCAACTTCTAGTGGTAAGACGGCTTCAGCCCCGAACACTAGTGAGTAGGGAGTAGCTTTGGTCGGTGTTTTGTAGGTCGTACGATACGCCCACAACGCCTCTGCCATCTTCGTATGCCATTCTCTTTTGTTCTTAGTGAGGATCTTCTTCAACAATTTTACTAGCGTCTTGTTGAAGGCCTCAGCCAAACCATTGGCTCTTGGGTTGTATATAGATGAGTACCGCCAATCGATCTTGTGACGATCTACAAACTTGTAGATTTTTGTACTCTTGAATGCTGTGCCATTGTCTGAGATCACGCGGCGTGGTACACCGAATCTGTAGACGACATTGTGGGTGAAGAAATTGATCACGTGCTCGGACGTAACTTCCCTGAATGGTGCCGCTTCTGCCCACTTAGAAAAATAGTCTGTTGCTGCCAGTATAAAGCGATGCCCTGCCGATGACGGCGGATCTATTGGCCCAATTATGTCAGTGCCCCAACATTCAAATGGCCAGGATGCAATTGTTGGATGCAGTGGATTTGGTGGTTGATGAATGACATCACCGTGAATCTGACATTCGTGGCACTTCTTAGCGTGGTTGATACAATCTCTCACCATCGTAGGCCAGTAATAACCCATTCTTTTAATTTTGACAGCCATCTTGGGACCTGACTGGTGTGCTCCGCAGAGTCCTTCATGAACTTCTGCTACCACTTTATCAGCTTCCTTGGTCCCTAGGCATCGTAGCCACATTTGATCAAAAGCCCGCCGATATAGCGTATTATTGACAAACGCGTATCACAATGATCTTTTTCTAATTTGTGCAGCCAGAGATTTATCTGTTGGGAGTTTGCTTTCTTTGAAGTAGTCGACGAATGGTTGCCTCCAATCGTCTTCGACTTCAACATCTAGGCAATCCAACCACGACTCTGAGAATCTACCAGTTCTTCGTCTTTTTACTGCTGAACGTTCCCCTGGTTGATTTTTAATAATGATTTGTTGGGGAGGTTGAGGATCAACCGGGGTTGCATCCTGTTGGCTCGAACCTGGTATTCCCTCTGCCTGCGGGAATTGTAGGGTTGCTGGCTCTAAGACTCGGCGGTTTTCAACTGCAATGAATATAGGTGGCCTCTTATCCTCATTTGCAAGCTCCTTGGCCAGTTTAGCTAGACAATCTGCTTTTGCATTCTGTCCTCGAGGAACTTGAGTCATCCTGACATTCGGTATTTGTTTTAGAAGCTCAAGAGCTCGTCGGTGATAGTGGGCCAATTCAAGCTTGCAAATCTTGTAAATGCCCAGGACTTGATTTATCACAAGTTGAGAATCACCAAAAATTTGAAGATCTGTGATTTGAATATCAATTGCAATCTCCAGTCCTGCTATTAGAGCTTCATATTCAGCTTCATTATTGGTTCGAGGTTCAGTTAGACTGAACGAGAATCTCATGATACCTCCCTCAGGTTCTATAAAGACAAGACCGATGCCAGCTTGGGCCTTTGCAAGATTTGGAGGTTTGGGAGACTTGATAGACGATGCCCCATCAAAGTACATCTCCCAAAACGGTACCTTTTCTTCTTCATCCACTTGCATGATTTGTTCATCTGGCAGATCATCATTGAGCGGAGAGTCAGCTGAGATTGGATGTGCGGCGAGGAAATCTGCCAAAGCTTGTCCCTTTACTGCTTTCTGTGGCATGTACACTATATCAAATTGCAGTAATAGCACTGCGCACCTTGCCAAACGACCTGTCAACGCTGGTCTTGTCATCAAGAACTTCAGCGGATCGATCCTTGATATCAAGGTGATTTTATGAGATAGCATGTAGTGGCGAAGTTTCTGGACTGCAAAGATCAATGCCAGACAATGTTTCTCAATTGGAGAATATCGTATCTCTGCTCCGATTAATCTCCGACTGATGTAGTAGAGTGCATTCTCTTTTCCTTCCTCATTGTGCTGAGCCAGTAACGCTCCGAGGGACTCTTCTAGTGCTGCCGTATACAGTATAAGAGGCTTCCCCGGAATTGGCGCTGCGAGAATGGGTGGATTCAACAAGTATCTCTTGATACTATCAAATGCTTCCTGACATTCTTCATCCCACTTGAAGCGAACGTCCTTCTTCATCAATTTCGAAAATGGCTGGCACCTACCCGACAGATTTGATATGAATCGTCGAATGAAAGCCAGTTGCCCTTGCAAGGAACGGAGTTGACGGAGGCTTCTTGGCGGTGGCATCTCAATGATCGCCTTGATTTTGTTGGGATCGACTTCTATGCCTCGATGACGAACGACATAGCCAAGAAATTTACCGGAGGAGACCCCGAAAGCACACTTAAGGGGATTCATCTTTAGATCGAACTTCCTGATTCTTTCAAATACAACCCTCAGGTCATTTAAGTGATCCTTTCGATCTATGCTCTTAACGACCAAGTCGTCTACATAACATTCGACCTTCTGATGTATTAATTCATCAAAGATATGGGTCATTGCCCGCTGGTAAGTGGCACCGGCGTTCTTCAAACCGAAGGGCATGACCGTGTAACAGAAAATGCCGATGGGCGTTCTGAATGATGTATGCCTTTCATCCTCAGGAGCCATCTTGATCTGGTTGTATCCCGACGATCCATCCATAAATGAGAACATGTCATAGTTTGACGTGTTGTCTACCAGGAGTTCAGATACAGGAAGCGGAAAGTCATCTTTTGGACACGCCTTGTTGAGGTCCCGAAAGTCGATACAGATGCGTATCTGACCATTCTTCTTTTTCACGGGGACAATATTGGCAATCCAGTCGGCGTATTTCTCTTCGCGGATGAAGCCCGCTTCTATGAGCTTTTTGGTTTCAGCAATCACCTGTTCTTCAATCTCCAATCTCATTCTCCTTGGAGCTTGTTTGACGGGTGCGACATCCGGTTTGACTGCCAACCTGTGAACTGCTACGTCAGGGGATAAGCCGGGCATCTCAGCATATGTCCAGGCAAAGCAATCCCTGAATTCACAGAGGAGTTCTTTTATCTCTTCCACTTGATCTTCTGGCAGAAGGGAACTAATGAATGTTGGGCGAGGGTCATCCTTGGTTCCCAAGTTGACTTCTTTTAGCTCGTCCATAGTGACTGTCTGTCCACCATCTTCAAGCTCTTCTGGTGCAGGCTTGGCCTCTAGAGGCTGATCATCATAATCCTCAGCTTCATAGACCTCTTCATCAGGAACATCATTGAATTCAACTTCCCTGCAAGTGATGGCTCGGCAAGTCTCCTTCCGGATGCATTTTCGCCTGACGAATCCAATACCTTTATATGCATTCATCTCCTTCCGCCGCATTGGACGTGGATTCCTTCCATACCAGAGACTTAGGCACATACGAAGTTGTCGCTTAGGGGTGGGAACATTGATCCACTTTCGTAACATTCTTTGAATACCTTTGGTATTAAACCTAGGTAGCCTCGTAGGTAGTAATTCTTCAGAATCGATGAAGACATGGTCCCAATCACGATTCACTTCTTCATCCTCTCCTACGGAGTAGAATATATTCCCTGACTCGATCCCCTTTCTGATTGGAGGTAGATAAAGGGTCACAAGTTCTTCAACTTTATGCACATCTCGTTGAATTATTTCTTTAAAATACTGTAGGGGAACACGAGTGACTACGAGCACGCTGTCTGAGATTGACAGGTTATCTATCCTTCTAGAGACTACATCTTGCACAGTGTTCATATATATAGAATCATAGTCGTAATCATCATTTGAATATGCGACCTCCCTACTCCATTCGTCCATCGAATGGCATACCTTCTGGGATTTTGTAGAGGTGACATCCTCTTCATCTGTGTCGCTCCCAAGGTGAGGTACACGTTTCCTTTCTTTAGAAGTGGAAGTGGTAGCTTCTTTGGGAAGAGTCGGCGTTGCCTTCTTTCTCCCCACCTGCTTTTTTTCACTTTTTTATTCAGGTCGCTTTGCACTCTTTGGGTTAGATGCTTGAGCCTTTAAAGAGCTTGATAGCTTTTGCTTCTTCGGCATGAAGTACTGCGCATCTTCATAGACTGTCGCTTCATGGACTGCAAAGGGCTGAATATCACCAGAGATCCTGAATTCTTCCCCATCCCTAAGGTACTTCATGCACTGGTGTAGTGTTGATGGGACGATGCCATACTCATGCAACCAGGGGCGACCTAGGAGCGCCTTGAATGAAGTGTCCTCATCAATCACATGAAATTTAGCTTCTGTATGGAATTCTCCAAATACAAGAGGGAGCATAAACGATCCAAGGGTTTTCTGTCCTTTTTCGTTAAAGCCATGTACCATAAGCTTATCTGGCCTGAGGTGCTCTACGTTGAGGCACAACGAGCTCAGCGCTTTTAAGCTCATAAGGTTGATGGAGGACCCAGGGTCGATCAAAATTCGACTGATTACCAAATCATCACTCTCTGCAGTAACATACAGAGGTCGATTGTGGTCTGCAGTCCCGAGCATCATGTCGTCCTCGGTGAACGTGATGAACGGTTCGTTACGAGCTTGTAGGACCTCAGTCAGGTTGCGCTCAGCGAAGTACGCCTCATATCTTTCGGGGTCTTTGAGAGCCTGAATCAAAGTCTCCCGAAGATCCTTAGACATTACCAGAGCGTCGTATATGCTGAGCTGGGCAGGGATCTTCCTCAGATGGGACAAGATATTATAATCTATTCCCCTGACTGGAGTATGTTTCTTCTTGGGATCCTCGGAGATAATGTCTTCGTTGACAACTATCTCTTTTCCTTTATCCTTATTGGATATTCCTTTCTTCGGCGGAGGTGGTAGTATCTTGCCACTTCTCAACTGCACTTGAGCGATCTCTTCTGGATCAGACTCATTTGACGGTGCATTTTCTTCAGAGTCTGCCATCGTCGCGTCTAGGGATTCATTCGTTGACTCAGAATCACCTCCCAAATTTACATGTCCTATCTGCGACGCTATATCGGGATCAGATTCATCTGTCTTTGGAAAATGCAGATCCTCCTCTGAGCTGTAGTCCATTGACGATGTTGCCAGACAGGTTTCAACAATCATCTCTCTGACATATTTTTCTTTTGTCGGAGTTATTAGCGTTACTGAAATGACTCGACAAACTTCTGTGGGAAGAGGGTCCTCATCAGCCTCTTCTGCTTCGTCAATCTTGAGCTCTGATATAAAGTCAGCAAGCTTAATAGGACGCCTCGCGGTCTGGTAGTATTCATCCAGACTATCTATAACCCTTTGGGTTGCTGTTTTCTTCTCCTTGGGCTTCTTCAGTTTTGTCTTCTTCTTGGAGGACTTTTTCTTTCCAGACTTTGAAGGGCCAGCTTGATTGGAAAATTGTTTAGAAGTAGGAGCTTGTGCCACAGGTAATGCCTTCAGATTTAACACTGGTTCCGTAGGAGATTTCCATTTTATACCCGGAACTCCTTCAAGCTGTTTCAGCATTTTCACAGTTTTCTTAGAGACCGCAGTCTCCCATTGTTCCTCCTGAGCTGGCTTCTTTTCGTTTTTTCTTTCTTCAACCGGGGGTACGGAGGAAGTCGTTACTACCCGAGTTGATTCTTTTCTGGGATGAGTCAGCACATTGTCGGACAATGTGAGCTCTCCCCTTCGGTATTTTCTTTCAAGCCAATCCTTGAAGACATAGCAATCTTCAATTGGATGACTCATCACCCGATGATATGGGCAATAGTTTGGGTCGCCGCTATGTTTTGACTCCTCGGGTCTCTTGCACTCTGGCAGTTCTAAACCCGCTTTCAATGCCTGTCGAAACAGCTTTGCGACACTTTCCCTCTTGAATGAATATTCCTTATTCATTTTGTCTTTGAGGGAGGGGAACGTTCGATCACCAGTTCTCGTTGTTTGTCGCGGGCGTTCTCCACCGCCCTGATAGGTTCGTGGTTTATCATTTCCCCCAAGTATCAGCTTCGGCTGGGGGTTAGGGTTGTAGACTTGCTTAGGCCTTTCTTGATATTGCATCGGCTGCTTGCCTTTGTCCACATTGTAAATCACTTGTTTCTCCTTATCAGCTCTGGAGAAAAATATAGAGTCAGCCTCACCTCTTCTAGCACCTGAGGCTTTAGCTTTTTTGGGTTTATCAGAATAATTTTCTGATTTTGACAAGTTCAATTTCTCAAACTTGGCCACTCTGTCCAGCAGGTCCTGAAATGTGGTGATAGTAGCCATGCACAGGAAGGGTTGCATTTTATCATCAATGTTTCCCATTAACAACTGTACGGCATGTTCTTCTTCAAGTTGTTGCTCACATTTCATGCTTAGATTGCGCCAGCGAGTGATGTATTTAGTCACTGATTCTTCCTTCTTTCTCTTATTCAGAGCAAGGTCAGCGATCGTTATCTTCTCGGTCGCACTGGCAAATCTCTTCACGAACATATTCTCTAACTCTGCAAATATCTTTACAGAGTCATTTGGTAGTTCGACGTACCATTCGAAAGCAGCTGCTGTCAAACTGCTAACGAATTGTCGGAAGAGTAGAGCATCGTTCCCTCCAGTATTCCCGCAGGTGGCTTTGAACTGCGCCAGGTGCTGTCTGGGATTTTTGTTGCCATCAAAAGTATTGAATTTTGGCACAGAATATCCCTTCGGGTATGGCACCTGATCATACTCTGCCGGGTACGGGCGACCTTTACCCACTAGCTTCTCTACCTGATCAATAGCTATAATAGCCCTGATCCTTTCTGTAATGATCCCTTCAAGCTGTGCAGCAGTCACAGGCTCGGAGGTACTTGCGATATTCTGCGGAGTAGGCTAACGAGTGGTATTCTGAGCCTCGTGGCCACCTTCAGGAGTGTCCCGTACTCCTGAGACTTGCGGCACTTGGAAGTTTGGAGGATCAGGGGGAGGATTGGGCATAGAACCAACTGCAGCATTTCTCTGCATGATCTGCATCATTGCCGTCATTTGGGTCATCATCTCTGTCATTTTCTCATGCAACTGAGAGATTTCCCTATCCTTGGCCCTCATTTGACGTTTTATTTGTCTCTGCATTTCTGCGAGCGTGACGTTCTCGTCAGCAAAGGGATTATCCTCAGCCTCTTCTCGCTCTTCTTGGGAATGGACACCTCTGCCAGTGGTGGACCCAGCTTCATGGCGGCGCCGATATAGTTGTCTAGGCGGTGGTTGCCAACGATCGTCATCTTCATCATCGTCGTAGTAGGCCTCCTCTTCGACATTGATGTGTCTCACCATGTAGACCACTTCCATGTCCAAGGTGTTATTTACCTCTTCCAAGTCTTCTTCTATGTATTCCATATTTTCTTCTAGATTTTCTTCCATGTATTCTTCAATATTTTCTTCTCCCGTATCTTCTTCTCCTTCTTCTAGTACTCGGATCTCCGAGCGGCGGCGCCACTGGATCTCCGGTTCTTGGTTAGGCAGGAAGATCTCTTCGACCCATGGGCTACGGTCGAAGTTAGACTCTTCCTTGGGAGGAGTTGGTGAGCGACGGGATCCCCTGGAGGATTCTCCAAGGTGTCTACCGTCGGGAGGAGCATCATCGTGGGCATTCTTTTGGACCCACTTTTGATGTTGTTTGTAACTGGGGGCGGATCTCCGGGAAGCAGTACCGGATGTCACACCCAGATCAGTCTTTCTTTCGTTCTTTTCTTCTCTGCGAGGCCTTGGCCTCCAGATTTCCTTTCCTTTCCGCCGGGACCTTTCGGCGGCGGATCCCCGAATTCGAGGTTCAGGTGTCACGCCCCGATGTTCACCGTGCGGGGTGTATTTTCTTTCCTTTCTCTCTACAGTAAGAGACAGGCGCTCTCTTGGTGGAGTTCTCCTGGCTTCGACCCTCAGTGGCCGCTGGTACCTTCTCTTTTTTAGTCCTCTCTCCTTCACGGTCTTCAGGACTCTGCAGACTCGAGCTGAGAGAGTTCAGGCTCCTTCTTCTTTTGAGGAGGTGGGACTTCAGGCTGTCGGTCCCAGAACGACTTTTTCAGCTCTCCAGTTGAGCTGTTTCTCTTTACCCACCTCAGGTCAGTAAACTTGTTCCGGGTAGGAACGTTGGATATATGCTCTGGAGTAGGCAGGTTCGAGGGATGCACAGGCACTAGTAGCTGCTGAGCTCGGAGTTCAGCATTCATCTTCCTTCTCTGCCTCCTGGTGGGCCTTCCTCCAGATGAGGAAGCCTCAGAAGTGTTCTTCACGGGTGCGGACAACCCGGTTGTCAGATGTGTGGTCCTGGTAGGTACCACTGAGATTCTCCCATCAGCCACTATCCTTCTGGTGGCTGGGACCTCAGATTGAGAAAGTCGTTCAAACACAGAAATCCTCCTTTGAGGGTTTTCAGTAGCAGCAAGTCGTTGTGCCGGCAGGTGCACACGACGAGTGGTAGTTCCAGCAGAGTGTGGCCTCCTAGCAGGCCCTTCAGTATTTCTGCCATTCGTAGGAATGGCGGTGGCCCTTTCAATAACAGCAGGGAAGTCAATGCTACCAAACTGGATGGTAGCTCCAGCATTCCCTGTCTCAATGATAGCGTTCGCCAGTTGGATCCTGGCTCCTTGTCCCAGCTGGACAGTCATTGGTGTGTTCTGTAGATCCATCTGCATAAATGAAAGGTAAGGGTTAGTGATCAAAATTTGATACATCACCCCACACTTTCAAAAATGCATAGACTTGCACAGAATAGAAAACAAAAATAGATAACATTAGCGAGCAAATTCAAACAATACAAATTTAAAATACTGCTAAATACGTTATCTTGATAAATTTGTTTTAACGATCATTTTGAAAATTCAAAATTTTGATTCACTGAATGATCATTTTGAGAGATTCAAAATTTTAAATCTGCGTTGATTTGACTGCTACGATAGTGCTGAGATGACTAGCCAAAGATGGAAAGAGAAACCAATCCCCAGCGGAGTCGCCAGACATCTGTGGGCTCCGAAAATTCGGCCCCGACCTCCGCCCGCTTTTGTGCTTTCTTTTAGGGGGGAGTTTTAACGAACTAAGTTCCGGGGTAAATTTTGGAAGGCAGATGAGATAGTAGATAAGACACTATCCAGAGATTTCGCCCTCATTTTGCGAGGACTTTATGATCTGAGTTCTGGTTTCCTATAGGCGCAAGCCCCTATAGTTAATTACCCCTCCCGGTAACGAGAGAGAACTTTCGATTAAGGCTAGTCGTCAATCAGATACGTAAGGATACGTGGATCTGGCATATAGTAGCAGCAATAGGTTGGGAATGTTAAAATGATTGGAAGTGTTTGATATTTAAAATAGAAATTTCACCATCTTGCACTTAAAGCAGATGGTGGGGATATGGATGATAGACCCGATCAAGATCCCATGGTTCCGTCATCCCGGGCCATCGTGGTCCCTGGTCTACTTAGTCAGAGGAGGTAGTCGACCCAACCTGACAGAAGGATCCTTGTCGGCAGCCATGGGTTGCTTCGTCCAAGGGTACCTTGTAGACCTGGGGTGAATGTTTGTCTAAGGGGACAAATTTGAATCCACCTTAGCTAACAGAGGGCTTTGTGCCCTATCGATCATATCCTATTGATTCATATCTCAAGGATTTGATGCCATTGGGGAGCATACGGGCTCTGGCCATAACCATAATATAATGGTGCCATTTGGCGGCGACCACCTGGTTCAGAGGGCCCCGAGTCATAACCGTTTATCCTGCAGTGCCATTTGGCGGTGAAACTGCCGGTTAGAGGACTCGTACCACGTCCTTGCTGGCAGGAGATTGTTTGAGAATGGATCCTAGTGATATTCTCGACCAGGCATTAGCTCTATGTGAGCTGAAGTATTTTCAGATTTGTCCGCCTCGATAAACTGTTGCGGAGGATGGATGGATTTTATGCTTTGAGTGGTTAATGGATGAGCTTCAATTTTAAACATTTAAGAATTTGGGATTTTTGGAGATTTGGAGTATTGGGTGGTATTTGAGGTGGTATTTTAAAATGTTTGGAATAGACCCCTCCGGTTGATATTTTCATTCAACACGACCCTCATCGGGGTAGATGGGGTTATTTCTCATTCGTGGATTGGACCTTGTCCACTTTGTCGAGCTGCCGACAGAGGATCAGGTTTCGTAGGCTTTATGCCTTTGCAAGTGAATTTTCTTGGTTGAAGGCCTTGAAGGCCTAATATGAATGTATAAAATAAATATCCTGGTCGACCTTGCGACCGTATATTTATTTAATAGTTCGAGCCGTGTCGACTCCTATCTACCTGCTTAGGAGGATCGGGCTCGAACTTGAATTCACTTATTAACCCGCGCAGCATCCCTTGACGTCACGTGTGTACCGATAACACGCTCACCGGGGCCCATGCGGGTATTTGGGGGACATTTTATAAATATTTATTGAACCTTGTCAACTCCTATTTACTTGTTTTAGGAGGATCGGGTTCAAATCTATTGACCCGCGCAGCATCCCTAGACGTCACGTGTGTACCAATAACACGCTCGCCGGGGCCCATGCGGGTTATGATTATTTTTTCCCCTTTTAGTGTACTTATGTGTATACAAATTAAAGTGCACACGTGCAGGGGTATTCTTGGAATATTTGTACACGCCTTCTGTCCGCTTGCATGAAAGTTGTGGATCCGGTGGCGTGGTGCAGCAGCTCGTGAACTGAGTTGTTTGCTGCTTTGTACAGGCAGACTGTCGTGCACTACTTGTTGCTCTCTACATTTGGATTGTTGTGCACCAACGAATCTCCTGCTTGGCTCGTAGATGTTGCTATCTACTGTAGTCCTTTTGTATCCTTCTTGTAGACAGCATGCTAAGTATGTAGCGGATTTCCTACAGAAGCTCGTGGGTACTCACATTTGTTGCCTCCCACCTGCCTTTACTTGCTGGGGATTGGTGTATTCGACTGATGTTGGATAGTTATTTGTCATGGAGGTACTACAGTGTCTTTGCTACTATAATTGGTAGATACTTCAAATGTATTGTGGGCATGCTGTCTTTGCATGATTGTTACGAAGAATATATCCTACCATACCCATTTCCCCTTTGCTGAATGCTTTCACTTGTCACAATGTCCTCTACGCTTTGCCCGTGATCTTTTGTATTCATAACAATTAAGTGGTTGCTTGCGGATGCATCCATCACCTATATTTTCATTGTTGATTGGCGAGCTCCTACCTTAGTTGACAGCTTCTTCATGTGTATTGATTGGTGACTTTCTACACCGCTTGTACATGTTCCAGTGCTCGTAGGGACCGCTGCAGATGCTCATATGTAGAACAGTATTGATTTCTGGATGCTGCAATACTCATCCCCTATTGATGGTCCTCACTTGGAAATGTGTTAGTGTTTGTGATGGATCCCTGGCTCTAGTAGATTGCAGGGATGTCCCAATATTTTGTTGCACGAGTGATATGAGCGTTGTTTGCTAGTCACCATCATTTACATGTGTATTCAACATATGTATTTTGTGGAGAAGTTGTTAGATCCCTCTACCTTGCCTATGAATATATTACTCATGAGTAATTCATCGTATGCATCAGAACTTCTTTATTACTTGATTTATTTGCATGCAAAAGTGATACAAGAGTCACACATTAATCACTAACACTCGCATATGGTTTGCACCAATTGTTGAGACGCTTTTGTGCATAACAAATCTTTCATTTGACTTTTATTTGAATACTTGGTATTTGCAAAGTCCATTTTCTCATACATCTATTTGAATTCAAGATTTGTGTGTTTGCTCAAGTCAAGTTCATGTTCAAAATGAACCCTTTCTCATTCGTTCAAGTCCTATGTGTCCTTGCAAGCTCAAGCTCCACCTGATGTTATACAGTTTGATTTCAACATTCATTTCTAGTTCAATTGGAATGAATTCCCTACAGTCCAACATTGATTCAAGTCTGAGTATTGTTGTCATTTGTTTCAAATCCAAGTCCACGTTCAAGTTTGCAAGCCTAAGCTCCATGTTATGAATTCAGTCCTCCATAGTTTGCTCATTCAAATCTAAGTCCACAAATTCTGTCCACTTGATTTTCAAATCAAGTTCAAGTTAAGCCCCATGTCACTTGGTTCAAATTCAATTTTCAACTCATCTGAATTCAGTTCATACTCCACTTGTAAGTTCACTTGAGTCCAATTCAGGTTATTTGCATTGTATCCAAGTCAACTTCATGTAAGAATATTCATTCAAGTTCCTTGTCATTTTGCACTTTGTCCATTTGAATTCAAAGTTCTTACCTTTATTAATCATTTAAGTTCTATATTATCCAATGTCCAAAGGTTCACAAGTTCGAATCCAAGTACGATTCAGGCTTAAGAAGAGCCTCTTCCCTTCATTCGAGTCCCCTGTAGTCCCAAGTATTATTCAGATCTTTATGATCATTCGAGTTCAGTTCTCCTCGGTTAAATCATTTGAAGTCTTTTGCCTGATCGCTTAGTTCATTTGAATTAAGTTTCTGCTCATATTATGTTCATTTGAGTTCAAACAGGTCCGAATGTAGTCTTCTGTTCACCCGAAATTTCGGCAGCATTCCGGCATCTCCCCCGTTTAGGGGAAATTACGAAAAACTGGGCCTTTCCCACCACGCTAAGAAAAGCGTGTATGGTAGGTGCCCTCTTTCGAGGACACCGCGGCCGTGTAAAGTCTTCAATCCCCCACCACGCTACGAAAAGCGTGTATGGGTCTTCGACAGCATCTGTTTGAAAAACACAGTTGTTTCCCCGCGAGCGGGTACTTATGAATATCCCCACCACGCTAAGAAAAGCGTGTATAGGGCTTACCCGCCTCGCCGTAGGTGTCGCACCGGGTTCCCTTCCCACCACACAAACGCCGAGGATAGGATTTTGAGGTGATTACCCGCTTCGTCGTAGGTGCCGCACCGGGTTCCCTTCCCACCACGCTACGAAAAGCGTGTATAGGCGGTTTGCCGGTGCGTCGCGAACAATGAAATGAGCTCTCGAAGTGATTACCCGATTCGTTGCAAGCCTCGCGACGCACTTCCTGCCATCACGCTAAGAAAAGCGTGTATAGGTGGTCATTTTGTCACGCTGCGAGCCTCGAGGCGGGCTCTCGGAGTTTTAGGGTTAGATGTCTATACCTTGGCGATCGGCGGTGGTTCGTGGCACGAGGATCATGGCAAGGGAAGAGATTTTTTTTTATCATAATTAATTATGATTAGTTATAATTAACTCATAACTAATTATATTTAACTTATAAATTAATTAGATTTAATTAGAAATTAATTATAGTTAATTATATTAATATATAATTAATTATATTCAATTTAAAATTAACTATAAATCAAATAGTATTAATTTATAATTAATTAAAATTAATTATATTTAATTATATTTAATAAATAATTAATTATATTTAATTTTAAGATTAATAATAAATTAATTGAATTTAATTTATAATTAATTAAAATTAATTACAATTAGTTATATTAAATGTATAACCAATCGTATTTAATTTAATTAATTATAAATTAATAAAATATAATTTAAGATTAATTATAAACTAGTTATGATTAATCCTAAATTATAATAATAATAATAATAATAATATTAACATTAATTATTAATATTAATGTTAAATGCACTTGGTATCAAAACATTGAGATGAGGGAGAGAGATATACCTACACAGAGATTTCTCTCTGTTTGAAGAGGTTGATGTTTATGGCTAAGTAAAATAGGAGAAGAGCGATCAGCTACAGGCAAAGGCAGTGGAGTTTGCGATTGGGTCTTGCGGCAGTGGAGCTCAGCAATATGAGATGGATTTTAGATGCTCGCGAGTAGATCGACTGCAGATGACGGATGAGAGCCGATTAAATGGGCTTGATTCGGTCAGCTTTAGTGAGGCTTCGGGCTTAGGGATCGGAAGAGGACCGAAGTCAGAGCAGGTGACGGTTAGGGCAGATGGAGCAGGGCGTCGGATCGAATGAAGGAAGGGGAGGTTCGGCTAGAACTTGCGAATGAGGTAGGACCTCTCTCTCTCTCTCTCTCTCTCTCTCTCTCTCTCTCTCTCTCTCTCTCTCGGCCGACGAAGCAAAGAGGTCGGGCAAGGTCAGGTTCGAATGGCAGAGAGGGAGGCGTCGGATTGTAGCAGAGGATAGGGGATCAGAGCTGGATGGAGATCGACGGCTTGGAGTCGGATAGAGGTGGAGAGGGAGGCTGGTTGTGGAGATCGAAGGAGGATTGGAATAGGGAGATCGGAAGCTTTGCAGGTTGGAGAAGGGTGTGGAAGAATGAATGAGAGCCTGAGCCTCTCCCGTTTGGTATTTAACGACGAGAAGGCAGAGCGGGGGTCGAGGCGAGCGCGGGCCTCGTACACGAGATGCGACTGCGACGACGCCGAATCAGCGGGATCTCAGCGGGATTCCTGGATCCAAAGGAATACGAGGTATGCATTCAGTGATTTTTTGTTTCCTTTGGGTATGATCCGTGGGTCAACATCCCAGAATTGGGGAAATTTGCTACTAGTTTTTATAAAGGAATCTGTAATTGGAGCCATATTTGAGACGTGTTAATAATTAAGGGGGAGTGATAAAAAATTCTGAAACAACCAATCTTATAGAAAGAAGAGATCTAGTCATTTATCATTAATGAGAAACCAGTCCAATTTAATAAAAATGTGATAGTCAACCCAATTGTTAAACCAGGTATAAGAGAAATCAGTGGAAGCTAGCTCTTTTAAGGTAGTGTCACATATAATACTATTGAACTCACAAAATCTGCTGTTAGGAGAAGTAGTTCCTCCCATTTTCTCTAGTAGTGCCTGTAAAAAATGAAGTCGCCTGATGTAAAACATGCATGGAGTTCGCAAGAGATTAATAAGAACAACTTGTAACAAACTTTCCAATTAGTAAATCATCGTCATAACAAACAAAGGTTTAGATTATTCGTAGTCTTCCACTTGCTTAGGCAAAGAAATACATGTAGATTAACCAAACGGCTTAAGCAAATACAAAGGCAAGAGTAACACTCATAACTTGTAACAGAAGTCCACAATTTAATAATAAGAGTTTCACCTTGAGAGAGCCCTCACTCAACTACCCTAGGGTTTTAGCGGATGAAGATACTCCACACTAAAGTTGAAATCACTGCGAAGAAGAAGGAGCCTACGATCTTCGTTGATGGAAAGGTAGCCGGTTATGGAGGGGTGGGTGGTCGTCCGATGATTTGCCACGGACCGGAAGGTTGTTGCTCACCAATGATCTCAATCAAACAATATTGAATACGGGCAAGGTATTCCTTGACGGCGCCTTCTTCTCCAAACCCAACGTCGAAGAACGGAGATCGTAGGACGTTTATTTGGCCATTTTCTTTGTATGCGAAGATAGGTTCGTCTTTAAGATCCGTCATCCATAAGATGAGAATTGTTTTAGTGGTGTTCCTTGGTGGTTGCCGGTAGGGGGGGGGGGGGGGGGGAGTAGGGAGAGAAGAAGGGGAGGGATAGGATCTCGGGTAGGGAGAGGAAGAGGGAGGGTGGGGTGGCTAGGTGGAGGATTGGATTAGGAAAATTAAAAATCTGAAATTAATTCAGATTTAAGTGGATTTGGAAGGAATTAATTTAAATTTTGAATTCAAATTAATATGGGATTAGTTGTTGTAATAGAATCAATGGCAGAGGGCCATTAATAGGGCCAAAGGGTTGAATGGATAGAGAGGAGTTATGAACCTTAATTCATTAATAGAGAAACTCTTCCCTTTTTATTCTAAACTCCGGAGAACATCTCTATAAAATGAAAGGCTTCCCAAAGAAAAAACAAGGACCCCACCCCAAGCCATTTCATAGTCAACTGAGGAGATTAACCCAAAAAAAGTCCTCATTTAGGGATAATAGCGAGAGACTACCTTTTAACTACTTTTTTTAACCACAAAAATAAACCTTCCTGCACTTCCTGCTCTAAGAAAATGAATAACTGGATCTTGAGGAGGAACATAGGAGACTGGAAAGCTTTTGATGTTAGGGCTTTTTGAGGAAAGAAAGGCTTTCCAATTTAGGGAGTGAGGGGTTTGTTTGGGACCAGAGGAAGCTGGCAGATCTGTAGAAAAACTTAGGTTTTGGGTTAGAAGGGGAAATCTTTGATGGAAAAGTTACCCGATAAGAGCATCTTGTGAAGGGTTGCGGGTTGCTGTCTATTTAGGTGGCTATCTAAGGCGTAGGAGATTTCATAGAGAAAAGGGGGAAGAAGGGGATCCTCCGGTCTAACCGAAGTAGGGAAAGGAGATGAAGAAACCCTAGCAGAAGAAAGAGGAGGAGAAGCGGCTAGGGTGTTTCCCCAGACATGAACCGAATACAATAGTTAGGATAAGTCTAACGACATTGAATCCAACATGTTGCATTTCAGAATTAATGAGCCTATCCATTACTCCGAATAACAAAATGGAGAGCAGCATAAAGCCATGTATATAAGCTTATTAGTTCTGTTCTACCATTTTTCCATCTGGATTTGAGTATTTTCTTACTGAAGAACAAAAATCGGAAAAATTGAATGTCAAGAAAGAAAAAAAGAGCAAATCATTTGAACACGTCGCAGTTGAGCCAAGAAACGATTAGTCGAACAGATTTTGAACATAAAAATGGTGAAAGAAAAGAGGGATATAGAATATAGAGCACACTAGTAGAAAAGTAGAGAGGGAAAGATCGCCGGATATACAGTGACCTTGAACGATACTTGCTCCATCGTTTCCCGATTCATCAAGGCTGATGTGGAAACGACTCGGCACCAGTGAAGAAGCTCGGCGCAACGATTCTTGGTGACCCGAATTGCCAGTCTCCAATTTTGGGCGAATTATTAGGTCCGGTCACGGACCTTCCGGAGATGAATCCGGATGCGTCACATCACTCAAATTAGCTTGAGCTCGCATACAAGCTGGTTTGACGGTGATAGCAAACCAGCTTGAGCTCGCATACAAGATGGACAATATAGATGCACAAGAGCAGAAATGAGGATCGGTGAATAATAAATTACAAAATATGAGTCTCCAATTATCTTTAAGGAGTATCTAAAAAAGATCCTATCAGTCAACTCAATTCAAAAAATTTAGTTTCATGTTGATCTATTTAATAAGCAGGTCAAATTCGGTATCAACATTTTGATTAATTTATTAAACAGGTTGAATTTGAGTAACCCGTCAACTCAATTTTGACTCAAAATGACCTATTTAAATTATTTTTTTTCTTAAATTTTTTTATTTGTTAGTATGACTGTCTTATTTTTATTAATTAATCTAAAATTTATTATTAAAAAATAAAAAAAATGAAATCAAAATGAGTTGTCGGGTCGGGTTGCTAATGAGTCAGGTTCTGATCTGTATTTTTTATCATTTTATTAAATGGATCGAGTTAAAGTTGACTAGATTCGTATCAGATCAATTTCAAACCAGACCCAAAGCATATCAATCCCCATTTTGACGCCCCTATTATCTTCTTTCATAAATTTTCTTTTCACTCTGCAATGAGCTTTCAATGCATCTCTAAAGCTTCATTTTGGATTTGCTTTATAAATGATTAAATTCCTATAACAAAGGAATTAAAATTATATCAGTATACTTCCATTAAGGTATTTTCATGATATATAATTCTAATTCATATATTAAATATTATACATGATTATACTTAAACTATTAAATAAATATAATTAACTGATTAAATAAATACAACTTCACAATTAAATATTTATAAGTTTATTTATATTTAAAATTTTTTTGAGACCATTTGAGGGACAAAATTGATCTCTATTTATTATATGCTTATAGTTGAAATAGGAATCTTGATGAGATGAATTCGACAAGCCTTTGATCATAGAATTCCAATATGATTAAGGCACTAAAATATCTAAAGAAATATTATATGATCAAAGGGGATCAACAAGGACCGTCTGATTAAGTATTCTAATTCTAATTGAAATGATTATAATGCCCCCTTTAAAAATCAATAAATAGGCTTTGCTTCTACATATTAATGGAGGCTAGAAGTAGGCCCCATGAACAATTTAAGTGGTGAGAATCCATATCACTTCTTGTTGACACCCGACATCCGTTTTTGACCATCATTATTATAAAAGTCAACTCCTATAATCACAAGCAACATTGACACACATCGTCAAAAACATAATTAATATTCAATATTATCAAAAACCCTAATGCTTGTTATCTCCAACAAGGATAAAACTCATCATTGATATTAACATGGATTCTCGTTGTTGTTTATAAGGCGGATAGTCATTATTAACTCTAAGGTTGATGCTCCCCATCAAAATTTAAGTTGATGCCCACCATAACTACCAAAATTTGTGCTTGCCATTATCGATAATCCAAAATCCACCATGCTAGTAACGCCAATGCTCTCCATCAATACTCATTAATGCTTTTCAATGCCAGCAAGGTTGATGCTCATCCTTGTTAATAACCTCAACTTCTATTATTGCAAATAAGGACAACACTGCAACACTAATGTTGACGTATGCCATCAACATTATCAGGTCTTAATTAATTTTAAACAACCTTTAATGCCACTTGATTGTTAGGTTTGACGAGTTCAAGTTTCTTTTCATACTAAATTGAGTAGGTCATGCTCATATGAGTCATTTGCAATTAACTAAATCAAGAACCTTTTTGCTTAATCCTCTCGCTTACTCTAGAGATGATCTAAGCCATTACTCATTGATGTAGAACATCATCTGGATGAAGACAATCAAACTGAAAGCCCATTTACAAGAGCTAAAATCAAATCCCAACAAAAGGGTCAAAGTAAAAGTACCATTACAAGAGCTAAATCAAGAGCCCAATAATAAGCCCATAATTTTAAATATTTTAAATGTAATTTATATTTTATTTACTATATAGAAGCTTATATGATAAGCCATGAAATTGTTAGGTAGGGATGAGGGAATAGTAAAAATTGGTAGGTGAAATGGATAGGTGAAACTCCTCTTTAATGTCCACCAATCCCGTCCATTTTGTCCTCTATTTTATTTTTCAATAGTTATCTTGTAATGCCTATAAATATGGGTTGATATGAATTATAATTTTCAATTTTTCTAAAAGAAATAATTTTATGGAGAAGTTTTTTCATTTGTTTGGTGCTTAGTGGCTTCAAGTGTGTACCTTTTCTTTGGTGAGATTAGGTAGTTATCTTTTATTTCTTTTATGTTACTTACAAATCCTCTTAAATACCTCCTTTAACTATTCATAGCACTTACGTCACTTCATAAGCATCCCCTAAGACTAATAAACCAGCCATCTAAACCATAAAACCCTTTTAAATGCTTCCATATAGCCATTAGCCCAAAAATAAAACACTTGGACCTACTCTTATTCCATACACTTCAATATCCTCTTAAACTCCACCAAACCTGACAATTAGATCTAGATCACATGATCACATCCTAATATAACCTTCCACCATCATTTACAACCATGTATCTAACATAAAGGTCACTCTCTAAATAATCTTCAAAATCAGACCGAATCTACCCAAAGCAGACTAGTCTTAGCATTTCTCCTAATATACCTCTCTATAGACCTCATCATTCCAATGTAAACTTCAGAACACTTCTATAAATATCAAATTATTGATTCATAGCATTTTTAGCCATTAATCTCACCATAAGGCTACCCACCACCATCATTTTTGGTATCAGAGAAAATTTGATAAGAAGCTTGCTAGCAATAACGTATGAACAACGTAGGAGAATTTTCTTATGGTGGACTTGCCTCCAAAAGCTTGAGAATTACTCCTGTAAGTTTGTTATAAGTAAATCATTATTTATGATAGATTTATTTCATATTAATAGCTTAGATATATGGTATATTATCTTGTAAGTCTATGGTGTACACATGAGATGCAATTAATGAGCTTCACCATATAACCTCGATAATATCCAAGTGTTAACGTACCCTTTAACTTTTTTTTTTTCTTGAGTGAAAATCTTGGAAATGGTGTGCTCCACCTCAAGATGACTACAATATTACCTTGATACAATCCAAAATTTATATTATCTTCTTTATTTTTAAGTTAATTTCTTATGGTAAAACTAATTATTTATTTACCAAAATTTGAATAGTTTGTTATCTTAAGGGTTTAGGCTTATAGACTTAGGAATATTTTTTCTTGCATTCAAAATTTCATGCATAATAATATATTTGTATAAAATTTAGTATGTTTAAAGTTTAAAATAACTTTTTCAAAAAGGTCTAAACTACCTAAGGCAAGCTTAAGACATAAGAGGCCTTTATACCCCCCTCCTCACCTAGATGTTCTTTAAACTTAGAATATATTTTATTATTACATCTATATTTCAAATTTCAATCTCTCTCATCTATAGACCTTGCCCTTTCATCTCACTCTTCATATTTAAGAAAAAAAAACTCATCTCATGGCCCTTAAATAAATTTCTAAAGATCATATTAAAAACTTAACTAGGATAGTTGATTCCTTATATCTTAGGCTTTATGAAAATGATATTTAGACTAAGGAACTAATTGAGAATAATAAAACTCAGATACAAAACTTAAATAACATGCAATCTATCTTAAGTCAACTACAAAATAATAGAAATAATGTCTCACATCCTATCCAAAATCATAATTTACCTTAAGATGATGAAGCCTCTTACATAGACTGAGGAGAAGAACCCCCGAATATAAGAAAACCCATTCCTAGAAATGCTGGTAGAAGAGACCATCCTTATAGGATTGTTGATGATATTAGTGATCCCTCTAGTAGAGTTAAAGTTGAAGTCGTACCTATGATGGTACCCATAACCCTAACAGGTTCTTTAACTGGTTAGTCCACATCGATGATTTCTTTGATTAGTATAAAATGGATGACTACCAATGAGTTAATTTTGCCAAAATGAAATATAATTAACTGGACATGCAACAATGCATTGGATAAATACTTTAGCTAAGGAACAAAGACTATGATGAACCACCCTCACATGGATCAAAATGAAATAAATTGTAAGTATTATCCTAGACATCATGATAAGAAACTACATGGGAAATTGTCGATGTTAAGGCATGGTAGTCTCCCAGTTATTGAATATTTAAACATAATAAAAGACCTAGTTCCTAGGGCTGATTATAATTATAATGATTGGCAGTTTACTAATAAATTTTTCATTGGACTTAGAATTGACATTAGTATTGAGGTTGAATTATTTGACTCATAAACCTTAGAAGAAACATTTCATTTTACCATATTGGTTGAGCAACAATACAAATCTACATCCCTTTCTAATATTAGGATTCAAACCAAACCCGCTTCATCTCAAGTCTATTATTAGACCCATATCTCCTACTGGACCAACCCAATCAACAAAAACTTCTACTAAATGAAGTTTTAAAAATAATCGTGCAATAACATATTTTAAGTGTCAAAAGAAGGGTCACGTGAAAAATCAATGCAAAGCTCAAGTCTTATCCTATATATATTGCACCTATCTTATTAGCAATGCCATGATTATTTGATAAGAGTTTAATTCATTATGGTAGAAAAATACTTATATTTTCCAACATAATAATAAAACTATTGAACTTTTCTTATTCAAACCTATGGAGACGACACCTATTATAACACCTCATAAGATAATTTTTTATTGCAACTCAAACCCACTCCAAAGAAAGCTGCAAAGCTTTAGTTGATTATTATAGCAACCCCTACAATCAATGATGATATTATTAACTCTAAGCCTAATTCAAGCACCACTAATCTACCCACTTATAACCTCAACTGTAGGACATGGAAATCTAAATAGATATTTTTTTGATTTGAGTATTCTTCAATTATTACATATAAAAGAAGTAACCTCATACTGAAATGAGACTCACATACCTATTGTGATCACTCCACTCCTATCTAAGTTTGGTGGTATTGCACTTGAAGAACTTCTTGGTAAACTACCCCATTATAGAACCATCTAACATGCTACTGACTTAGTTCAAGGTTCATAACTTCCCAACCTTCGTCATTATAAAATGAATCCCATTAAACACATTAAAATCAAGAGACAAGTTGAGGAGTTACTTAGTAAAGATTTTGTATAAGAAAGATAAAAATTTTGCAAATCTAGGAGCCCGACCTTGTATTTTGATGATTATAAATATTATTAGATGATTATCAATTTATTCCTGCATATTATTTTGAATATTTATTTTGTGCACTACTATCTTTTCAAGTAATAATATACACGAAGAAAGAGTAAAAATTTAGGCTCATGACTATACTCTGTTAGTGTATGAATAAAACTATGCATTAAAGAGTCTATACTTTTACTTTTTCTTGAGTCAATATATGTAAAAAAGTATATGTTAGCTTAGTAACCAAGCACACACACAAGAAGAGTATAATTAGATGTTTTAATTTTCCTGAAGTTTGTCCTATATGATCTAGATTATACTATATGTTCAATTTATTCAAAAATTAATTAAAAAAATTATATTAAGTGAAATAAAATTAAAATTAAGATAAAATAATCATATTGTATGATTTAAATCATATAAGATAATTAGTTATTATCAGAAGTCCCTGCCATCATTTACAATAAGCAATACTTTGATTTTTAAAAATTGGTCTATTCATAATGTATCAACTAAATCGTACTATATGATATTTTAAAATCTTACCTAATTTAATCTTTGTGATTAATCAAATGAATCTGGGGTAATTAAGATTTAGGATCGTACAGTACAAATTTGATTGTACTAGACCATCGACAGAGATGATTTTTTGTCATCATGGAGTTCATCCTATACGAACTATATTTCGATTGAACTAATCATACTATATGGCCATATGCTCATATTGGATGTTTAGTAAAAGTTTTTGAGCTTTTCATACAAACCATCATTTATAGTATAGTATTGATAGTGTAGAATTGAACTAATCTTACTTTACAATTCATACATCATAATGTACCAATAAAGAAGGTAGAATTGAAAACTAAGGGTTATTGGAAGCTAACTATTTAAGCTTTCTTAATAGACTTTGTAAGAGTCTTTGGCAGTATGAGAGCATGAGTCTTCTATAAGTGAGGGTTTAAAGAGAGGGTCTTGAGCAAGGGACAGAGAGGTGAAATTCTGAGAGAGGGAGAAGATCCTTGTGGGTGTAAGGAAGTCTGAGATGTAGTTTTCATATGGTTTCTTTATCCAACATCCACCTTTGTTCCTCCATGAGTCAAGGTTTGTCCTGAGGGAAACTCTATGAAGAAGCTCTTGGTGTCAGAGGGTTGCAGGCTACTCCACTGCATCAGGGAAAGTTAAAGTGATTGGGCTACTCCATCTAACTAGGAGGGTGAAAGAGATTGGGCTACTCTGCCTTAGTAGAAGGGTGAAAGAGATTGGTCTACTCTGCCTCATCGGGAGGGTGAAAAGGATTCAGTTACTTTGTTGCACTGGGTTGGTGAAAGGGATTCGACTACTCCGTTGTACCAGGTTAGTGGCAGTGATTGTGTAAGGGTTTCTCTGCCTAGTCTTAGGGGATAAAGGAGAGTCATTAATTATTTAGTGTAATACCTGGATAGGAGGACTCCAGGGAGTACTGGACGTAGGTCAAGTTGATCAAATCACTATAAAATTCTAGTGTGCTTATTTTATTCTTTTCTCACTTTACTTCTTGCACTTTTAATTTCTATAAATCTAGGTTAAGCATTGTTATCTTAAGATACAAAATCTTTGTGATGGTTTTGAGATTTAGTCTTTATTAAAAATATTAAAAAAAATTAGAAAATTAGTTGTTTCTTATTATTAGCTTTCTCATTTTAAAGTTTTAATTTGGTAGTTTAAATTTCAAAAGAAATTTTTGAAAAAGATTTTTTAAAACACCAATTCACCCTCCTCTTGGTGTGTCATTTTGTAGTTGAAGTGGTTTCAAATCATCCATTAAACTTTCAATTGGCATCAAAGCGGGTTCTCTTGAATTATGGTTTAAAAACCTAGAGAAAGATCCAATGACACATTGTTTAAATAAAAATACTGCTGAAGGGTATTCAATTACACATGCACCTCTTTTACATAATATCTTGTTTGATTTTTAAAAAATTTGTATGTCTATTTTCTTGTAATTAGTTGACTTTTGAATGTGGCACACGATACAAGTTGGTTATTCTATCCTTTCTTGCCTTGTGAATGGCTTGAAAATAGAGATCTTGTTTACTGAATGGAGTATGGAGGATAAGAATTTTGAATGGAGTATGGAGGATAGGAATTTAGCTCAATAAAATGCGAAGTGTTTGAATTATTATTTGTTTTTTTGCCTTAAAATCTAAAGATTACATTTGTATATCAATCTGTACTACTAGAAACAAATTTGGAATAGGTTATGCATTATTTATGAAGGCACCAGTAAAGTAAAATAATCTCATTTAAACTTATTGTTGCTTGAATATGAACTCTTCTATATGAAACTTAGTAAAATTATATCTGATATATATATATATACTAGGTTTACTAAGATAGTCACTTTCTTGCATGTTCCAGGTAGAGAACTTTCAAATTTTGAAAAAGAAAACAAGATACTATGTTGCCTACTTGATTCTTTTGATGCCAAAATTACTATTATTTTTTAATCAAAATTTAAATGTGTATTCTATTAAAAACTTATTGGGCTCTCTCATTGCTTATGAGTAAAGGACTTTTAGATAAAGGTGATAAGAAAAAAGATAGAATAGTGGCACTGAAGGTCGAGGACACAAATAGCACTGATTCAGGAGCTGATGGGAGCAAGGACATAGTATCAATGACTCACCAATTTAAGAGCTTTTTGAAGTGAAAATATAAGCACCACCTCGGAAGGAATAAATGTAAATCAAGTAAATTTAATAAATTTTCTTTAGAAATAATTTTCTTTGAGTGTAGGACGCCCAGACATTGAAGATATAACTATCCCAATCTAAAGAACCACCCTACTAAAGAAAAGGTTAAAAAAAAGTTCAACTCCAAAAAGGGCAAGCACGCAAAAGTATGGGTATGTGAGCTATCCTTTGATGAATTATTTTCTATTTCTGAACAAATAATGATTCATATAGGAAGTTGAAAAATAGCATACAATTTTGAAAAAGAAATTTTCAACTTTGAAAGATGAACATGCACTACATAAAAATTCATTGTTACCGGGGAACGGAATCCGTCGGTAACAATGAAAATCTGCCGGAAATTACAGATTTTCGGCGGAGTTCCAACACAAATCCCTCCAATGGTAATTCACGCATCGGAAAAATATTACCGGCGGATTAATTCCATCGATAATATTTCCAGTAGACTTTCCGGCGTACTTCTGGTAAAAATTTTATGGAAATGACGTCCGCTATGTTCATGAATTCCAGCGTATTAGCCGTTGGTATTTTTTGACGGATTCTAATACCGGCAGACAATACGTTGCAAGAAAAATGATGCCCCACTTACTGTCGAATATTACTGGCGGACTAGCCACCGGACATTTCCGACAGAGATGCCACCGGACATTTCCGGCTGAGAATCCGCCGGAACATACGATATATCGTATTACCGACATAGTTTCTGGCGGCAACTCTGCTGAAAACCTATAGCATAAACAAAAAAAATCTACTAACCTTTAAAATCAGATTTCCACATATACAAATAGAAGATACAATAACATGTGCTACTTCTCATCAATTATATTATAAAACATGTGCAAACAACAAATAAATAAATATGTACACAAACCTGAGAGCATACGATATGCGGGAAAATCACCAATTATCCAAAATAATGCTGCCCTCATAATGAAGTTCTATTTAGTGGAGATATTATATGTACTTATTCCCTCTTCCCATAATAAATTCAAATCATCAATTAACGGTTCTAGGAATACATCGATCTTTACTTTTGGATTATGTGGCTCTGGAACGATAAGCGTCTGAAACATATAAGGAGTTGTCATGCACAACTCTGGGGGAAGATTATATGGTGTGAGTATCATTGACCAATATGAGTAAGGTGAAGCAGACTAGCTAAATGGAGTGAAACCATTTTCACATAAACCTAATCTTATATTTCTTGATTCTGAGGTGAAGGTGGGATTTGTACGATCAAAGTGTTTCCAAACATTTGTTTCTGACGGATGTGTAATAAAACCTTCTTGTGAGATATATTCTTTATGCCATCTCATATGTGCAGCAGATCTCTTGGATGCATATAACCATTGCAGTCTAGAAATTATGGGTAAGTAAAATAACCTACTGACTGGTACTTCCTTCAGCTTTCTTTTTGTGATAGATTTTGGTTTGAATCTCGGTTCGTTGCAATAATGACATGTAATTTTTGATTGATCATCTTTATAGAATAACATGCATCCATTGACACAATAATCTATCTTTGTGTATATCAAACCAAGCTTGGAAACCAATTTCTTAGTCCGATATAAATCTGTAGGAATGATGTTATCTGCCGGATTGATTTCTTTGAGCAGTCCAATGAATTGATTAAAATATTCACGGGGGATATTATATTCTGCCTTGATGCTTAACATCTTAACAGCAATGGATAACTCTGAGTGAGTAGTGCACCCCTTTCATATTGGTTGTTGAGACATGCAACAAATCATAAAAATTTTGAACTTCTTTATTAGGTGACTCAAGATTAGCTTCTATATATTATTCAAATTGTGCTCCACTTGCATCATAAATTAAGTCCTCAAGATTAGGTAGCATATGTTCTTCCTCATCTATAGTAGCACTTATCGATGGGCCACATCAAGAATTGAAATATAGTTCATACTCACCATGAGAAGTCCAATACCAATATTCTGGCATGAAGCCTTAACAATATAGATCAATAGTTTCGTCATATAGGCTTAGGTGCACCTGATTTTTATATTTAGAATATGGGCAATGAATCTTTCCATCTAAGATGAAGCTGGGCAGTTGAGAAGCTATCTGAATGAAAATATTCACCCCTCTAATAAACTCATCGGTTAATGTCTTTCATCCTTATGCCAATAAATTATACATCCAACTTTTTTGAGTTCTGATATTCATAATATAACCTACATATAATATGGATATATTAATTAATGTTATAACATTTATTGAAGAAAAATACAAAGACTCTTAGCCTGCTCGGAAGGCCATCCTTTTAATTAAGTGAGCAAAACAAACTAGATTAAGGCTCCGTCTAGGATGACATTTAGCACTTCGTGCAAACTCTCACTGCAGCACATAGCTTTGAGTGTATCGACCACCAATTTCTTCCTTTGCTAACCTGGTCGTCGAAAGGCTGCAGTTATATGTGACAAAACCATCTAAGGTGACTCCCTCTAATCTTGTCTTCCACTGGAGCTACTCCAACCTTTTCACGTCTATGATCATTTCGTATCTTGTCTCTCAGAGTAAAGCACTCATCCACCTGAGCATCCTTATCTCTCAACACTTAACTTAATATTATGCTTCTCTTTTAATGGGTAATATTCTGCACCATAAAGCATTGTAAGTCTAACCACCATCTTATAGAATTTCCCCTTTAAGTTTGAGTTAGACTTTTCTATCACACAACATACCCAATGCATTCCTCCACTTCAACAATCCAACTTGAATTCTACTAATAATTTTAGATCTACATAAATGAAAGCCTTTAAACTCTAAGGTTGATCTCTATAATTCAAATTTTCCTTCAACTCCTCTCTAGTCTTATCAACAAGAATAATATCATCATTAAAAATTAGGCATACACCAAGGTACAATCTCTTGCAAATGTCTAATGAGAACATCCATGACTAAAGAAAACGGGAGAATGTTACCTTCACACCAAGAGAACGTCGTCGAAGAAGCGAAGTCGAACAACGAACCTCAAATAGGCGCGAGGGAATGTCGCCTGATGGAGCGAAGGAACGTCGTTGTCAAAGGAGTGAAGTCGAACATGAACATCATCGAATGTCGTCGAACAATGAGGGAACGTTGTTATCAGAGCGTCATCGAACAGAGAGAAGAAGGTGAACAAAATGAGCAACCAAGCGCGGAGGGCACGAAATAGGGCATTAACCGGCGGGTACTCCGTTGGTAATAGTACCGGCAGATATTGCACCGGTAATAATTCATCGACTTTAAGTAAGCCGGCGTAAATTCCGTCGGTAATTCTGTCGATCATTTTCGGCGGGAGATATGTCGGAAAATAAAATGTTTCCGGTGTAATTCTGGCATAATGTGCGTCGGTAATTTTGCGACGGTACATCCACATGAAATTTTGTCACACACGTATCGTCGAAATATCCGCCGGTATGGTCGACACTGTTTCTGGTGTATATTATCCGTCAAAAATTTCGATGGTAATGAGTTATTTCCTATAGTGATGATAGTTAAATTAATGAGCATTCAACTTTCAAAGCAAAACCTATTATATTAGATAAGGAGCATGCATCTCTATTGGATGAATTTGATGAATTAAACAAGAAACATATTGAATTAATAAAATCATGTGATTCCTTAAGAAGATGAGCATATTGAGTTTGAGAAAGCATTCAAGGAGCTAAAGACACTTGCACTCGAACTATATAGTAGTAAGCATGCATTAAAGTTTGAAGGTGTAAGTTACAAGAGTGCAAATGAATATCTACTGAAGAAAATAAGTGCACATTAACAGAACACACCTGAGACTATGCATTCATTAAATCCACAGCCTAGGACACAACATGCATCATATATCCCTAGGAAGAGGCATTATCCCCTATCTAGATTATTGAACCCATTTCTAGGGGTTAATTGTTACCCTTGTGAAATGTTTGGACACATTGCACACACTTGCACTTTACACCTTAGGACACACCTAGTTTAGAGGCTCAAAGTGTTAGCATCACATCATAGCATACATACATTCAAGCATAACAAAATATTCATAAATATTCCTAAATATTAAATAAAAAAATTATATTGATTAAAAATTAAATTGATTTGAATTGCAATGTGGAAAATGATTATTGATGAGTATTATCTTGAAAATTATTTTTAATGAAGTGATGATTATTCTTTTGAAATTAACTTTGAAGGATATCAAGGAAATCACCTAGTAATAATTAGTTAAAAGCATTCCTAAGTTAGAACCCTTCAAAGAACACCATTTGTGAAGCATGACAAGTAGGAAAGGAAATAAAGTCTATTTCCAATTCAATTAAAAATGTAGTGGCCACTAAGTACAATTAGAGATAATTCATGTGGATGGATTTGAACCTATCAATACATAAGTCTAGGAAGAAAGAAATTTGAATTTATATTGTTTTGAATATAACACAAAATACATTTGGAAATATCTCGCATGGATCACTTTGGGCATATTGATATAGTGAGTCTAAGAAGAAAGTAATTTGAGTTTATGATGTTTTGATGATTACATTAGGTACACTTATACAAATATTTTTGAAATAAAAGTGAATCATTTGAAAAAGTTAAAACAATTTCATCTTGGAGAAAAATAGGATATTTAATATTTTACAATTCATTATGTAGGTAATGAGAATTGTAGAATTATTGCATTGAAAAAAAAATCGGCAGACATGTTTACCAAACTCCTCAATTATGACATATTCAGTACACTTAGGACTAGACTAAGTACAATTGACATTCATGCTTAAAAACATTGGGGTAGGGGTAAGTAAAAGAGTGTTTGTTTGCTTATTTAGTTTATGTTACGTGTTTGTGTTTATGTTTTCTCATGATTATATGTTTGTATTTATGATATGTTTTGTTTAATTAATTGTAAAAGTTACTTGCATAATTTTTTCCTAATCATCACACATAAATAATTTTTTTTCACATCATATTGTACGACCCACTTTATATTGTATGATTTATACAAGTCATCACATCAATACCATTTAGTGAATCCAATGTCCCATATTTATAAAATTATTACTGATCATGTTGTATGAACACACCCATCATACTATACGATCTACGTAACAATACCATTGGGATGACCATAAATTCATCAGTATGATCCATTCATATAAATCATATTATATGAACACCTGTTCATACAGGATGATCTATTTGGTCAGCATTCATACCGTTGTCCTCTCAGGATGAACAAAAAAGTAAAAGATCATCTAGTATGATACTCAATCGTACTGTATGATTAGACCACCTTTTTGAACTATTCGGCTAGGATGAGTTTAATTATTTTGATCGTATGTACAATTTACATCATATGTATGATCCTTGGAGGCCTATTTAAGAAGAGAGTATTCTAAGGGTTCAAGCACATAAATTTGCTAAATCATTCTTCTTCCTAGCTTTTAATCCTTGCAATCTTCATCTTTGTCCTTTTTAATAGCCAGCAAAAAGCATTCCTGAGCTTTATTAAGAAGCTTCTTTAGTTATCCTGCGGACGACAGGTTCCAATATATAGAGGATGAGTCAGCTTATCACAGGTATAGGGCTACCCATATCACCACATAGGATTCACAATCAAGACATTATGAATTATCAGGTACTGATTCTTTTCGGTGGTACCACCTTATAATTTATCCTTACCCTTGCTTTCCCTTTCAATTCTGAAATGTTATCTAAATTCTTTGTGATCCACTAAATCAATGCTGAAAGGACAACCATATAATCTTATGTATCTAGGCATCCAGTAGAAATTAATTAACAAGACTTTGATGTAATCTTATAATTTTTTACACTCGGATAAAGCAATTTGACTGCTTATAGATGTGCCTAGAGACACACATCTAGGAGTCTACCACTCGTTTGGACCAGCTGTAGTATCACTTCCAATAATAGTAGCAACAGCACGAGGCTAATCGTCCATGATTTAGTGATTAATTTTCCTCACTCCATCACTACTTCCAACCTCCACCACTACCACCTAATCAGGGACTAGTTGATGAGTAGAGCGTATTGTAGTTTATGATGTGTTTCTATTGTGGTTATATTTTTAACATTTTCTACTTATTTTACTCTATGTTTTAGTTGTTCTGCTTTAGTTTCTCCTTTTTTGTGAGGTTAAAAGGGGGAATAGAGAGTTGTTGAATGTATTATTTTTCCTTTTAGTACAGTTTGATTTTTATTTTCAGTCTTTATAGTTTGTTATATTTTTTTACATAGTATAATAATAATAATAATAAATTACATGTTTCTCTCTATTTTTTGAAGTGATCACATAGTAAGCGGGGGAGCTTAGGAGGAAATTAAATTTACTTACAACTCAACAAATAATATTTGTCATCATAAAAAATAGGAGATTATTACAAATCTTGGAGCTTGACCATATATTTTGATTATTACAAATATTGTTGAATGATTATTTACCTATTCTTATATATTATTTTGGATATTTATTTTGTGCACTACTAACCTTTTAGGTAACAACATACATGAAGAAAGACTAAAGATTCATGCTCAAGATTACGCTTTGTTAATATGTGAGTTAAATTATGTATTAAAGAGTATGTACTTTTACTTTTCCTAAAGTCATATATATAAAAGGTATACACTAGCTTACCAATCATATACACATACAGGGGGAGTGTAATTGTATGTTTTAATTTTTCTTATGTTCGTACTATATAATCTAGATCATACTATATGATTTATTTAATTTATTAAAATATTTAAATTAAGTGAAATAAAATTGAAATTAAAATAAACTAATCATATTGTATGATTCAAATCATATAGGATGATCAATTATATTCAGTAGTATCCACTGCCATTTAAAATTAGGTAATATTTTAAATTTTAAAATTTATTCTAATCATAATGTATGAATTAAATCGTACTATACTATATTTTAAATTTTTCCTAATTTAATCATTATGATTAATCAATTAAATCAGGGGTAATTAAGATTTAAGATTGTATTGTATAAATTAGATTATATTAGACAATCGACAGAGATGATTTTTTGTCATCCTGAAGTTCATCTTGTATGAACTACGATTCAATTGAACTAATCATACAGTACAATCATAATTTTATTTTGGATGGTCTTTGAAAGTTTTTGAATTTATTATATAGACCACCATTCATCGTACATTATTGACAGGGAAAAACTAAACTAATCTTACTACACAATTCACACATCGTATTATACAAATAGAGATGATAGAATTAAAAACATTAGGCTTTCTTGAAGTTCACTATTTAGGCCCTTTGGTAGTATGAGAGCATGAGTCTTCTATAAGGGAGGGTTTGAAGAGAGTGTCTTGAGCAAGGGACAGAGAGGTGAATTGGTTCAAAGGAGTGTGAGAGAGAGTTTTCAGATCATTGCTCTAGCCAACATCCACCTTTGTTGCTCCATAAGTCAAGGTTTATCTTGAGGGAAACTCCATGAAGAATCTCTTGGTGTTAAAGGGTCATCAGCTACTCTATCACATCGGGGAAGGTGAAAATGATTGGGCTACTTTGTCTAACCAGGAGGGTGAAAGAGATTGGTCTACTCTGCCACATCAAGTAGATGAAAGAGTGGGCTACTTTGCCTCACTAGAGGTAAAATGGATTTAACTACACTGCTACACTGGATTGGTGAAAAGGATTTAGCTACTCTACTGCATTAGGTTGGTGGAAGTGATAGTGTAAGGGCTTCTCCACCTTACCGTGGGGGCTAAAGGAGAGTCACTAACTCTTTAGTGCAATATGCAAAGAGGAAGACTCCGAGGAGTGAACATAGGTCAAGTTGACCAAACCACTATAAAATTTTGATGTGCTTGTTCTTTTTTTATATACTTTAGTTTCTTGTGCTTTACTTCTTACACTTTTAATTTTTGTGAATCTGGGTTGAGCATTATTATCTTTGTGATTGTTTTAAGATTTAATATTTGTCTAAAAAAGAAATAAAAATTAGAAAATAAAACAAAATTATTTTATACAAAAATTTGTATTTATTCTTGTTATTAGCTTCCGCATTTTAAAGTTTGAATTTGGTTATTTAAATTTCAAAAGGTATTTAAAAAAAAAAATTTTAAACACAAATTCACCCCTCCCCCTCCTCATGGCACTATTCCATATAGTTCAGGTGGTTTCACAACCATCTATTGAACTTTCAGGAACATGGCAAATGTGTGTAGATAATCGGGACATAAATAAAGTCACTATTAAGTATAGATTTCCTTTTCCTTTGCTAGACAACATGCTAGATTTGATATCATGGGCAAATCTTTTCTCCAAAATTGTTCTAAAAAGTGGTTATCACCAAATTAGGATTCAATCAAGAGATGAATGGAAAACTTCTTTTAAAACCCCAAATAAGCTTTATGAATGATTACTCATACATTTTAGACTTTCAATTTCTCCTAATTTAATTATAATGTTAATTAATATTATCCCTAATCCCTTTATAAGAAATTTTTAATTATCTACTTTGATTATATCTTAATTTTAAGCACAAATGAGAAAGATCATCTACAACACCTTAGACAAGCTTTTGAGACTGTTAGGAAAGAGAAGCTATATATTAATTTTATAAAATGTTTCTTTTTATAAATTGATGAGATATTGTTAGGATTTATTATTTCTACTGCTGGAATAAAACCTGACCCTACCAAAGTTAAAGCAACATAGACTTGCCACCAACTAAGAGTTTCATTAATGTTATAAGTTACATGGCTTAACCAATTTCTATAGATGATTCATGAAAGATTTTAGTGCCATTGTAGTTGTGGAAAAATTTAACATCCAAAATGTAAAATGTCATACAACATTTACTTTAAATTTATATTTTGGGTTTCTTTAATCAAATTTGTATAGATTGGCATTATACCATCCCTAAAGATAGACTAATGTTTCATTATCAATTTGAGAAGATAAACTTTTCATTCATAATTGAACACTACATAGGAAAAATACAATTAGCCCTAAAGGATGAAAGAAACATTCACCTATCATTTCAATTATGAAATTAATCTAAAGTTTAAAGCTTTGGTTTGCATTCCACAAATCTTTTCCCTACCTTAGAATGAAATTAAGATAGGATTTATTTTATTTTGTGTTGTAGACTCCCTATAGGGGGAAGCCCTAATATTTAATTGTATCTCCTAAAAGAATACTCTCAATTAAAATGAAGTCTAAAGATTTTCAAAGACATATATATCTAAAGAAATATTTGGGCTAACAAGATTTAATGTATAAGGTTTAGATTATAAATTCTCTAGTTGCACTCAAAATTTAGATTTTAGAATTTTTTAAATTTTAAAAGAATTGAGTAGGAATGTGTAAAGACTAAAAAGGTGTTTATAATATGGACCTACACTTATTTGGATTGCCAGCTAATAATCCTGATACACAATCAGTCGCCTTAGATGTAATGTATGATAGGCTAAACTCTATCCTAGGAGTTCAAAGGATGAATCACTCTCTCAAATTTATGACTCAAGATGAGTAATTTTAACTTTAAGTTGAAATGACACTAGCGAGAAGACTCACTAAGAACTCTAAATTTAATCTTCTTTAATTTACCTAACTAATATTTATAACTCCCTAAATTTCTTAGAAATTTTGGCAGCATAATGGCCCTATCCAAAGAAAAAGCATAACATCCCTCGAGCGTAATGGTGACTCTGCTACCTTGCCCATGATGGGCATAAAAGTTTGGCTTAATATTCATTACAAAAATTAACATATTATTGACCTCATTTTTGTATGAGGTCAGTAGGACCCATCCAGACCCCAGATCAATCTTGACCCCAGATCAACACAACTTAAGACCAATTTAGACTCTAGGATCTCCCTAGATTTCAATCCCTAGGATCTACTCTAGACCCTAGGATCTCTTCAAATTAATCTTGACCCTAGGATCTATTCTAGACCCTAGGATTTTGCCAGACTCTAGATTATATGATTTTCTTAGATCATAGGATTTATTCTAGACCCTAGGATTCCTTCAGATCCATTTAGATCTTAGGAACTATCTAGACCCTAGGATCTTTCTAGAATTCAGACTTTAGGATCTATTCTAAATCCGAAGATGCCTCTAGACCCTAATATTCCTCTAGATAATAGGATTTCTTAATTTTAGGGTTATTCTAGACCCCAGAACCTAGGACCTCTTAGATTCTAGAGACCTCCTAAATCCTAGACCTTAGGATTCTTCTAGACTTCATGTCTTAGGATCTACCCATGCCCTAAATCTACCCTGATTTTAGATCTATCTAAATCCTACATCAATCTAGGCCCTAGGATCAAATCTAGATTCTATGATTTTTCCATACTCTAGCCCAAGGATCTAGTCTAAACCCTAGGATATGCCCTGACCCTAGATCTATCTAGACCTTAGAATCAATCTATATCTTACATCAATTCAAACCTCAAATCATTCTTGATTTCAAGCTAATCCAAATCTCAAATCAATTCAAACTTCAAATATGTCCTATTTCAAATCTATCCTGATCCCAACTCTAGTTCAAACCTTGATCCTGCCTTTGACCTAGCTTCAACCTTATCCAATCACTTATGATCATCCAAATGATCACAAATGATTTGGATAATTCAAATTCAGATCAACTCAAGCTTCAAATCCCAGTCAAAATCCAATCTAATCCTCATCAAATTCAATTCCACTTTTTAACTCAATCTTCATTTCAAACTCCAATCCAACCTTCAATCACCTTAAATTCTACAACTTCCAATCATCATCATTCAATCCATCTTGTCAACCACCGTCAATCAATGATCTACGACCAATGTTTCAATTAACCACTGATCAATCAGATTTTAATCTTCTAACCTCCAACCTCAAATCTCCAACCAAATAATTATTGTCAAGACAATTAATCATTCAATCTAATTAAAATTGAACCACATGCAATTTAATTAAGGTCAATTTGATTACACACTTTAAATTTGAGAATATCTACTTCGATTCGACTCAATTTGAATTCGTTTCACCTCGACGCCATCGTTGATTATGAATTTGAGTCAATCTATTTATTTTATGTTGAGCGAAACATAAGTTAATCAAAACACATCATATCTTTGCCAAATAAATTTAATCAAGTGCCTTTGAGATTATTTGATTCAATTTTGACAAAATTTTATCCTCAATCGCTTCAATTGACTCAATTTAACATGTCTTGGCTTAATCTAAGTCTAATTAACATCAATAAACATTAATCAATTTCGAATAATCAATTTAAAATGTAAAAGTCAAAAAAAAACTTTGATGTTTTATCCGTCATTTTATTTCAATTTGATGCTAAAATATCCCTTAAACTTTAAATAAATTTCAGCTCTCTAATCTCAAAAAATTAAGCATTTAATGTTAGCTTTTGGATTGGAAATGGAGGGGCTGGATGATTTTTTGGATTTTGCTAAAGGGCATTAGGGATTGCTTCAAAGCTCTCTAGAGATTATTCCCATAAGCAGCCGCCCCTAGCTCACGGCTCCATCGCAATCCACCCCATTCCCTAGGCTAAGCAGCGGCTCTCTCCTCTTCTTCATCGAAGGAAGCCTCTTTCAGTTAAGGCTGTTCCTTCTAAGAATGCTTCGACCTTGCCGGGAGAGGAGTAGAACGTGAAGCTTGGAGGATTTTATTTGAATGTTATTAAATTGAGTGTTGGTGCTTGGTCATGGAGAGATACCACTTACCGGAATGATTTCCAATGAAATGAAAGCTGAAGGGATCATGAGTGCGGTTAACTCAGAAACATCGATTGGAAGTTTCATCAAAGAGAGGGCTTCATTCTCTCACGTAGCCCTAGCTGTCACTTTGATCTCACCCCATGCCTCTAAGCAGCAACCTCTAGTTCACGGCTCCATGGCAACCCATCTCATTCCATTAGCAGCCGCCTCTTAGAGGGATCTAACTGTTCATATTTTTGGAGCAGCTAGGGCTGTTCGTCACTCATTCATTCCTCCATTCCATGATTCTTTTTCCACAAGCAGCTACCTCATACATGAGAGACCTCTTCCTTACGCTCCTAGGTAAAGGCAAAAGGAACAAGATCGAGTTGCTGTTGAATCTCACAAGAGGGCGGATGTAGCAGTAACTTCTGGTTTCATGTATTCGGAGGAGCTCTCATTGGTGTCCTGCTTGACGATATGCTATTTGCTGAAGGAAATGGCAGGAAGAGAATCGGCGGCTTGGTGGGAAGAGAACTGAAGCTACGCCAGCTGATGGGAATAAGGGGAAGATCTGCTCCATTTCAGTAGAACTTCAGCCACCAAACAATCACCAGACAGCTGCAGTTTTACTCAAGCTTGCAGAAAATCATTGTCGTAAAGCTAGTGTACAAAACTTGAAGAAACAAATTCAAAAAAATATACCGCAAGGTTTGAATATATAAATCTTGAAGTCTGAGCATTGTTCACACTTTCATTTCATTTTTTTAAAGAAAAAGTTTGTATACTAATCCAGTTTATTTTTCTATTTTTGTTAAATAAGCATAACAAGCTAATAATTTATTTTTTTTTCTTATACAGAAGTCCTGTGAAATATAATTTTAAAATTATATGTGGGTTTACTTCCTTTGGCTGCATTATTGTCATCAATTTGTTTGTTATTTATTCAGTTAATTTCAGATTTTTAGCTTCAGGCAATTGCAGTTGTGTATAATGATCTTTTGATGAATTCATTTTCATTTTGTTGCAAAGTTCTCTTATAGATTTGCTAAAAAAAAGGGAGTATTTTAGACAATTGTAAGCAATCTCATGTTATCATTTTAATTATTTAATCATTAGGAATGCTAGGTTCGCATCTTTCATGCTTGATTATTCATCTCTAAAAGTCTATTCACTATTGATTATGATATAAAATTACCATTTGAAAATTATGATTACTTTCACAGATCAAATGGAGAAGTATATTACTAAAGCATATGACTCTTTCATTTAAATTTATTCCAGCAGTTTTAGTCTTAAGCTAATTTCTATTATATGAATTCATACTTCTCATACATCAAGAAGACCCCATCATTATTATATGTATAATTTGTTATATCATGTATATGTGAGAGGAACCACATGAGTGTAGATACGTTCCTATGGTGATGATGTGATATTTCAGGATAGTCTATATCTCCTTAAGCAATCATAAAGTCTATTACTAAGTGATTTTATGTTGTTATGAGTTTAAACCTTTCACATATGTTATTTTAAGGATTTAACCTTTATCAGAGATTTCATCCTCTCATAATCTTTCATTCTTCATCTCTCTATTACAATACATTTGTGTATAGTGACTATTTCAGATCTCTATGATTGTGCTTTTAGATTTAATACATTTTTTTTATCATATGAATGCTCTAAGATTAAATGAGATTTTCTCATTCCCTTTTTTCAAGATCAATGTAGAGATATTTGTCATATAAATATGCTTTGTGTTTCAATTTTGAGCATTCTTAAATTTTCCATAAGGTGTTTTGATTACATTAGAAAGTGATACATGTACAGCTATATTCCATTTTCATATAAGAGGAGCCTTATGATGTTTTTTAGAAAAGGAATATGTTGAGATTTCTTTCCATTTAGAAGCATACATGTTGAAATTGCTTCTTGTAAATTAATTTACATACACTTTGAAATTGCCTCAATAATTTGATTTGATTCATATTTTCACATATTCATTTACATGTTGATTAATAGTAACTTCTATACTCATATGCATGACATTCTGACACCTCCTTCTCTCTTCACCTTTTTGCGAGGTACTGATGGAGTTGATTGAGGGATAGAGCTAAGGAGCTTCAGTCACCCCCTTTCTTCCAAACGGTGTACTACGGCCAGAATCACCGTTGATCAGCTCCGGTGATCAGGTAAGTTTTCTTAAAACTTAGAAGATCATAGGGCTCCTAGATTTTCCTGTTGAGTTATTCCTCCAACCTTAAGTTCTTGACTCCTACATTTAGTTAATATTGATCATCAACATAACTTGTTTACATTCATATGCATGTCCAAAGGGTTAGTGACATTGATTTAAACCCGTTAAACCTAGTGACATCATTAAGGACAATAATTAAGGATGAGTCTTAGAGAACTTAGACAAACCCTAGGATTCACACTTATATCCTTTAGGGATCAAACATTAAACTTAGAGAACTTAGTGACACCATACCTTAGGATTAGTGTACACTATCAAACTTGATCTTAATCAAACTTAAATCAATCGATTAATCATTAAATCACTTAAAAGATTTAATTAAAGTTAAACCCTTAATTAAGCCTCAAAACTTCTTTAAATCCAATTGACTTGAAATTCAAACCTCTTGAGTTTAGTGACTTTTCCTGCTCTAGGGAAAATTCCCACTAAAGTTTGAATTCTTTAAACCCCTTAAGATTAAGCCTTAATTAAGCCGTCAAAACTTCAAGAAATTTAATAAATCAAATTTAAAACACAAAGACACACATAATACCTCAAATTAATCAGAATTGAACTCTTAACATAAGAAAATTAAAACCTCCCTGATTTGACTTTAAATTTAAGCTTAATTGAATTTTAAATAAAATTGAACATTTAATTAATTTAATTAATTAAAAATGATTAAAAATTTCAAAAAATTCTCAAACACTTGATAATCCCTCCTTAGATCATTCCTGATCTTTGGAGATGATTTCAAGAAGTTTGGAGTTCATTTGGGCTCAAATTATTAAAACACCTCTCTAATTAAGATAATTAAATAATTCCAATAAATGATCAAAACTTTGAAAATTCATAACTAATTCAAATAAACTCTAAATCAATTAAACTCAAAGGCATTCAACTCATTTTAAAGTCTAATATTTTAATAAAATATTAATTTTACAGAAATCATTCTTAATCTAAAATTCAAATTTTAACCCCTTTAATTAAGTACATTAAATAATTCAAATAACTTCGAAAATTCAATGCTTGATTTGAAAATCCAGAAAACTTCAATTCAATTTTAAAACCAGCAATCAACCAAACTCAATTAACATTTCATCAAATTTCAAACCTTAAATTAAACCTAATTCATTTAACCATACCGGGTACCACTGGGTAACCCAGGCCTACGAGGCTATTAAATTAGCCCCGAGGAAGGTGAAATAAACTTCACGGCCTCGGAGTGCAACAAAGGTGGCATCCAACAAATAATTAATAATCGATCTTAAAATCAATTTCAAATCATTAAGACTTAAACTTTAACCAAAATCTTCCCTTGAGCCTTTCAACAAATCAGAACATCAAACAACTTTAATCAATTACCTGATATAGGACATATCCCAGCCACACAACCTGTTACACACACCTAGATTGACTTGTTAGGACACGAACTCTAGCTTTAGGTTAGGCCGGTGTTTCTTTCTATTTTTAAGACAGTTGATATGCATATAAAATGAAAGTGGCATCCTAGGTTAGATAACATAGACATAGGTTCACTACCCATAGACCTATGCACCTCCTATTTGTCAGCCTAGGATTAGGTCCCCAACCCCTTGGCCTACGAGGTCCCCTTGAATGAGGTAACCCATGGTTGCTAACAAGGATCCTCTGGTCGGCACTCGACTAAGTAGGCTAAGGACACCGATGAACCCGGGACGATGGAAGACCATGGGATCTTGACCGGGGACGTCATACCCACTTGGTAGGTTAGTCTCCACCCTCACTTCCTGGGCATTCCCCCGATCTGATGATCAGGGATATAAGCCCCAACTTTCTAATAAAATTGATCATTTAAATTAAATTTCTTTCCATCAAATTCGAGCTCAACACTTAGGACAGTTTGAGGTATTTCTGAAGTAATTCATAATCTCAAAACACCTCCTACTCTTCTTCCTTTGACTCTAGAAATAAGTGCTAAACCTTGAACCATTCCCACTTGAAATCCCAGTTCTTAACCTCTTTTAATATCAAGCTTTGAATTCTAAAATGAAATTCGTATCGCTATTTTAATCGAGAGTATTCATAGAAAATTTTCTGGTTTCCTACGATATAATTAACTACGAGGGCTTGCACTCGTAGGAGATTTAGAAACCCAGACCAGAATTTTAAAATCAAGTTTTCAAAACCTTCAATCGATTATCTTTGGGAAATTCAAACCTGACGATCATTATCGTCATATTCAAATTATTGATAGTGACTGATATTTTCTTTCTTCGGATAGATATATCAATTACGATCATAATTTTGATTATGAAATTAATGATCCATATATTCAGATTATCGTATTTAAACATTGGATTAAACATCATTCTGATTCTTCGGGATCATATGTTGTTTCTCCTTGAGTTTGACTACGATAATCAGGATAAATCAAGATTTGTAATCTGAACCTATTAGGGAACGATATGTTCACCTTTTGAGGTGATATATCATTCATAATAAGTGTTCGATTATAAAATTTAAATTCCAGAAATTAAATATTTCCCAAAGAAAATTAAACACTTTTTTAAAACCATATATTTTTCAAACAAACACATATGTGCATCTATGCATGATTGGATAAAGGGGTTGTATATATAGTACCCACTACTGTATCATCCTAGAACTATTATATTTGTTCCTACAAAGTTTGAAACATATACACCAAAAAAAACCTAGGAAAACTTCTACCCACTAAGATAAATTATCACCCATATGAATACAATGTATGAAATAATATAGATAAATAAAATATTGAATATAAAAATTTATTTATTTATTTATTTAGTTATTTGATAATTTACAATATACTCAAACTGTGCAGGAAAGAAAGGTATCCAGGCTCCAGCACAACAAACTTGGGTTTCAAATCCTACCATATATATAGATTCAAATATACTTGTTTATAGTCTTTAAGCTCCAAGTCTTCTATGAAAATCAAAAGAGAGTACCCTCCAAAGGAAATGATATCATCTTTTGGAGACCATCTGTATATGTATAAGCAAGTGTATATTTAAATCTTTTATAACTCGATCTATATGCATTTACTTTTATAATGACTTATACATGTATTCATTATTCCTATGTATATTCTACTTTGACTCTTGTAAGAATTTAAAGAAATATAAAAGTATATAAAAGTATGTAAAGTGTAAAGCAGTTATGTAATAACCTAATGCTTCTAATATAGTCCTTACAGAGCCTAAGTGCACCAACAAGAATTTTAAATGTATGAAATCCAGATTGTCTAAAAATAAATAAACATATATAAGGTACTGTCCAAGCAAAGCACCTAGCAAGAAATTCACACTACCGGCCTAGCCTAGGCTAGAGTTCGTTATCCTAGCAAATCATTGAAGTGTGTGTAGAAAGGCTATGTGGCTTAGATAATTCTTAGGCTTTATTGGTTTAAAGTTGTCTATAAATGAATTTATTTGTTCAAGGTCTTTAAAGGATGGTTTGAATTTAAGTTTTAATGATTTAGAGGTTTTAAGTTTTTTTAAAGATGTTTTGATTGTTGAAATTATTTATTTTTAGGTTTTAAAGAACATAACGCTCAATAATTTCTAAGTGCTATAAGCTATTGATCAGTAAGTCTTAGGCTCAAATTTATAATGCTACGAATCATCCAAGACTGGGGTAGATTGATAACATTGAGTCCATCATTTTAATTAAATATTTTATTCATTAAAGCTTTCAAAATCTAATAAACCTTTGCCTTCTTGAAAGGAATCAAGCACAAGGGTATGGAAAATTTTAATGTTTACATGTCTTATTAATAATTTTTATTTGAATTTAATTTATTATTTACTAATTTATTTAAGTTTATATTTTAATATTTAGATTTTTAAAATTTATTTATGGTGTTGTCACAAAGAGCAAGAGGATCTAGTGAAAGTTCGATAGGAATGTTAAGCCCTGATGAACTAGTCCCGAGGCTAACCAAGGGGGGGGGGTGAATTGGTTATTTTAAAAAATTCGTGAGCAACAGGAAAGATCTTTTCGATAATTTGCAGCGGATATAAGTAAACACAGAAATGAAAATATCATCCACAGATTTCACCAAAGCAGATAATAACAGAAAAGTAAAGTGCAGAAAATAATCAAAAAGTGCACACCAGATTTTATAGTGGTTCGATCAACTTGACATACGTCCACTCCCCGGAGCCTCCCCTCCGGGTATTGCACTAACATAAAAGTGACTCTCATTCTACTCCCACAGTAAGGCGGAGAAGCCTGTACAAAACTCCTTTCCACCAACCCGGTGAGGTAGAGAACCTGAACTCCTTTCACTTCCTCCTGAAACAGGAAGAGAACCCGGACTCCTTTCGCTTCCTCCTGAAGCAGGCAGAGAACCTGAACTCCTTTCACTTCCTCCTGAAGTGGGTAGAGAACCTGGATCTTCTTGCGAATGATCCTCCCACAGAAAACACTGACAAGATGAGAGATGACAAATAGAGAAGACGACTCTGATCCTTGCTTGGAGTAACCTTTGTGAATCCCTCACAAACTCCCCCTTACAAGATCCTCTCTCTCTCTCTCCCAAGCTCTCTCTCTCTCTCAAGGTTTCTCTAGAAAGGAAAGTGACAAGATTTTTCTTGTTCAAAAAAAAAATCTTAAATAGGAGGGCTAAAAAATAGCCCTAAATCTCAACTGGTTGGCTAGGATCATCCAGGATGATCTAGTGATCGTCCTGTACGATTAGTTCAAAAACACACAAAATCGTCCTCAAAATCGCTCTGGACGTACAGGTTAAACATGCTGGACGATCACAAAATGACTTGATCGTCCAGGACGATATCTCTATCGTCCGGTATGATTAGTTCAAATCCACACAAAATCATCCTGAGCACCACTCTGGATGTATAGGTGAATCATGCAGGACGATCTCAAAATGACTTGATCGTCCGGGACGATATGGGTATCGTCCCGTATGATAGTTCAAAAGCAGGAATATCGTCCAGCACACAGCTCTGGACGTACAGGTGATAGGCACTAGACGGTCAGGGTTTTTACCACATCATCCAGTACGATCTTGTGATCATTCAGGATGATATGATCGAATCAATCAGACCTTAATTACTTTCCTTAATCATCAGACTAATTTAGGCATGATTGTAATGGATTGTCCATGATGATACACGTATCGTCCGGGACGATCAGACTAAATCACCAAAAATAAAAACTTGCCTAACTTGATCTGACGGCTGAAAATTTCTGATTTAAGCCTATCGTCCTGTACGATATTGATATCGTCTAGGATGATCAGCTTAATCAAACTGACTTAGCATGATCATCCTAATTAAGGTTTCTGTTTTCACTGGATCGTCTAGGATGATGTTAATATCATCCAGGACGATCTAAATAAAAATGAACAGAAACTCTAATTCACTCAAGCTCTCCCCTTGAATGTGTGTGTAAGGTTACTTAGCTAGGGGATCTGTTACAGAGCATTTGACTTAATAAAGATGAAAATAGTACATTAGACCTAAATTTTAGAACAGACTAACTCGATCTTGGACTGGCTTGAACTTATAATTGATCCTGCATACCTGAAAGATTAAACAGGCCACCAGAAATAGAAATATTTTCTATCATCAAAATCATAACCTTTAAAACCAGATTTGCAACAATCTCCACCTTTTTTATGATGGAAAATATTTATTAAGTAGTTTTAAATCAAATAGACAGGAGTACTCAACGCACATACGAAAGAAAATATTTCATTTCAAATTCACTAAACATAAAACATAATAAAGGAAATAAATACAAACACAAGAACAGTACAAGAAACTACTGGTCACTCAAAACACTAACTCCCCCTTTTGACATCACAAAAAAGGAGGAAGAACACACAATAATACAAACAGAAAATATCACAACACAAAAAGTTAAAAAGCAGATTAAATAAAGAATGGAAACAAGAAAAAAAATAAAACTAAAAATAATAAATTTTTTTTGAAACGATTAGCTCCAATAATTCAAAATTTTCCCTTGATTTTTAATCTAAAAACCCATAAGAAGAAGATCGACAACACTGAAATCCAGAAAAGTTAGAAAATCGACTTTCGTAACTCCTACCTTGGACACCTTATAGGTTCAGATTCCTTTCAAATAAAAATCGAATTCAGAAGAAAAGAAATTAGATTAAAAAAGAGATCCTTTCAAGCCTCGTTCCAAAAAAATATCTGATATAATAGTATTACTAAATAAGAAATCAGAAATCATGATTTTTCATCTTAAGCTTTTGAAAATATTAAAGGTGTATGGATTTTTCTAAGACATTTAAAGATCTGAAAGGGAAGAAAGCATATTTCTTTGTGGGCTCATTTTGTGCCTCTTTTTTAATTTATTTGGCGCTTTGCGCATCTTTTGATTTTTTGATACACTTTGTGTATTCTTTCAATTTTTGGCGACATTGCGCATCTTTTCAGTTTGGACTAATTTTGATCTTCTTTTCATTTTGGCGCTCTTTGAGCATCTTTTGTAAGCTTTGTCCCTTTCAAAATTGTTAAAAAATCTCAGCTGTGAAATTACCTCCAGATATAAATGACGACAAAGCTCACTCTCTACAATAAGGAAGAGTAATTCACAAAAGAAAATTCATACATCATATAATAAGTGCAATCACTTGGTTCAAAAAATCATAATAATGACTCAAAACTTTGAAAACACTATTCATATGAGGTGGATTACTGTAGGAAGATAAAATAGATTTCTATTTCAAAAACCAACTTTTTAATTTTGATGAAGATTTTTATCTAAAAGAAACAATACACTATTAAAGGAGTTAGAGGAAGAGAAACAATCATCAATGTTTCTTCCCTTTAACAGATCCAGTGGAATCAATCACTGCTTACAAGCTTTCAAACCAAAAAATAAGGAGGCAAAATTTTTAGTCAGAAATTCAATTTATCAGCAGTAGTGATCAGTGTTCTGATTTTTTAAAGGAATAAAATAGTGAATCAAAAATAAGTAGGAAATCTCATCAAAATAAATGCTCAAATCAAAAAAATAACAAAAGGTAAGAAAAAAATTAGCACTGAATAAAAATAAAATAGGAAATAGATAATCAAATCAAAATACTAACATAAATAAAATATAATAAAAATAATAAAAAAAGAAAAACTCAGAAATCATCAGTCATTAGAATCAAGCATTTATGTCAATCACACCTAATCTGGTCCTCAAAATGTTGAATGAATCAGAGGCCAGTGGTTTAGTAAATATGTCAGCCAGCTGATTTTCAGTTGCTACATGATGTAGCTCAATGTCCCCTTTTATAATATGGTCCCTAATGAAGTGACGCCTTAGATCAATGTGTTTGGTTCTAGAATGTTGGATTGAATTCTTAGAAATACAGATAATACTAGTGTTATCACACAGAACAGACATTATGCCCATAGGTAATCCTAAATCCAAAACTTGTTGCTTCAACCAAAGGATTTGGGCCACACAACTTTCTAAGGCAATGTACTCAGCTTCAATAGTGAAAAGTGCAACTGAGTTCTATTTTTTACTGGACAAGGAGACTAAAGACTGTCCTATGAATTAGCAAGTTCCAGAAGTGCTCTTTCTATCCACCCTACACCCTGCAAAGTTAGAATCAGAATATCCAATAATCTCAAAAGAAGTGTTGTACCTAGGGTACCAGATTCCTAGGTTTGGGGTCCCTAAAAGATATCTAAGAATTCTCTTAACAGCAGTCAGGTGGGACTCTTTAGGATCAGCTTGAAACCTAGCATAAAGACAAACACTAAACATAATATCAGGTTGACTAGCAGTCAGGTAAAGCAGTGATCCAGTTATTCCTCTATATTTCTTCTGATCAACAAATTTTCCTTATCTAACTTAACATATGAGCTCATGGGAGTGTTGATTGGCTTAGCTTTGTCTATTTCATATTTCTTCAAAATGTCCTTAGTGTATTTAGATTGATTGAGAAAGGTTCCATCATCCAGTTGCCTTATGCTAAATCCCAAAAAGTAGGATAATTCTCCCATCATACTCATCTCAAACTCCTTACTCATTATTTTAAAAAAATCATCACATAAACTTTTATTAGAAGATCCAAAAAGTATATCATCAACATGATCTGGACAATGAGTAAATAATCCCCTATTCTCCTCAGAAAAAGGGTGGTATCTACGCTCCCCTTAACAAACTCTCTTTCTAACAGGAATGTGCTAAGCCTCTCATACCAAGCTCTGGGTGCCTGTTTCAATCCATATAAGGCCTTTTTTAATTTATAAACATGATTTGGATATTGGGAACTCTTAAAACCTGGGGGTTTCTCTACGTAGACATCCTCTTTTATTATCCCATTTAAAAAGGCACTCTTGACATCCATTTGAAATAACTTAAATCCTTTATAAAAGGCAAAGTCTAGTAGCACTCTAATGGCTTCCAATCTAGCTACAGGGGCAAAGGTCTCCTCAAAATCAATCCCATCAATTTGATTGTACCCCTTAGCCACCAATCTTGCCTTATTCCTAACCACCACCCCAAAATCATTCATCTTATTCTTAAAGACCCACTTGGTTCCCACTATACTTTGATTCCTAGGTTTTTTTACTAACTCTCAAACATCATTCCTTACAAATTGATTCAGTTCCTCTTGCATATCTAAAATCTAAAATTCATTAGAAAGGGCTTGATTGATGTTGGTGGGTTTAGTCATTGAGATAAATGTAGAGTGGTTTACTTCCTTTCTAAGTCCATGCCTAGTCCTAACACCTTCAGAAGGGTCTCCTAAGATCAGTTCTTTAGGATGACTAGAAGAATATCTCCAATCTCTAGGCAAGATGTTTTGAGGTTCAACCCTTTCCTCCATATTTACAATTTTAACCCCTTGGGTAATCTCTCCTACCTCTTCTTCTTCCTCAACTCTAGTCCCCGTAGGATTAGATTCATCAAATACCACATGAGTTGTCTCTTCCATCACCAAAGTCCTCTAATTAAACACCCTAAAGGATTTCCCCATACTAGAATAGCCTAAGAACACTCCTCCATCAGATTTGGGGTCAAACTTTCTTTAGGATGATTTCCCATTGTTCAGAATGAAAACCTTACAACCAAAGACATGGAGGTGAACAGGTTTGGAGTTCTACCCTTAATGATCTCATAAGGTGTCTTGTTCAGATTGGATCTAACATTTACCCTATTCAGCACATAACAAGCAGTGTTCATCGCTTCAGCCCAAAAGTATTTTAGAAGTGAATACTCAGCAAGCATGGCTCTAGCGGCTTCCATTAAGGTCCTATTTTTCCTTTCATCTACCCCGTTCTGCTGAGGGGTCCTAGGAGCTGAAAAATTGTGACTAATCCCTTACTCCTCACAGAAAGTTCCAAACTTCATATTTTTAAACTCTCCACCATGATCACTATGAATAGTCAGGATCTCACAACCTAACTTCCTCTAAATCTAAGTGTAGAAAGACTTAAATTCTTAAAATAACTCAGATTTAAGTGACAGAAATTTAATCTAAGTGAACCTCGAGTAATCATCAACAATCACAAAACTATAAACTTTCCCCCTAAGCTGGCAGTGCTAATGGGTCGAAAGAGATCCATGTGAAGGAATTCTAAAGGTCTAGAGGTGCTGATGTCCTTAATGGAGTGAAAGGAGGACTGGACTTACTTCCCTAATTGACAGGCATCACATAGGTGGTCCTTAGTGAACTTAAGCTTAGGGACACCTCTAACTAAGTCATTTTGGGTGACTCTTCTAAGGGTTTTCATACTGGCATGACATAATCTCCTGTGCCACAACCAAGACTCATCAGCAGTAGTTTTTAAGTAAATTGAATTATTAGCTTTAAAGCAACTTACATCTAACATGTAGATATTGTTGATTCTTTGTCCCTATAAAATAATTTTGTCATTTAAGCTTAAAATGTAGCAAGTGTGCAGGAATTTGATGTTGCATCCTTTGTCACAGAGTTGACTGATACTCAGCAGGTTGTGTTTCAATCCATCTACAAGCAACACATTGTCAATCATGAAATTTTTTGAATCACCTATTATACTTGCTCCTACCACCCTCCTGGTGGTGTTGTCTCCAAGTGTAACCTTGCCTCCAGCAAATTGAACTGATTTGCATCTCCAGTCATGTGTCTTGAACATCCTTTATCTAGGTACCACATGCTCTTACGAGGTCTTATGTGAGAGCATACCTATAAAATCATCAAATGTTAAATTTAGGAACCCAAACATGTTTGGGTTCCTTCTTATGAAAAGAAGAATGCAATGCATGTGTGCTGTGCTGTTAAATAAGCAATTTGGGCCTCCACACCCAATGTGTACTATGGTAAATAGTGTAGGTGTGGGAGATGTGTCTTAACATGCCACAAGAAAAATATCTAACACCAAGAAAAGGGTTAACTAATCTACATAGGTGATAGTGTCTCTTCTTAGGTTTATATGAAACATGCTTTGATGGTTTTAAAATAAATTCTTCAAAAAGTGGAGGTGCATAAAATTATGCAAAACTAGAAGGTGTTTCATTTTTCTAGAAAGCACTAATTTTTACTTTTAGAAATTTATTCTTCTTCTTAAGACTTGTAATTTCAAAGTTCAATGCTCCCTTACTACTCTCCACGTCACATGCCATATTGTCTAATTCTTTAAAGGCTCTTTCTAAATCAACATGCGAGACTTTTAATGAATCATGCTCAGTAATTAGATCAGAATGCTTTTTGTTCAATTCATCAAGTAAAGACATGTGATTGCTATCAAGTGTAGAATGATCTTTAACTACAGAATCATGCTCTTTTTACAAGGTTAAGAAATTCAATTTCAGGCTAGCATGCAATTTCTTAAGTTTCCTATAAGATGAATGAATTTTCTTAGAAACTTCTAGCAATTGATCATAAGTAAGATCACATACCTCTTCTTGATCAGACTGAACAGGATGATCATCAGCTATCAGACACAAGTTAGTTTCCTCCTCTTCAGCTTCAGTCTCAGAAGAGTCGGATGCAGAATTTGCCCAGAATGTCTTTTGAATCTGCTTCTTGTCCTTCCTGAACTTGGGTTTCTCCTCACTCTTGTCTTTACTTGGGTGAGCTTTAAGTGTAGGACAATCAGCCTTAATGTCCAGGCTTCTTGCATTCAAAATAAATAGTATCAGATGAACCTTTAAAATTTTTATTGGACTTACCCTTGTTCCACTTCTGAAAGTTCTTATGTTTCTTCCTTAGAAAGCTTTTGAATTGCCTAGTTATTATGGCAACATCATCATTATCAGACCCAGAAGAATCAATGTTAGTATCGTTGGCCTTCAGCGCCACAGTTTTCTCCTTCTTCTTCTCACCCGCATCAAGCTGTCTTTGGTTCACCCCTTGCTCGTAAGCAATGAGTGACCCAAGTAAGTTATCAATAGAATAATTGTTCAAATCTTTTGATTCAGTAATTGTAGTTATCTTAGCATCAAACGAAGAAGGCAAATATCTCAAAATCTTGTTCACATTTTCATAGTTTGTAAGTTCTCTTCCTAAAGCATGCAAAGAAGTGACAATTTAAGTGAATCTCGTATACATTTCAAAAATAGATTCAGTAGATTTCATGTAAAAAAGTTTGTAGTCATGAAGCAATATGTTTAACCTAGACTGTTTGACTTCAGTTGTACCTTCATAAGTGATGCACAATCTATCCCAAATTTCTTTACCAGTTATATAAGTAGAAATACTCGTGTAATCCTCAGATTTTAAGGCACAGAAAAAATAGTTTAAGCATTTGGCATTCAGTTGGGCTAAGTCATGATCATCAAAAATCCATTCATTGAAAGGCAGTTCAGTTTTAATATTGTTAACCATTTTAAAAGGTGGTTCATAGCCATCCTTAACAAGCATCCATATGCGATAATCTATATATTGAAGAAAAGTGGACATGTGAGTTTTCCAAAAATCAAAAGGTATGTTATCAAATAATGGCGGTCGTGTAATTGAATAACCTTCAGTAGTATTATGATTTTCAAAGTTAGCCATGGATCAAATTCAAAAGTTTTTAAACTTAATTTTTGAATCCCTCTCTGATACCACTTAAAAGTTCGATAGGGATGTTAAGCCCTGATGAATTAGTCCCAAGGCTAACCAAGAGGGGTGAATTGGTTATTTTAAAAAATTTCTGAGCAATAGGAAAGATCTTTTTGATAATTTGCAGCGGAAATAAATAAACACATAAATGAAAAGATCAACCACAAATTTCACCCAAGCAGATAATAACAGAAAAGTAAAGTACAGAAAATAATCAGAAAGAGCATACTAAATTTTATAGTGGTTCGATCAACTTGACCTACGTCCACTCCCCGGAGCCTCCCCTCCGGGTATTACACTAACAAAAAGGTGACTCTCCTTCTACTCCCACAGCAAGATGGAGAAGCCTGTACAAAACTCCTTTCCACCAACCCGGTGAGGCAGAGAACCTGAACTCCTTTCGGTTCCTCCTGTAGTAGGTAGAGAACCCGGACTCCTTTTGCTTCCTCCTGAAGCATGCAGAGAACCTGAACTCCTTTTGCTTCCTCCTGAAGTGGGCAGAGAACCCGGATCTTCTTGAGAACGATCCTCCCAAAGAAAACACCGACAAGACGAGAGATGATGAATGGAGAAGACAACTCTGATCCTTGCTTGGAATAACCTTTGTGAATCCCTCACAAACTCCCCCACACAAGATCCTCTCTCTCTCTCCCAAGCTCTCTCTCACTCTCTCTCTCAAGGTTTCTCTAGAAAGAAAAGTGACAAAAGATTTTTCTTGTTGAAAAAAAATCTTAAATAGGAGGGCTCAAAAATAGCCCGAAATCTTAACTAGTTGGCCAGGATCATCTAGGATGATCTGGTGATTGTCATGTACGATCAGTTCAAAAATACACAAAATCGTCCTGAAAACTGCTCTAGACGTATAGGTTAAACATGTTGGATGATCACAAAATGGCTTGATGGTCCAGGATGATATCTCTATCGTCCGGTATGATTAGTTCAAATCCACACAAAATCATCCTGAGCACCGCTCTGGACATACAGGTGAATCATGCAGGACGATCTCAAAATGACTTGATCGTCTGGGATAATATTGGTATCATCCCATACGATAGTTCAAAAGATGGAATATTGTTCAACACACAGCTCTAGACGTACAGGTGATAGACACTAGACGGTCAGGAATTTTAACACATTGTCCCATACGATCCTGCGATCATCTAGGATGATATGATTGAATCAATCAGACCTTAATTACTTTCATTAATCACCAGACAATTTTAAGCATGATTGTAATGGATCGTCTAGGATGATATATGTATCATCCGGGATGATTAGACTAAAAACTTACCTAAATTTATCTGGCAGCTGAGAATTTCTGATTTAAGCCTATCATCCTATACGATATTGATATCATCCAGGACGATCAACTTAATCAAACTAACTTAACATGATCATCCTAATTAGGGTTTCCATTTTCACTGGATCGTCCAGGATGATGTTAATATCATCCAGGATGATCTGAACAAAAATGAACAGAAACTCTAATTCACTCAAGCTCCCCCCCTGAATGTGTGTGCGCAAGGTTACTTAGCTAGGGGATCAGTTACATAGCATTTGACTCAATAAAGATGAAAATAATACATTGGACCTAAATTTCAAAACAGATTGACTCAATCTTGGACTGTCTTGAACTTACAATTGATCCTACGTACTTGAAAGATTAAACAAGCCACCAGAAACAGAAACGTTTGTTATCATCAAAATCATAACCTTTAAAACTAGATTTGCAACACCCAGAGCCTCCTCAAAACAAGTAGACCCGCAGCTCGAGGTAGTCCAACCTAAATACTTCAATGATAGGAATATTAGTTATTTATTTAATGTTGTTTACTAGTTTAATTTCATTGAATTGATGATTTATTGAAGTTTTAATAATTTATTAATTTTTAATATTTTAATGAATATTTTAAAGCATTAAACATAAGATCCTTTTCTTGACTTTTTTATTTATGTTGAAAATTCATTAATTTTTTAAGTTTGATGGTTTGATAGATTTATTTAATTATTTAATTAGGGGTATTGTCTAATTTTTGTACCAAATTAATTTCAAACCTCTTGAAATTCTCTCCAAATATCAGAAATGACCTATAGGAATGATTTTAAGTGTTTAAAATTATTTTAGTAATTTTTATATATTTTTAAATATTTATTTTAATTAATTATTAAATTTCTTAATTTTTGAAATTATTTTTAATTTTGGATGAATCTGATAGGACTTATTTCCTCTATTGTATTTTTAATTTTGAGCATTTTGATATATTATTTGTAATTTTTAGATTCAAAATGAATTTATTATAAATTTTCAAAGATCCTAGGTCAATTATATATATGAATTTTGGATGCACTAAATGACAGACAAAATGACCTCCAAATGTAGTGAGATTTGAAACATAGGTACATGAATACATGTGCTTCAAATCCATTAAATTTAGGCTCATTAAACCTCCACGAGTTGAAAAATCAATCACTAAAGCTAAATGCATCTATAACTTTGCTGATTTATTTTAGGAGCTATACTTATTGGATTTGGGTGAAATCAGTGGCAAACTAACCCTGACACAAATATAAACACACAACAAAAAAATAAAAATATAACTCTATGGTCATGAATATTTATGAATTTTTAAAGTTATGGGTCCAAAATGAACACATGACTTTGAAAATTTAAATCAAAATAATCCTGAGCTCACCATGACTCAAGAAAATTATAGAAGGTAAAAAATATGCTCCAAAATCAACTCCTAAAATTTGAGCTCAATTGGACCACTGGATCTTGAGAAAATCAAGAAAAATGGTTTTCACACATCCCTGATTTTCTCAAAATTCTCTAGTTAAAATTCGTTGAAATTAATTTTGGAAATTAGTATGTATATAGACCTTTCTAATTAATTATTGGAGTTGATTTGGATTTTTTATTATTTTTAGAATTTTAAGGGAAATTAAATAAATTTTTAATTCATTTTTATTAAAAAATAGTCGGTGCCATTATTTCCAATAATTGGCAGTCATTAGATGGCAATTTGGCGACGATCAGTTCACTTAACCATGCCAGCAAGCAAATCGAGCTATCGGATCAAACTACAGAGGCATGTATGGAGAAGATCATGCCATATAACCTATAATTTGAACCACGTGCATGTGTTTAAATATCATCGGACAAGTGATGCCTCCTATATTCTATGGATCGGATGATTATAATCTGAACCCAATTTCTAGTTCAAAAATTAAACTACACATTTAAATGCCCATAACTTTCGGTTCAATAGTTCAAATTAGATGAAATTTGAAACAGAGGATTTAAATACCCTAATCTGTTGGAGGCTCCATGCATTGAGATTTGGGAGAAAATATAATTTAAAATTTAAGCTTCAAATGGAGATTTCTCACTAACTTGTGGGTGGATTTTCAAGATCTTGGGATTATTGGAAAGCTTGAGAGACCCTCTTCAACTTCCCAGAAGACTCCAAAGGCTAATGATGGCTAGATTAAGAGATGGATTTGAATTAACCTTCTTCTCTCTTTCTTTCTCTCTCTTGCTAGTTTGTCATTTTTTATACTGGAGAAGGCTGGGAAAGATGATGGGAGAGTTGGGGAGGTTCCTAGGGAGCTGGGGAAATGAATTGATCAACCCTTTTTAAGAGATTGGGTGGGAGGGTGGGAGGTGTTTATAGAAGAGAGAAATATGGTTCAATGGCTAAGATCTTGCCACCTAAGCCATGGTCCACCTCCAAATTAATTAGGGACTGACCAATAGGAACTCAAGGAACATTTTGGAGAGTTTAAAAGCACATGGGATTTTGTTGAGGGAGTTAGGCTTGAACCAATCATTGGAGGAAGGTTGTTTTGGAGGTTATTGCCACATCAGCAACCCAAATGGCATGAGATGGTTTGGACATGTGCAATGAAACTTCTAGAGCCCACCCAAGTGCTAGCTCAAGGAAATTTGGGCTGGGTTGGGTTGGAGCACCATTTACTGGATTTTGGGAGGCTTAGTTCAACCATACTTTTGACCCAAGTCAAGCCATAGGTTCAAACTCTTGGGGTGTGTGCATGGGGTTAATACACATCAACTATAATAATTTTTAGAATTTATTTTGATAAGGGTGGTGATTTAGAGTAAGAAAATCCCATTTTTAACACTTGGTTCAACCCTATTGGTCAAACCATTTGGGGCCCAAGACTTGGAAAGTTTTTAGGGGACTCATTTTGACCTCATTAATATTCCCCATGGGTTTGATTCAATGATTTGGTCAAAATCATGAGAAAGGAATTTTTAAGTGTATAGGGTGATTTTGGTAAACTAGGCTTGACCTGGTCAACCAGGTTTGACCAAGGGTTAATAATGTGTCCAACTCATTTCAAGTGAAGTTTCGGACTTATTGGAAGTGGTCCCATGGCTTGGTGAGGTCATTTGGTGCAAAATGCATGTTTAAGGGCTTAAGGGGCCCTTTGGTCAACCTAGACTGACTTGGTCAACTAGGGTTGGCCATGGCTTGGATTTGGGTTCATCGCTTTTCAAATGTGATTTTGAGTTTGTTGGAGGTAGACCCAAGATTTGGTGGGGTATCCATAGATGTAATGTAATTTAAAGGGCAAAAGGGTAATTTGGTAAACCTAGGTTAATTTGGTCAACTAAGATTGACCAGGGCATGATGTTTGGTTCAATGGATGTCAAATAGTATTTTGAATATACTTATAGAAGGTTGCATACCTTGTTTTGATTGAGCCATATTGAGGTTTAAGAAAAATTCAATTTTTAAGGATTAGGGTTTAAGGGTTTTGTGGTCAACCAAGATTCAATATTGGTTTAATGCATCATGATAGTGATGATGATCATGATCAATGAGTTTGGAGAGGCCTCCAAGGTTAAAATCATAATATGCCATGTTTAGTAGCATAGGTTGTAAATATTTAAAAGTTTTGTGGTCTATGGAAATGCTTTGATTTGTAGGGGTTAGGGATCTTGAAATGCCTTCAAACGGATGTAGTTGACCCTAGGGACATACCAAATCAATATACAAGTGATAGATCAAGATTCTAAGGTCATTTGGTCAGGTTTCAGGATAATGAAAATTTCTCCAAAAATAGGTTATGGACTAAGGGGTTTTAAGTTTGGTTTTGACATTGAATTTTAGAGTTTGGAGTTCATAATGGGTTTGATTTAGATTTGATTTAGTCAATAATTTAGAAGGATTTAAGGTTTATAATGCTCAGATAATTGATAATCAATGATGATTGTTAAGGATTAAATATGTGATCAACTGTTATCACTAGGGACAATCAACTGACGGATTTAGGGCTTGATTTTGATTTAGGTTTTGAATTGATCAATGAAGATCAATGGTTAAAGGAAATTTAGTTTTACAATGATCATATCACAGACAATCATTTCTTGATTATCATGTTATAGATCAAATGATCAAATGATAGTTAGGGGTGATTATCAAGTGATGATTTTAAAGTCAATGATTTGATCACTATGCTAGAGCACAGTGATGGGATAAATTTGAAGTTTGAAGTGTTGTTCAATAATTTGAGTGTGGAGATTTGATTTTTTTTATTTAGATCATTAACCTCACCCAAAAATGAGATAGTAGCTCCAATCATTGACATAGTAAAATTGGATAAATTTTATTGGACTCCAGCTACACAAAAAGCCTTAGATTAAACTGAGGTTATTATGATTTCTACTCTAGTCTTTAGGCTACCTAATTTTTCTAAAGCTTTTAAGGTGACTCGTGATGTATCTAAAATTGGAACTGAAGCAATATTAAGCCAAGAAATTATTTGGTAGCATTTTTTTAGTGAAAAATTAAATGAATCAGAGAAGAGATTTAACATATGATAGGGAATTTTATGGTGCTATTCAATCTTTGAGACACTGTGTCTCTACCTCCTACATCAATAATTTATTCTTAATTCAGATCATCATGCCCTAAAGTTTATCAATATCTAAGAAAAATTAAGTCAAAGGCATGTAGAATGGGCTAAGTTTATCTAGAATTACTCCCTAATCCTAAAACATAAACCTGGAATTAAAAATAAACTTGTTAACTCTTTGTCAAGGGTAACACTAATAATCTCTTATTTAAACATAAAGTTCTAGAATTTGATTGAATTAGAGATGATTACCTATTGTGTCTAGACTTTATCTAATTTATATTAAGCACCTAAAAAACCTTTAACCTTATAAGGATAATTCTCAATAATTAATAGATATTTATACAGAAAGAAAATAACTTTGCAACCCTTGATCCTCTCTTAAGGAATTTTTAATTTTTGAACCGCCTTCAGGAGGGATAACTAGACATTTTGGGAAAGATAGAATAATATGTTTAAGAGAAAGTTGATTTTTTTGTCCTTCACTTAAATGAGATATTCAAAAATTAATGTCCTGATGCCTAACCTGTAAGCAAACCAAAGTAAGAAAATAAAGTTCTAGTCAATATATTGCTTTTCCCATCCCTTATAAACCTTGGGAAGACCTCTTAATTGATTTTATCTTAGGATTACCTCTTACAGCTTGAGGACATGATAGCATTTTTGTAGTAGTTAATAGGTTCTCTGAAATGGCCCATTTCCTACCATGTTCCAAAACTAATGATGCTTCCCATATTGCTATACTATTCTTTAAGAAAATTATGCGTCTATATAGCCTTCCTTCAACCATTATCTCTGATTATGATGTTAGGTTTGTTTATACTTTTGGAAGACTTTATGAAAATTATTTGACATAAAATTAAAATTCTTATCTACTTTTTATCCTCAAACTGATGGACAAATTGAAGTAGTAAATTAAAAATTAGAAAACCTATTAAGATGCCTTATAGAAAAAAGCCTAGGAAATTAAGGCTTGCATTTACCTACATATGAATTTGTATATAATAATACTATCTGTAGAACAACCAAAGCTTCATCTTTCGAAATAGTGTATGGTCAAAATCCTAAGTGACTAATTGATGTAATTAATATCCCATCTCATACATTTTCTAATTCTGCTTTCACTTTTACTAAGGACTTTCGAAGCCTACATGATACCATAAGACAACAAATAACTTCAAGTAATGACTAGTATGCTTCTAGGGTTAACCATAATTAACCAATAAAGAAGGTGATTATGTTTTGATTCATATTTTCCTTGAGTGCTATCAAATATCTAAATTTAAGAGATTACATGCAAAGGCTTGTGGTCCATTTAAATTTTTAAGAAAATTGAATTAAATGCTTATCATCTTGATTTTCCTATTGATATACTAATCTATCCTATTATTTATAATGAAGATATTTTATCATATGAAGGAGTTAGCAAATCATCACTTGTTCAATCTAACTCTCAAGTAGCAGACATGGTTTCACATTTGTAGAATCCCTCATTCTTGAGATGGATTATATCATAACTAAGAAAGCACTAACTAATCTAGCTATTGAGCATCAATTTTTAGTTTGTTAGAAGAATAAACCACCTAATGATGATATGTAGCTGACTCGTACTGACTTTAAGATGTTTGCCCCCCAACAATTAGAATACTACTTAGATTTTAACTCTATATAGAAGAGTTCAACTGATCCATGGGAGTTGATGTAGCATATCATGTGGACGAAGATAATCAAGCTAAAAGCCCAATTATAAAAGCTAAAACCAAAGCCCAACAAAAGGATCAAAGAAAATATCCAATTATAAGAGCCCAATAATAAGCCCATAATTTTAAATATTTTAAATATAATTTATATTTTATTTATTATCTAGAAGTTTGTAAGATTAGCAATGAAATGGTTAGTTAGGAATGAGACAATTAGTCAAAATTGGTAAGTAAAATGGGTAGGTGGAACTCCTCTTTAATGTCCACCACCCCTCCATTTTTTTCTCTATTTTATTTTCAATAGTTATAATGTAATGTCTATAAATATGGGCTGATATAAATTATATTTTTTTAATTTCTTTTGGAATGAAACAATTTTGTAGAGAAATTATTTTCATTTTGTTGGTGCTTGGTGGCTTCAAATGTGAACCTTTTCTTTAGTGAGATTAGGTAGTTATCTTTTATTTTTTATATTACTTACAAATTATTAAGTGAAAATTATTTAGTATTTTTTTATCTTAAATTTCAAAAAAAAATTATTTTTAGTTGATGTTGTGTAGGAAGAACTCAAGAAATTGATAAAAATTCATAAGTAATGGACCATTATTGTAGCGTAATGGGGTGCTGTAGACTTAACAATACAGTATAAAATTTGACCTACACATAGAACTAGCATGGAATATGAATATGCTTAGGTTTTCTTTAATATAAAAATAATGATAACCCACTAAATACGTAAGTATACATGTTAATCAAATAATAAAGTGATAGAAAAGAGTGTTGAACCCACGAGAAAGTGTTCTACTTAATTGTAATTAAACTACTACTATTTAATCTAAATACATAATTTATACTATTAAATATAAAATGAATATTTTTGAGTTTTTGCCACTTAATAGTGATTTGAAAAAAAAAATGTTACTAATATAAATAAAGTATTTTGGACTAATGAATGCAAGATAATATAGTTTTTTTCTAACGAGACTATTAATTTTAGATGTGGATCGGAGTATATGAATCCCTAGATCTCTATCAAGCCTGTAGGGGTGAAAAGGGAGGTTTATGACCTTCCTATAATTATACTATCTCCATAAAACCTAGAAGGTTTAACATCCTATGTTTATGTATCCCAACATTCCATTTCAATACTCCCATTTGTTCCAATATTTTTCTGTCGAGGTAATATATCATACTAAATATTAACTATATATATATATATATATATATATATATATATATAAAATTAAGAATGGGAGATATTGAAAATATCTATAAAGTAATTTAAAGCACAGGATTTTATATTAGTTCTTGCTATGTGTTTTCATCATTAGCCCAAAACTCAAAAATTTAGTCAGACATGAATAACATAAAAAGCAATCTCATGTTTATTTCATTCATATAAAAAAATAGGAGAATTAATAAGATAAATGTTCCCTAGAAGGATCAATTGATATTCTCCATACTCTTTCCTCCAATAATAGAATTTCTTACACAATACAGGTTAAGATCTCCCAATGAAAGTATCTTCCACTACCATAGCCTCTCCTGGACTTTACTCTAAGGGGAACTAAAGAAAGATACTCAAAAGTGCAAGACTCCATTGAAAATGATAGAACTCACTAAAAAAAGGATCTAAAAAACTATTTATGTAAGTATAGAAATAACTTCAGGCAACATAATTCTCGATATGGCTACACAGTGATGGTATAAAATGAAAAGTAGCTCGGTGCTATAATACTTGCTCTACTGCAATGCTGTGCTGACCTGGCATAGTTAATGGTTGAATTGGCATATCTTTTGGCTGAGTCATCGTGGCTTTTTCATTTTGGCAACTACTCCGCCGTGGCGCTACAAAAGTTGAGCATTGTGGTGCTTGAAAGTGTAATCTGACATTATTGCATTTTAATAATTGATGCTCTTACACTCATTTTCTTATGACTCCAGTGCTACTGTACTAATTTCTAGCATAATGGCAATATAAGGTGCTACAATGCTGAACTTGGCTTAGCCAGGGCATTGATTTTTTCCTTAAATTCCTTAGAGCGGCTGGCATTATAATGTTAAAAATAAGTGTTGGGCGCATTGTAGTTATAATGATGCGGCTCTGAGTGTGTGGGCGTTGCGGTTCTCGTTCAATACTTATGAATTTTTTTCTTCTCATGAATAATTCATGCATAAATACAACTAAAATATTATATTTTCACTGAATTTTAACATAATAAGCAATACATAATTTTTACTTAATAAATTTTTCCTAGCTTAAAATCTTGCTTTTCCTCAAGCAATGGTGAAATCACCTATGGATTAACTTAATAGCCAAAGTAAAAATGTTGATAATTTAATATTACTAAAATGTAAGATAATACATCACAATCAAGTAGTAATTTGGAATGAATAAAAGTTATAATTCTAATTTCAAAAGGTCATAACAATTATCCCAATCAATCACTCTTGCTATTGCTTATATTAAACCTATCCATTATGAGTGTATGTGTAAGATTGACTTTTGATTTTAGAAAATAAATAATATATTATTTCAGAATTATTTTTGTTTGTGATTAAATTGGAAGTTTATTAATGCACAATTATATATATTAGTTTACTTACCCTATTTGATTTAAGTATTATGATGCTTTAGACTTGTGCTTCAACATATACCAATATTTTAATGCACTCATCTTTTTCTTTTTTCATATTTACTTTTATGATTTTTATATTTTTTACTTTTACATACTTAAGAAGTACATATTTAATAATTGTGAATATTAGTTTCACTTTCATCTACTTGCAACCCTAATTAATTTAATGAAAGAATTTAATAAGATCACTAATTCTATATTTAAGTTTATTATGTTCTTACTAATTTAAGCTATCCACTTCTTTTCCTTAAACTCAATTACTCATTCTTGAATTAATTAGTTAGTGCATTAGTGTATAGTTTCTAAATTCAAAATTGGTTAATAGCTTAAGTGATCTATATTAGTTAATTATTCAGCTTTTCAAATTATGAATTATTATGCATTATTTATTCAAAATATCATCTAGGGTCTTATTATTATCTTAATTTTATATAGATTTTAATTATCATTTTTATTTTGGTTAAATAAGCAATCAAAGTGCAAGTTCTATGTAGAGAATAACACTCAATAGTTAATTATAAATAAGAATTTGAATTAAATGTAACTGTAACAAAAACAACATGATATAAATACAAAAATAAGGACTAATACCAATTAAAAGTAACATAACACATAAAAATTTTAAAACATGAAATACAATTGGGTTTTCTCCTATCAAAGCTAAGTTTAAAGCCTTCATCTAGACTATGCCAATTATTTTTTTTAAGGATGAACCGAATTAGTATTATTTCTTAAACGATATGTCTCCTCCCAAATAAGATTTCAATCTATGGCCATTGACTTTAAAAATGTATAAACTTTTTTTATCCTGAATTTTAAAAGCTTCATTAGGATATACTTTTATACTAGTGAATGGTCCTGACCACCTAGACTTTAGTTTTCCTGGAAATAATTTTAATTAAGAGATAAAGAGCAAAACTTCTTATCAAGGGGTGATTTCTTCCTTAAGAAGTTTATGATCATGACATTTCTTAACTTTATCATTAAAAATCTTAGCATTTTCATAAGCCTTATTTCTAAATTCTTCAAATTCATTCAACATTATTAATCTCTTTTCTTCTGCTCTCTTAATGTTCAAATTTAGTTCGTTTCCTACATAAAATGCTTTATATTCTAATTTTATAAGAAGGTAAAAATCTTTTCCAAATACAAACCTATAGGGGGACATTGAAATAGGGGTTGTAAAAGTAGTAATATATGCCTAAAGTGCAAAATCTAACTTAATAACCCAGTCTTTCCTATTGGCATTGACAGTTTTTTTTTTCCAATTTTTTTTTGATATTTCTATTACTAATTTCAGCTTGACAACTAGTTTAGGGATGCTAAACTGTTGCAACCCTATAATGAATACCATATTTTATTAATAATGTTCCTACTCTCTTATTACAGAAATGACTTCCCCCATCACTAATTAATACTCTAGGCATTCCAAATCTTGGAAAAATATTTAAAAAAATATATAAGCATAACCTAAGCATCAATTCTAGGGGTTACCACTCCTTTAATCCATTTTGATATATAATCAACAGTAATAAGAATATAATGGCATCTATGGGATTGCACAAATGGTCCCATAAAATCAAATCCTCAAATATCAAACAATTCAATTTCTAAACATAATTTAAGGGTATTTCATTTCTTCTAGAATATTGTCTACTCTTTAACATTGATCACATTTCTTAACATATTCATTAATATCCTTAAATAAAGTAGTCAAATAAAATTCTAATTGGAATACCTTAGAAGCTATTTAAAATCCTCCAAAATGCTCTCCATAATGAGAATTATGATATTCCCTAATTATAGGTTTTATTTCTTCTTCAGGGATACATCTCCTAATGATTTGGTCATTGCAAGCTTTAAACAAATATGATTCATCCTAAAAATAATATTTGGCATCATGCAAAAATTTTCTTTTGAAGTAGAGGATAAATTGAATGGAAGCACACCACTAACAATGAAATTGACAATATCAGCCTACCATGGCTATATACTCAGATGCAAAGAAAATAGATGCTCATATGGAAAAAGTCATTAATTTCAAATTTATTATATGCATGATCTTCAATTGTTAATATTGATAAGTGATCAACAATTTGACTTTCAATTAATTTTCTATCTTAAATTTCTACATCAAATTCTTGTAATAAAAGAATTCACCTCATTAATCTAGGTTTGGTATCTTTTTTTGTTATAAGGTATTTGATTGCAGAGTGATCAATGTATATATATATATATATATATATATATATATATTGTGCCAATCAAATTAGATCAAAATTTATCAAAAGCAAAGACAATGGCTAGTAGTTCTTTTACAGTGGTGGTGTAGTTACATTGTGCATCATTCAAAGTTCTAGTAGCATAAAAAATAACATGAAATTTCTTATCTTAGTTTTGGCCAACTGCACCTACAACAATATCACTTGCATCACACATAACTATAAAAGGTAGGGACCAATCAATAGCAATAATAATAGGTGTAGAAATCAAATTCCATTTCAAAGTTTTAAAAGCTTCAAGACATGTAGTATCAAAAATAAAAAGAATATATTTTTCCAACAAATGACATCATGGTTTAGAGATTTTAAATATTCTTTAAAATCATGCATGTCCAAGGAAGCTCTTAACTCCCTTAACTAAAATGGGTGGGGATAGTTTCTCTATGACTTGAACCTTTATTTTATCTACCTCTAATCCTTTATTAGAGATTTTATAACCCAAAATAATGCCTTCAGTTATTATAAAGTGACAATTTTTCCAATTTATTATTAAATTTATTTCCACACATCTTTTAAGTACATATATTAAATGATCAAGATATCAATCAAATGTAGTACCAAACACAGAAAAATCAATCATAAAAATTTTAATACCCTACTTAATTAAATCTAAAAAGATAGACACCATACATCTCTTAAAAGTAGTAGGGGCCTTGCAAAAACTAAAAGGCATTCTTCTAAAGGCAAACATCCTATAAGGACTAGTAAAGGTAGTTTTATCCTAGTCCTCAGGTGCTATAAGAATCTAATGATACCCTGAATATCCATCTAATAAATAATAAAAAGAATGCCCTGCCAACCTATCCAATATATGATCAAGGAAAGGTACAAAAAATGATCTTTCTTAGTGGCTTTATTCAACTTCTTATAGTTTATATAGCTTCTCCAATCAGTAACTATTCTAGTGGGGATAAGCTTGTTGAGTTCATTAGATACTGTAGTCATACTACCCTTCTTAGGTACATAGTGAATAGGACTCACCCAAGCACTATCTAAAATGGGATAGACTATTCGAACATATAGCCATTTAAATATCTCATTTTTTATAATCTTTTTTATTGTTGGTTTTAATCTTCTTTGAGGACCTGCTTTTGGTATAGAATTAGCCTCCATTTAAATCCTATGCATACAAAGTGTGGATCTAATTCCTTTGATATCAGCAATAGACTATCCAAAAGCCTTATTATAATCTTCTACAACCCTAATCAATTTGCCTTCATATTCTTTTTCTAAGCTTGTAGAAATTATCACAAGGAAAGTTGAATCTCTTCCTAAAGAGGCATACTTAAGATGACTGGGTAAAACTTTAAGTTCTAAATAGAGGCTTCCTCTATAAATGGTTTTAAGGCTCTACTAACAAAGGGAGTATCTAAGTTTTCAAACTTTTCCATAAACATTTTAATAGTATCTCCAATAGATTGAACAGATTCTCCTAAGTCCTCACCATTTTCCTCAAAATCTTTTTCCAAAGAGTTTTTGCCTAACAATTCTTCCTTAAGGTTCTCCACTATAGTTTCTTCCAAATCAACTCTAAAATAATCTCTATTCTTTCATGAGGGAATTTCATAATTTTAAGAACATCAATCATCACTTCTTGATCTTGAGCGCTCATAGTTATTCCCCTTTGTGAACTTCAATCATAGCTTTCCCTATTGCTAAGAAAGGTCTCCCTAAAATAATTGGTATCTCCCTATCCTCTTCCATGTCTAAGACATTAAAATCAACTGAGAAAATAAACATATCAACCTTAACAAGGACATCCACTATCACCCCTTAAGATAAGTGAAAGATCTATAAGCAAGCTGAAGTGTAATAGTGGTGGGTTGAACATCTCCAACATATAATCTTTTGAAAATGGATAAGTGCATAAAATTTATGCTAGATCCTAAATCACACTAAGCTCTACCACAAAATTTATCTCCTATTATCATGGGAATAATGAAGCTTCCCGAGTCTTATAATTTTTTAGGATGTTTTTAGTGAATAAGAGTACTAGAGTTCTCACTTAAAGCTATAGTTTCAAACTCCTGTAACTTCATTTTTTATTCAAAATTTTCTTCATAAATTTAGCTTTGGTAAGCATCTGTTCTAAGCCTTCAAAGAAGGGTATGTTAAAGGTTAACTTTTTAAACACTTCTAAGAACCTATAGAATTACTTATCTAAATTTTGTTTGATCAGCCTTTGGGAAAATGTGGTGGTGGTCTCTCTAATACCTTCCTAATGGGTCTGCCAGTTTCCTAGATTGGTTTAGGTTTTTGGGTAAGAGGTTCAACTTCTACAGTTTCATTTTCACTAATATCCTTTTGATGTTGATCTTTATCCTTATAAAGGTCTCTCAAATCTTTTTCACTCCTAAGCTAGATATTATTGTATTGCTCTTCCATTTTTTTATTGTTGATCAAAATACCAAGTTGTCTTATCTGGTAAGGAAAACCTATACTTAACCTCAGAAGGGATGTCATAGGAGGACCCACACTTAAATACCTAAAGGATGTTATAGGAGGGCTCACTTCTAATAGACTATGATTAAGTGAATAAAGGTTGCTAAAGGAGGAATCGTACCAAACTTCAAAGGATTTTAGATTTAAGTTTTAATAAGGAAATAGACCTAACCTAGGAATAGGAGGGTGATAAGGGAATGGTTTTCTAACCTACACCCAGTGTCACACTAGAAGTGGGATCCTAAGACCTAAGCCTTTATTATTGTTACACCCAAAGTTGCACTAAAAAATGGGATAGATGAACCAAGCCCTTACTGGAGCTCCCAAACGCAAACTATAGTTAAGCATACTGAAGAAACATTCTAAACAACATAATAAGAAAGGTCCTAAGTTTCGAAGAATCAAGGAACTAAATTGAATTTTTTATTTTGCCTTTCCATCTGAGATGACCTTAACAACTTGCAAATATTAGGAATTATTAACTTTTGTACTTATCATTTGAAAGGATGGAGAGATCAACAAAATTTTAAAATTTGACTTTCTTTCCTTTTGACTTTTGAAAATTTTCCTTAAATATTTTTAACTCTTTTTTATTTTCCTATAAAGAAAGATGATCTCTTACAACTTACAAAATACTTCACTAGGGATTATTTATTTTGAAACGGAGGAAATTTTAAGAATTTTGATTGAGTTCAAATTTTAGAAGCTAAATATCCTAATTTTGAACCTAGTTCATCATGGAAGATTGAACATCAAGAACAATTTATATTTCAAAAATCCATAATTTTATTGAAATATTTTACTTTGCCATACAATTACATATAATGCTTCTTGAGATACTATCCATTGATAGGTAGCATAGGACAATCTTGTTTATAATAAGCTAGTTGGTAGGATCCTGATGATATTATTATTTTTTGTAATGGTTCTCTTAAGAATGTAAAGAAGATTTTTCATTTTCTCATTGATTTGAAAATGAAAGTGATCTATGTTTCCATAAATTGAAATAATTTTTATTCCTGGCAAAAGTATGAACTAGAGTAAAATCAATTCTTTCACTCAATTTGCCAGCTTCACTAAGCAATCCCTTCTTATTTATTACTTTGATACCGCTCTCTACAAAGGTTGGAAAAAAATTCTATTTGATAAAATTTTTCAAAAAATTCATTCTAAACTCTCTCCTTGGAATTCAAATTACTTTCCATAGAGGGTGATGGGGGCTATGGAGTGAACTTTTTAATTATATAAAAATCTAGAGCTCTATCATGGCTAAATAATGCTTGAGTTTTCATTGATATAAAAATAACAAAATCTTACTTAATATACATAAGTATACATGTTGAATTAAGTAATAAAGTAATAGAGTAGATGTCAAACCCACGAGGCAGTATGCTTATTTGTAACAAACTATTATTGTTTACTCTAATTGAAATAATTATACTACTGAAATAAACAGGATAATTTTTGGAGATTCTATCACTGAATAAAATAGTAAAAATATTTGATGCAATATTTAATTAAAGTATTTTGGATTGATGAGTGTATATTACATATTTTTTCTAATGAGACTCTCAATTAAAGAAGTGATTCAGAGCATACGTATCCTTAGATCTCTACAGAGCTTATAGGGGTAAAAAGGATATTTGCTGACCTCCTACAGTTATAATATCTCCTTAAAAACTTAAAATATTTTACATCCTCTGTCTTGGCTTGCAAATATCCTCTCTCAATATTCCTAGCTATTCTTTCTTTCCTCCGTCCAGGCTATACATCACACTATATATTAACTATACATATGACTACTATATGCACTAAATAAAAAATAGAAAAATATTAAAAACAATTATAGAACAAGACTCTTCATTAGCACTTAACATGTACTTTACATCATCAATCCAAAATAAGAGAATTAGTCAGATATATAATGAATAACAAGCAAACTCAATTTCATTAAACTCATGAAAGAATGAAAATACAAGAGAGTGATATCACTAGAAATGATCAAAGTATCTTCTATACTCCTCACTTTAACTTATAGAGTTGCTTTAATAGACACAGGCTAAATACTCCAAATGATTATATTTGATGACATTCAAGCGCTGCGGCGCCCAAGTAGAAAAAATGGTGCTAAGGAGTGTGAAATTATTATACCGCGGCATTTTAAAATAGAGAATTTGGCACTGTCAAGCTAACTTTTTGACATCGTAGAGTTATTAATGTTGTGGTGCTGGATGAGTTGCCACCACAACACTTATAAACAAAGATCTCGGTGATCCAATGTTAGGATTGGGGTGCCTCAGTTGTATTGAAGGAAGCGCTCTAGCATTATTTCATCGGATGTCATGGCACTGTTGACTCCTTAGAATTTTCTGGCATTTTTTAGTTTTTCCTAACAAAATAATTAAAACAAAACATTTTAACTAAAAATAAAACATATAAAATAATATATAATTTACACATATCAAATTCCCTCCAACTTAAACTCTTTCTTGTCCTTAAGAAAATAAAGAAATCTATAATTCTGATTAATCAAATAACCAATATAAAAATTGATAATTTAAAATTCTAAAATATAGGATAATATATCACAGTCTAGAAGTAGTGGGATTGAACAAAGTTATAATTTTAATTTGGAAAAAAACCAACAATTAACCTAACTAATTCACCTTCATTTGTATTAGTTCTCTTATTTTATCATTTGTGAATTTAAGTATAAGATTGCAATCAAAATATAAACTTTTATCTTATACCAATTTTTAAATGTACTATATTTCTTTTACTTTTCATTTTAAAACTTTTTTTTCACATTTCTTTCCTTTTTTTATTTTTTATTTTTGGTGGAGTACTTAGTTAATGATTTTGAATATTAGTTTTCTTAAAATCTTCTTACAATCTTAATGAGTTTAATATAAAGTTTTTAGAAGATTGCTAATTCCAAATTCAGGTTGGTATATTTTCAATTTTAATCTACTCATATCTATTCTTTAACCTTAATTATTCATCTTCAATTCAAAGGCCAATATATAGATGTATTACTTATAAATTCAAGTTAAGTCAATACTTTAAATGATCTAAGTTAGTTAATTATTATTATTCTTTTCAATCTAAGAATTATAAAGTAGTATTTATTTGAACTATGATTTAGGGCTTTATTATTATCCTAATTTTACATAATTTTTAATTTTTATTTTTATTAGGGTTAATTAAATAATCATAATGCATGATATAAATGGAAGACAATATTAAAATATATGCATAAAGGGAATTTAATCAAATGTAAATAACAACACAAATGAACATTAGTAAGTACGGCACTCTTTTATATAAATGATAGAAAAATATCAAAAAAAGTGATATATATATAAAACTATAACACAAGGTATAAGATACCTAGTGTATAAAGCACCACTCTAACCATCACATTGCATTGGTTCTCAAATTTTATTTCCACTAGTCCATCCTGTCCTTACCACTACCCGCGAGCCAGTTGGTTTCAGAAACAAAACTCCAATCATTATATCACTAGAATAATCCTTCACATTTTTTGAAATCTCCCCCAAAGAAAATATATACAATAAAATAAGAGTATCATTCACACACACATATTAAAATACACATAAAATGAAAACTCCTTATATGCATATTTAGGAATTTTCTTATTCTTAATTCTTATCATCTACAGGTTTCAATCTATGACTATTAACCTTGAACTTGTAAAAAGTCTATTTATCTTAAATCTTTATGGAACCATTAGGATATATTTTAATGATAGTAAAAGGGCCAGTCCATCCAAATTTAAGTTTTTCATGATAATATTTCTTCCTATAATAAAAAAAATAAGACTTCTTTACCAGGAGAAAATTCGTAATCTAGAACTCCACACGCATACATCTTCATTTCTGCATTGTAGATTTTTATATTTTCATAAACTTCATTTTTGAATTCATGAAGTTTATCAACTATTGTAGAACTCTGAATGTTTAAAATAGAGAAGGAATCTTGATTCTTTAAGCATACTTCACTTCATTTTGAGGATGAATACTTTTGTTTCTTTCCATCCATTGCTTTAAGAATCAAGAAAGGAAAGGAGAACACTCAACAATACTTCACTCAAGAAAAACTAACATGGATATAAAATTAAACTTTCAAATTACCCTTTTCATAGTTTTTAAGGGTGTAGTGGCGCCAAAACTTGAATTTTAAATCACTGTGGCATAGCCAAGCGCAGCAGCGCTATAAGTAGCACGGTGGCACTCCTTTTACTCTCTCAATTTTTTTTAAAATAACTAATGCTCACTACTACAAAATCTAATTTACTAAGCACATAAAAATTAAAAGCTGGATTGCCTCCCATATAATGCTAAGTTTATATTTATCAGCCAGACTTGCCTAAATTTATCAATTTGGTTAGGGTACATTGCTACCAATCTTCAAATGATTTTCACTTGGATCTTTTTTTTCCTTTGGGTTTGTTTCAGTATTTCTTGGCAAAGATCCAAGAGGTCCACTTCTAACTGAAATTACAAGCTAACTTAATTAGGTTTTCAAATTTTTAATAGAGGCAGCTTGATTTTATAATTGAGTCCCTAACTGCATCACTATATCTTCTAATGGTGATTTTCTACTTTCAAACTATTTGCTTTGATTAAATCCTAGAGTATATGCAAGTATAGGATTAAAAGTAGATTATTGAGGAATATTCTAATTTACTCCTTGATTATTTTGACATAAATTCTATTGATTGTTATCAGTAATATTATTTGACCAATTAAAATTAAAATGATTCCTCCAACCGGTATTATATGTATTAGAGTAGAGATAATTTTGTCTTCCAATCAAATTAATATTTTCAATCGCTTACACATTACTATCTTTAATTAAATTTTGATCATCCAATTACATAAATGATTTAGTCCATAATTTAGATTTCACTCCTATTGTGCTGATCTTCTTAAAAATTATTATAACTTGTGCAGTTAGAATTGACAAAGCATTAGATTCATAAATTCCTGCTACTTTCTTAGGATTTACCTTATCAGTAGGTCACTAAAAATTATTAGTAGGCATTTCTTTTATTAATTTATATACTTCCTCAAATGATTTAGGCATTATTGATGCTCCAGCTGCAGCATCTATGGTTACTTTAAGAGATCCCACTAATCCATTATAAAATTTTGAATAACTAACCAATCAGGTAAAGCATGGTGAGGGCATTTCCTAAGCATTTTCTTAAATCTCTCCCAAATCTCATAAATTTATTCTCCTTCAATCTAGGTAAAATAAGTGATATCATTTCTAAGTTTGGTAGTCTTTGAAGGTGGAAAATACTTACCAAGAAACTTATGAGCTAACTCTTTCCAAGTGGTTATAGATCTTGGAGGTAAAAAATTCAATCACATCTTAGCTTTATCTCTTAAAAAAAGGGAATAATTTAAGTCTAATAGCATCATCACTGACACCATTATACTTAAATGTTATATAAATTTCTAAGAAACTGGCTAAGTATAAATTGGAATCTTTAATAGGAGTTTTCTCAAACTGAGAATTTTTAATCATTTAAATTATGATAGGTTTTAATTCAAAAGTATTAGCTTGGATCGTAAGTCTACTAATACTCTAATGAATTTCATCTACTAAAGGATTAGCATAATCCCTAAGAGGTATAGAATGATCTATATCTAATATATGTTCAACCATTTTCATAATCTTTTAGGTTTTTTTTTAATTTTGAAAAGGGTTTTTTTCTATTTTAGAATCAAACAATAAATGTTCATTTCTATATTTATAAAGTATGCAATCAATAAATAAAATAAAAGATACAAGTAGGCTTAATTTTATAATTAATTCAACAATATAATTAAAATTGCAAACAACAAAATACTTCCTTGGCAATGGCGCCAAAAACTTGATGGGGGTTATGGAGTGAACTTTTTAATTGTATAAAAATCTTGGGCTTTATCACCCCTAAATAATTCTCATGTTTTCTTTGATATAAAAATAATAAAACTACACTTAATATACACAAGTATATGTAGCGAATTAAGTAACAAAATGATAGAGTAAAGTGTCAAACCCATGTGAAAGTATGCTTACTTACAACAAACTACTATTATTTACTCAAATTGTAATAGTTATCCTACTGAAATAAAAATAATAACTTTTTGATATTCTATCATTGAATAAAATAGTAAAACTATTTAATATAATATTTAATTAAAGTGTTTTAGATTGATGAGTGTAAATTACATATTTTTTTAATAAGACTCATAATTATAGAAGTGATTCAGAAAATATACATCCCTAGATCTTTTGCAAGCTTTTAGGGGTGAAAAGGATATTTCCTGACCTCCTACACTTATAATATCTCTTTAAGAACCTAAAATATTTTACATCTTATGTCTAGGCATGTAAACATCATATGTCATTATTTCTAGTTATTCTTTTATTCCTTCGTCGAGGATATTCATTACTTAATATTTTAATTATACATATGACCACTATGTGTATTAATAAAGAGTAGGATAATATTAAAAATGTCTTTTAACAGTTATAGAATTAGAGTCTTTATTAGTACTTAGCATGTACCTTACATCATCAATCCAAAATAAGAGAATTAGTCAGACTTAGAATGAATAACAAGAAAACTTATTTTCATTAAACTCACCTAAGAATGAAAATACAAGAGAGTGATATCACCAGGAAGAATCGAAGCATCTCATCTACACTCCTCTCTTTAACTTACAGAGTTGCTTTAAGAGATACACTCTAAATACTCCAAATAATTGTATCTTGTACTTCCCTAGCCTCCCTTAGATTTTCTCTCTAAGTGGGAAATAGAGAAGTACTCTAAAAAGTATATATTTTACACAAGTGATTGAACTCCCTTACAAAAATAACATCACAATATTTATAAAAAAATATTTAAAAACAAATATTTGGTGCTGCGACGCTTGAATGAATGGCACCGCAGTGCCCTTAAAGTGAACTAGTGCCTCAACGCTGAAGCTTTTAGATCACTGTGGTGCTCCCTGATGTGGATCAATTATTTAGGGAATAGTCGAATCTTTTCACTAAGAGAATATGGCTCTTAGAAGTTATAGCTGTAACACCATAGTGCTAATGACATTCGAGCGCTGCGGCATCCAAGTAGTAAAAATGGTGCAAGGCGTGAGAAAATGTGGCATTGTGGCATTTAAAAATAGAAAATATGGCACTGCCAAGCTAACTTTTTGACATTGTGGTGCAAGTAATGCTATGGAGATGGATGTGTTGTCATCGCAGTGCTTATAAATAGAGAACTTAGCACTGTAATATAAGGATTGGGGTGCCTCAGCAGTATTAAAGGAAGCACTGCAGCATTATTTTGTCAAACGCCATAGCACTGCTTATTCCTAAGAATTTTTTTGCCATATTTTAGTTTTTTCTACATAAAAATAACTAAAATAACATATTTTCAATAAAAATAAAACACATAAAATAATATGTAATTTACACTAATTATGGGGCAAACTCATGTTAATTGGATAAAATTATTAATAAATTTTTCTAAGGTTGCTCTTAAGATAATAAAAAAGATTTATTGGAGAGCTTGGAGTTCTTTTAATGATCCCTATGGTGAGGGTAGTATGGGCTGCAAATCCTCTATTGATATGGTCAATTATTTTTCTATTAAGCTTTGTTGGAAGTTTCACATTAACAACTCTTTATGGGCCAATTATATGAATCTCAAATACTGCAAAAATGTTCATCCCTCCCCATATTTTTTATTATGGGACAATCTCCATGATGGTCTTAGATTTGCAAATCTAAATGGTTAGGTGAGCAAATTATTCAATGAGGTAATCATAATGGCTCTTCTTACTTTAGGCAAGAGACTAGATGTGAAATGACTCTCTTGATTCTTTTTTAATACTCGTTCTTTATCCAATTTAAAAGTTTAATTTTATTTTAAATCGAAATTAGAATTTTAATCTTCTTCTTGATCAGATTCCTAAATCTATGGTTAATGATATTTGTGAAATTCCTATCAATATTTACACTAAAGATCAACATATTTTCAAGCTTTCTATCAATGGTGGATTTTCCACTAAAGCAATTTGGAATTTCTTCAGAAGTAAATCATCTTACAATTAATTTTTTTTGCAAAATCCAAAATTCTATTATACCTACTATCTCCATTTTCTCCTGGAGAAATCTTAATGGTTTGATCCCTATGGATGATAAGCTTAAGAATAAAGGATTTTACATAACTTCTAAATGTCAATAATGTTTCCAATTAGAGATTATTAAGCATACTTTTTGGATGGGCCTATTTCCATTAATATTTGGTATCTTTTGGATAATGCTTTAGGGGTTAACATGAGAAATATTAATACTACTTGTTTTTCTCTCCTAGCTCACTGGTTTCTTAATAGACCTATTGGTTATATTTTAACTGTTGTTCCTTTGTTAGTTCTTTTGGCTTTTATGGATCGAAAGAAATAATTGCAAGCATCAAAGTATTAAGATGATCGTTAACAGAATCATAATTACCCTTAAGAATAAAATACACCAACATGTGTCTGCCAAGTTGCTTCTTCCTAAGCATTTCGTGGGAAATAAGAGTTGGGCCTCCTTCTTTCATGTCTATTTTGCTTTTAAAAATAAGTGCTGCTCTTCTAGAATTTTGTATTGGAAGAAGCCTTATTTGTAACCATTTAAATTAAACATTGATGGTTCTATCTCTAAATTTGGGGTTGGATGTGGTGGTCTTGATCGAGACCATCAAGGTGCTTTAATGTTTGTTTTTGCTCCTTGCATTCTTATTTGTAAAGTGATCTTTGATGAGGCTATGGATTTATTTATTGGCCTTAAGTTTTGTTTGGATAACAACTTAACAAATATTTGGATTGAATTTGATTCCCTTTTATTGGTTAACCTTATTTCTTCCAAAAATTGTAATAATGCTCATCTCTACTACATTTTTAGGAAAATCATGTGCCTTTTAAACCAGTTTGATTATGTGATGTCTCATATTTGAAGAGAAGGTAACATATGTGCTGATTGGCTTGAAAACAAAGGGATTGGTATATCCTCCACTGAATTATTCCATAATTTGAATGAGCTTCATAAATTGAGGGAAATGATAAGGCTAGATAAATTGGTTATCTTATATTAGGAAAATGTATTATTTTAGTTTTCCTGATATTGGTATTTCTTTAATTTTGTCATTTCTCTCTAGCTCTTTGTCCATTACTGTTGTTGTGCTAATGCTTTCACTATTTCTCCTAGTTCTATTTCTAGATGTTAGTTATCTCTCTTTTATCTTCCTTTGGTTGGCTTTTTATTCCTGGTTATGTAACTTTATTTGCTAGGCTGATTCACTTGGTTGTTCCAATTCCATTTTCTTAGAACACTCTGTGGTTTTGGTTTTTCTGATTACTAGGGCTGGTTTTCCTAGGTATGCTATATAATAAGTGCTACTCATTTTCTTGGTCAATAGTGCTATTGTTGTCTATTTATTGCTCATTATTGATGTTGATTTCCTAGTTCTTCATTTTCTTTTATTTTACTAAAGGCTGTCTTTTTTTTCTTCATATTCATGCCTCAAGTTAAATGTATTTTTTTATTGTGCTAATTCTTATTTGTTAAGTCGTTTCTTCTAGATTTTTTGTTTCCATTTGTTCTAACTCTATCCTGTGTTTTTTTGTCTGATGGTGGTTATCTTTTTGATTGGGTGTGTTACTGGTGTTTTGTTTGTTATTATTAGCAGATTATTTCACTATGCTTGACTTAGGGGGAGGGAGGGTGATTTGGGGGGGGGGGGGGGGGGGGGGGGGGGTTATTTATCTAGTTTGTTTTTTTGTTTATCATCATCTCTTATCATGCCTCATTCTTGGTTAACTATCTTCAGTCTTATTCAGTGATGCTTTTTTTAGTTTCCCTCTCTGGTCGTTGGGTTGGAGTTTTTTTTTAATGTTTTCATGCTAGAGGGATAGATCTTGTTTTGCTACTTTTGTATCTCTTTGGGTTGTTATTTATGTGTACTATGCTCTCCTCCTGCTCTTCTCCATTTATTTAGTTTGGATTTCTTTTTTATCTTCCCTATTTTTTCAGGATTGTGGGTTCTATAGATCTTTCTCACCACTCTGGTACATGAAGTTCTCTTCTACTTCCTTTTATATGTATTTTATTCCTAATGGTGTGATTTTTGGCCTTTAAGGATCTTGGATTTGAAGTTTCCCTCCTACTACTCCTGTTGGAGTTTTTGGGTGTCATGCCCTAGGATCTATAGTGAAAGAATTTCCTTACCTTTTTTCTTTTCAATCTTTATTATCTTGTCAATTCATTCTATTCATTAATCAGCCATTGAAAATAGATCAATACAACATCAAGAGTTACCTAATTTCATTAAAAGAAATTGATAATAGTGAAAAATATAATTCACATTTTTATAGTCCAAAATTTCATCATATCGATAGAGTCCAAAATAATATACAATAATAACTATGGTTACAAAAGAATACATAAACCAAAGAATTGAAAAATAATATTGCACTAACATCACTACATACAATCTCAAGCTGCAAGCTCCTCACTGGAAACTATTTAAACCACATAATGAGCAAATAACCTTGCAAGAAACTAAAATCATACAATTGAGATCAATGCAAGGCAAAAGAGAAACAAAATATGCTTTAAATAATGTAAGAAAATATATGAATCAATATATATTATTTGTACCGATCACACATATCAATCAATCAATCATTATGTCTTTCTTATTCTATTAATTTTTTCATTATGCAGTGTCAGTATCTGTATTCTGTAATAATAAGCAGTAATAGCAATTAGTGTCTGTATAGTATCAGTTAGTAGTAATGAATAATCCGAGTCAATAATAATTCATGTCAGTAATCAGTAATCAATAAGTAGTAGTCTATTAAATATTCATGTAATGGTATCTTAAGGGTATTTTGCTCCTACACTTATGACTTCCAATCAGTCATATTCGATCAATCTCAATCATTAATCGTATCAATGTTCATATATCTATAATATATAAATCAATACTAGAAGTACTATCTTTAATATATCAATACTAATCTTACACTTATCATGTATATCAATACTGGCAGTATTATCTGCAATATATCAATACGGGTAGTACTCTTATCATGTATATTAATACTAGCAATACTATTTATAATACATCAATATTAGCATTACTCTTATTATGTATATCAGATTTCATCAGTACTATCTGTACTCTTATTATTGAGGTATCAGTATAATCATCCGCACTCTTATCATTAATCAAATATTAGTCAGTGCATCAATATCATTTTAGTACATCATTTCCATACATATTAATCACTTCATTTATTTCATCCCATATCACATTCCAGTATTATAAAACCAATCATTGTACATCATTTTAGCCCATTTTTACTATGCCTTTTTCCTACACATTTTATCCAGAAATTCTTATACACATATTTAACTAGTGAAATGCAATAAAATTATATCAATCTTTCAAAATGATTAAATATATAAAGGCAAAGTTATGTGGTGAAAATTTACAAAATTTGGCGATAATTCATTTTGGCAGATTTATGAGAGATAAATCCGAAGAAATCAAAATCATCAAAAATAGAAGTAAGAGATTAGTCACTTACAATGATTAGAGCACTTTTTATTAAAAGAACATTGAATGAAAATGATTAGAAATGAACTTTCTCTCTCCTCCTCTCTCCTCTTATGCCCACCTTCTCCTCCATTTCATCCCAACCAAGCCATGCAAGTGAGGGGTGAGGGAGGTAGTGGGTTTAATTTAAAGAAAAAATATTAAAAAATTATTTTTAGTAGCCTAGGACCACAGTGCTCAGTCCTAACACCGCAACACTCAGCTCTAATGCCACAGTGCCGCATGCAGAAATAGAATTTATTATAGAATAGAGACACCAGTGCTATGGCAACAATTTTTAGCACTACAATGCTCTCAACTCTTGCGCTGCAGCACTCATATATATAGCGCTGAAGCACTCTAGTTCAATCAGTTATTCAAATATTCATATTTTTCATTTAAAATACTTTTCATATCTTTGGATTGTTACATTGGGTCAGGCTCTTAGCCTGCAGTTTACTTTTTTGTTCAATGTAACTAGATATGGGTTGTTATCTCTTTAGGTTTTATCTTCTTTTGATTGTAACTTCTTGAGCATCTAGTGAGCCATTGAACCCTTTATGGACCTTGTACTCTTTTTGATGATGAAATAAAATTTAACTTTTCAAAAAAAAAAAAACCTAGTTGGTAGGATCCTCCTGATAGATTTTTTCTCCTATAAAAGGACATTTTTATGTAAAATCAAATTTACCACCTCACTTAATATAGGCCTTTTTCTTTCTTTTTTTTTTTGTTTGAAAGCAAAAAATATATACTTTTGGAAAATAAATATATTTTTTTAAGAATAACAACGAAAGCTTTTGGAGTGAAGAAAAGTAATAGGAAGAAGTAGAGCAGTTAATAAAACTGAATGTACTCATTGCCTTGCTATTTTATTCTTACATCTTAAGTTACACTTAGTAGCGTGTATATAGGTAAAGGAAAAGGAAGAAAATGATTTATGCTTATGGAGGCCATTGTCTTAAGATGCTGCTAATGGTAGAGGAGTTGCTGCAGGTGATGGAAGTAGAGGCAAGTGCAGCTGCAGATGCAGAGCTAATTTTTTAGAGTTACTTTATGAGATGGTGATAGGAAACCCTTGTGGATCTTAAATAAATCTTATAAAAATTTGAATTTCAGTGAGACTCACCACAAATCTCCAATCAAACTTAGGAAAAATAGTAATTATATTGTAGGAATTGATGAAAATGGAAAGAAAATGTCAAGATACAATGGATCCTCTATTCGAGAGGAGGATCTATCTCTCCAAACTCTCTAGATGCTGCTAAAGCCTAAGAACACCAGGAAATAAAGAATTTCAGCAATCCTTAAGATAATCCTAACCTTAATCCAAGCCTACTACATAAAGCACACAAATTAAACTCCTAAAAGACTAAACAACCATTCTAAATTCAAAATTCCCTCCTAATCCCCCCCCCCCCCTCTCTCTACTTAAGTCACAGACCCCACTTGGGCGGAAACAACAGGCTTCTGCTTGGTGTAAACAAGGGGCCAGCCCTTATTTTAGGCCTGCTGGACCCATCCCTTCTGGACCGATCTATCAGATGGTTGCTCACTTATATATGTAGCTTATCACCACTCAAATTAAGTATCCTGCTACAAGATAGTTAATTTGGTGTGCATATTGTGTAACCATGAAGGAGAAAGTATTTTGGTTAGAATATCTGCTGGTTGATTTTTTGTGTCTATGTGGAGAACACTAATTTCCTTTTAGTTAATTTGATCACAAATGAAGTGACAATCAATATCGATGTGCTTTATTTGGGCATGGAAAACTAGATGGTTTGCAAGAGCCATGGCTAAAATGTTGTCAAAATGGAGTGGTGTAGTTATCATTATGGAGATGTTGAAATCTATAAGCCATCATCAAAACCATACGATATCAGATGCAGTGGATGCTAAGGCATGATACTCAACCTCGATGAAGGATTGGAAACTGTTGGTTATTTCTGTGTGCTCCAAGATAAAGGTTTGGTTCAACAAATGAGCAGTGACCAAAAATTGATTTTTTGTAAATTATGTCAGATGCCCAACCAGAATTTGAGTATGAATGAAGATGTTGATTTCCATGAGTGTGATAGGAAACCCTTGTAGATCTAAAGCAAATCTTATAAAAATCTAAATTTTAGCGAGAAGTCACCACAAATGTTTAACCAAACTCAGGAAAATATTAATTGTATTATAGGAATTAATGAAAATGGAAAGAAAATGTCAATATACAATTGATTCTCTATTCAAGAGGAGGATCTATCTCTCCTAACTCTCTAAACTCTGCTTGAGCCCAAGAACAACAAGGAAACATAGAATTTCAGCAATAATCAAGATAACCCTAACCCTAATACAAACCTACTGCATAGCACACAATTAAACTCCCAAAAGACCAAACAACCCTTCAAAGTCAAAATTCCCTCCTAATCCGATCTCTCTCTCTCTCTCTCTCTCTCTCTCTCTCTCTCTCTCTCTCTCTCTCTCTCTCTACTTAAGCCATGGACCCCGCCTGAGCAAAAATAATAGGCTTTTGCCTACTGTAAAAATGAGGATGGCCCTTATTTTAGGCCAACTAGATCGATCTCTTCTAGACTAGTTTATCAATACCCTACTCCCAAAGAATCACCTTGTCCTCAAGGTGAAAAAGGGGAATTGATATTATATCCCCTCGTAAGGCTCCCATGTAACATCATAATCGAGAAGGTCCCTCCATTTAATCAACATTTCTTTGATCCCTCCTTCTCCGTAGCATACCCCCTGTAGCTCTAGTGGCTTTAGAGCCACTTCCAATTCTTTAGTTAGCATGGCCGACAACTCTGAACAAGCTATGTGATTCCCAATAGCTCTTTTTATATGAGATACGTGGAACACTAGATGTATGGTAGCAATGGGGGGTAACCTCAAATGATAAGCTACTACTCTAATCTTCTCTAATATCTCACAAGGGCCAAAATATCACAGACCTAACTTCTCATTCCTCCAGTTAGCTACTGTCTTCTATCTGTAAGGTCAAATCTTCAAGAACACCCTATCCCTAACTTAAAACTGAATATCCTTGCTATGCCCATCCACCCATTTCTTCATAATCACATGAGCTCTTCATAGACGCTTTTTCAATTTGTCCAACACCCTGTCCCTCTCCTCTATGTATTCTTCTACTAAAGAAACTAGAGTGTTATTCTACCCAAAATGCACCAAGTGAGGTGAGTCTCATCCATACAACACCTTGAATAGGGTCATTTGGGAAGTAGAATGATATGAAGTGTTGTACTAGTACTCTGCTCATGCACAAAACAACATAGGTATGTCTCCAGGCTCATATAAACCACCTCCTTCCACCCATCCATCTGAAGGTGGTAAGCTGCACTCTTCTTTGGTACTATCTCCTGCAACCTGAATAACTCCTTCCAAAAATAGCTAAGGAACACTTTATCCCTGTTAGACACTATAGACTCAAGTATCCCATGCAGTCAGACCACCTCTCTAATGAAAGTTGTTGCCACTATTACGGCTATATAGGGATGTCATAAGGCAGATGAAGTGGGCATACTAGCTCAGTCTGTCCATTTCCCCCAAAATCACTAGAAACCCCTCAGATTGGAGTATCCCATCTATAAAATCTATGGAGAACTCCTCCCACTCCCGATCAGGTAGAGCCAGGTGTTAAAGTAATCTCCCTAAAGCCATGGCCATATACTTATCCCTTTGACATACCTCACAACTAGCTACCAACTCCTCCATATATTTGTGCATCCCTTTCCAATATAACTCTGCAACCAGTCTCCTATAGGTCTTCTGCACCCATGCATGACCCCCAACCACACTCCCATGGAGCTCCTATAGAAGGTGTGAAATATGAATTGATATCCTAGGCATTATAAATCTCCCCTTCTAGAGAATAGCCAGGATGGCGATTCCTATCCTTCAATAAACATGTCCTAATCCTCCCTATCTCCTCATTTTACTCATGCTCCTCCTTAATGGCCCCCCAATCCAGTATCAAGGGTATTGATACGACCATCTCTTAGAGCTTCCCTATATATCTGGATAAGGCATCCGCCACCTTATTCTTTATCCCGGTCCTGTATTAGATTTCAAATTCATATCCTAATAACTTTGATAGCCATCTCTGGTGCTCCTCTGTCATCATCCTCTTCTCCAGTAAGTACTTTAGATTTCATTGGTCCATCCTGATAATAAAATGTGGACACAACAATTAAGGTTTCCATTTATAGATGGCCAACACAATGGCTATCAACTCTCATAGACTGACTTTAGCTTGGCTCTAGTTGTTAACACCTGGCTAAAGTAAGTAATGGCTGGTGGCTCTGCATGAGGACTACTCTTAGTCCATATCCTGATGCATTCATCTCCACTATAAAAGCCTGACTAAAATTTAGCAGGGCTAAAATTAGTAAAGTGGTCATGGCATTCTTCAAACTCTAAAAAATTGTTGTGCCTGTCTCCCGCCATATGAAGCTATCTTTCTTCAACAGCTCTGTCAGTGGGCAGGAGATCATGCTAACCCCTCATGAACCTCTTATAATATCCTATCTACCCTAGAAAATACCTCAGCTCCTTTAGATTCCTCGATAATGGCCATCTCACCATTGCTTCTATCTTTGTCTGGTCCACAGCCAACCCTTCATGAGATACTATGTGTCCCAACTACTTTATAGTGGTCTACACAAAATAACACTTTCTTAGAATGGCCCTCAGTTGATTCTCTTGTATCACCTCTTGGATTTTCCTCAAGTGCTCCTAGAGCTCCTTGTATGATATGCTATAACTTGGAATATCATCAAAGAATATTAGGATGAATCTCTTGAGATATGGCATGAACACCCTATTCTTGAGGGAATGGAATGTAGCTGGGGAAGTAGTGAGGCCAGATGGCATCACCTGGAACTATAGTGTCCCTCATGCATTTTGAAAGCGATCTTTGGGACATCCTCCCCTCTCATTCGGATATGATATTATCCAAACTTTAAATCTATCTTTATGAAGACAACTACTCCACATAACTAATCAAATAACTCATTTATCACTGGGATGGGAAACTTGTCTAGCACAATCACTGGGATGGGAAACTTATCTAGAACAGTTTCTATATTCAAAGCCCAGTAGTCCATGTAGAATCTCTAACTCCCATTCTTCTTCTTAACCAGCAAGATTGTGCTAAAAAAAGGACTCATATTAGGCCTGATAATCCCTTCCTCTAGCATTTATCTGATTAGTTTCTCAATTTTATCCTTCTAAAATTGAGGGTAATGGTAGGGTCTGACACTGATGGGTGACACCCTTCCCTCAGAGTGATAGTGTGCTCATGCTCCCTCAACAGTGGCAATCCTTGAGGTGGCTGAAAGACCTCACTGAATTGTTGAATCAATGGCGGTATTGAAGGAGAAATGTCTCCACCCTCCTCTAATCTTATCCCTTCTAATCTTTATAGCTCCACCAGAAAACCTCCCCCCACCTTCTGTATTCTCCTTGCCATGGTTTTGAGGGATACCATGGATTTGGATAACCCTGTATCTCCCCTAATCACTACTCTTCTCCCCTCCACCACCACCTCCTTGGTTAATGCCCCCCAGTTAACCTTGGTACTTCCCAAGGTCTACAACCACTTCATCCTAAGGATTTATATCATACTACCTAACTCTAATGGGAGAAAATCCTCCCTCACATGAACCCCTTGTATGGTCAGCATTACTCCCTACAAATGCCCTTTCCTATCTCTACCATCCCCGTACCCATCATCACTTCGTAGCGCACTGTATGCACTAATGTCTCCCCCAATTGGTCGATGACCTAGTTAGAGATGAAATTTTGGGTAGCCCCACTATCAATCAACACTACCACCTCCCTATCCTCTATTTCTCCCTTCACCTTCATGGTATGTCTCGAAGTGAATCCTACCACTGAGTTCAGGGAGACTTCTGCCACGTCTAGATATAGCTTGTTCTCCTCCTCTGCCCATGTCTCACTCTCACCTCCCTCTTTAGTTTCCTCGTCATCACAGACTGTGAGAATTTAAAAAGTTTAGTCCCTGTACCTATGCCTTGGAGTATACTTCTCATCACATCAACAGCATAATACCTTTTTCCTCTTTTCTGCACCTCCCTCTCATTATACTTTTTTAAGTTTCCCCCTCTTACTCCTCCTACGTATTTCTCCCTTGGGGTCTCACAAAGGTTTCCTGGTGTAGGCTCCATAGGTGCTAAGAGAGTGGTAGTCTTCTGATATGAGCCACTTGAATTCCTATCTCTGGCTCCCCTCTCCTGGTACTTCTGATCCTCTACCAGCTAAGCTAGCTCTGTAGCCTCTTCTAAGCCTCGAGGCCTCATGACTCTCACTGCTACTCGGATCACCGATTTGAGCCCCTTCCTGAAATTCCCCTCTAGAACAGTGTTAGACAGCCAATTTAGTTGGCTTGCTAGGTATTTAAATCTCTCGCTGTATTTTTCCACCAAGCCTTCATGTATCAAGGCAAAGAATTGCTCATAGAAGCACTCTTTGAACTCCCTCTAACTCTATATGGGCCACCTCATGTCTCTCAAAGGATACCAAGCCAACACCTTCCCTTTCAAATATAGTCTAGCTATCATTAATCTATGCTCCTCCATCAACTCATTGATGACAAAATATCTCTCTTCCTTGTAAATCTACCTATGTGTCTCCTCCCCTTCAAAAATAGGCATCTTTAATTTATGAACCTTAGGATCTCCCCCATTTCCCCAGATTCCTCCATAGTTCCCCATTCCCCAAGTGAGTGGTCCTCCTTCCATATTCATACCCAAACCCTTCTTCAAATTCTTCACTCCTTCCTTCAAAATCAGCACCCCTTCGGCCGTAATCCCCCTTCTTTCTTTCCCAATTAGCACCCCTTTGCTCATACCCCCCATCTCCATGCCTCTCCCCATACCTTCCACCTCTCTCCTCCCTCTAAAGAGGTTCTAGATGGGGTCTTCTCCCTTCTCCCTCTATAATTTCTACATCATTTTCAACTCTAAGAATTTCAGAATTCGTATTTCTCCCTACTGGCACTCTTACCTCTAATGCCACCATTTGGTTTTGATGATCCCATATCTTCTTCACCATCTCCTAAAGATCCAAGAAATTGCCTTCCATGGAGGAAATTCTATTCTCCACTGTCACTTTGATTAGACACATCTTTCCCTCAAGATATTTTTCCAAAGCATCCACCTTCTTGGCCTTCATCAATACCCGGATCCATTTTAGACTTAAAAACCTAGATTTTGACCCCAAAAACAACAAAAAAGTGGTTCGAAATAAATAATGTTTTGCAAGAATCCACCCAAAACATCATAAATAGCCCAGAAAGCTACTCTGATACTAATTTGATAAGAAACTCTTGTAGAACTCAAGCAAATATTATAAACATCTGAATTTCAGCGAGACTTCAACAAAAATCTCTAATCAAACTCAGGAAAAATAACAATTATATTATAGGTTAATGAAAGTAGAAAGAAAATGTCAAGATACAATTAATCCTCTATTCAAGAGGAGGATCTATCTCACCCAACTCTCTAGACACCGCTAGAGCCCAAGAACACTAGGGAAACACAAAATTTCAGGAATCATCAAGATAACCCTAACCCTTATCCAAACCTGCTACATAAAGCACACAAATTAAACTCCCAAAAGACTAAACAACCCTTCTAAATTAAAAATTACCTCATAATCCCCCTCTCTCTCTACTTAAGCTATGGACCCCACCTGGGTGGAAATAGCAGGCTTTAACCTGCTGTAAACAAGGGGCCGACCCTTTTTTTGTGCCTGCTGGACCGACCCCTCCTGGATCAATCTATCATAGTGATTAGATGACCAAAGTGTATGGTCCATTTGATGTAGCATAGCAGCCATTTCATTTGCTAAAAGTGATAATTTAAGGGAGAGTGCATGAATTGGCATAGGTGATCGGTGATAAAGACAATGTTAGGTCTAGTTATGTTGAGGTATTGTAGAGAGCCAGCTATTTTATGATACAAGGCTGGGTTAATAAATAGTTGGTCACTATCTAGAGCTAGCGAGAGTTTGAGGACAACAGAAGCGCTAGCTAGTTTCCATTCAGCTAGCCCAGATTTTTGGAGAATATCTTGAGCATATTTTGTTTGCTGGAGAAAGTAGGAGCTGGTGTTGTTGATATTTCAATATGCCTAAAAGGAAGAAAACAAGGGCAATGTTTGTGAAAGAGAAGTGGCGATGGAGGTTTGTAATTAAGTTGGAGATGAAAGAGGGTTGGTTGTCGGTGAGGAGTATGTCATTGACATATAATAATAGGTAGATTTGAGTGTTGGTGGAGGAGTATATGAGTAAGGAAGGATCAGATTTGCTGAACATAAATCCATGGCTAAGAATAAAATTTGAGAATGTGAGAAACCACTGCCTAAGTGCTTTCTTTAGGCCAGAGAGAGATTTGTGAAGTTTGCAAACATGTTAAGGATATGTTGGATCAATGAAATCAGTAGGTTGATGCAGGTAGTTTGTTTCTTGAAGAGAGTCATGAAGAAAGGCATTGGATATATCAAGTTGATGAATTAGCCAGCTTTGGTGGAGGGCAGTTATTAGAAGAATGTGGGTTGTAGCGAACTTTGCAACCAGGTTGAAAGTGTGGTTGTAATCAATACCATATTGTTTTTTAAAGCCTTGATCTATAAGGCGTACTTTATAGCAATCAAGTGTGCCATCAGATTTGAGTTTGGTTTGTAAGGTCCACTAACATCTTAGTATTTGTTTATGTTTTAGTGGAGGAACTAGTGACCATGTACCGTGTTGTTGAAGATCCTAGAATTCAGTGGACATATCATGGCGCAAATGTGGAAATTTGGAGGCTATGGAGTAGCAAATGGGTGTGATAAGAGGTTTGATGGGAGCAAAAAGGATGAAATGCTATTTGGGTTTTAAATGTCTGATTTTGTATCTTGTTTGCATTGGGTGTAGATTAGTTGGAGCAGGTGAGGGAGAAGATGAAGTGGTCGATTTGGTTGGTGATGAAGGTTCAGGAACTTCTGTAGATGAAGTTGCATCTAGTGTATTTCTAGATTGTGTATTGTAGGTATGGGGTTGGAATTTATTTAAGGGATGGAGTTATTGGAAGAAATTGGTGGAGTTATTGTAGATCGTGGAACCATTGGAAGTTGATTTAGTTGGGAGGATGTTGGTAAGGACGTGGTGATGGGTTTATAAGGAAATGATGATTCGTGAAATATGGCATGCCGAAAAATAATTACTTTTCTTGTGGAGGTGTTGAAGCAACGCTAGCCAGCTTGATTTGTGGAGTATCCCAGGAAGATACAAGGTGATGAGCATGTTGATAGTTTATTTGGTGCTAGTGGACAAAGCCAAGGAAAACATAGGCATCCAAATGTTCTAAGATGCTTCTAGTTTGGCGGTTGTATGTGTAGTGTATGATATAATGATTTGAAGTTTGATGATTGGGATGGAAACTGATTAATGAGATAAATGGCTGTCACTAAAACATTTAGCCAAAAAATGTTGGGAAGGTTAGTAGCATCTAAGAGAGTGCGAGTTGTTTCGATTAGGTGCCTATGCTTGTGTTTGGCAACGCCGTTTTGTTATGGTGTATAAGAGAAGGTAAATTGATGTAGAATTCCTTTGGATAGAAGAAATTGTTGAAGTTGCAGAGATTTATATTCGCCATCGCCATCAGATTTTAGATCCTTGATTCTTGTATTGAATTGTTTTTGTGTGAATTGGATAAAGCCAACAATGTTTGGAAAAATCATCTACAAGAAGAACATGGTATTTAAAACCTTGAAATGAGGGAGCCAAAGAGGGTCCCAAAACATCTGTATATATTAAGTCAAATAGTTTTGAAGTAGAAGACAATTTTAAGCTAAAGGAAAGTTTGTGGCTTTTGGCCACATTACAAGAAGTGCATAATACTTTTTGTGAAAAGGTACAAGAAGGTTGCAAATATTTTGCTAACTTAAAGAGCACTAGATGGTGAGGATGGCTGAGACGAGCGTGCAATAGCTTAGATGGGCTGTCATAGGAGAATAGCATTGTAGTTGGAGTCTTAGATCAGGTTGATGAAATCGGATATAGACCAAGGTGGCTGCACCCTTGAAGCAAAGTTTGATTTTTCATTGAATCCTTGATAATGAAACCATTGGCATCAATATTTACAGTGCATTTATTATCATTGATTAGTTTGTTTATTGAAAGAAGATTGTGGGATATGGAGGGAACTTGAAGAAGATTGCATAAGAGAAGCTTATGATTGAGGTGAGGAGTTGGTAGAATGACATTTCCTCTATGATGGATTGGGAGTGCAGAGCCATTGCCAACTGTAAATGTGTCTGAACCTTCGTAAGGAAGCTAGTGCTGAATTTGATTTAAGTCAGCTGTAAGGTCAGCTGATGCACCTGAGTCCAAGTACTAATTGTTGTTGGGTTGTGGTTGAGGAGAGTAGAGTCCAGCAATGGTAGGAGCATAATCAGCCTTGTTCTGAGGATTACACCTATGCCAACATTTGAGGGCTGTGCGACCGGTCTTACCACAAATCTAACATGTGTGTCAGAAGTTTGTTGATGATCCTCGTTCACCTATGATAGAAGAATTACTATTGTAGGAGCCTGAGAAGATGTTTGGAGAGTATCGACCACATTTGAATCTTGTCCCACAACCTTTAGAGGCGGCTAGAGCAACAACTGAGTGATTGGTAATGGAAAGTTTCATATTTTTCATAGAGAGGTTGATTTCTTCACTGCAGAGTAGGGAATATTATTCGTACAGGCCAATGGGTTGAAGTTTTGTGCGAATAGCAGTTTTGAAGTACTTGTATGAGGGTGGAAGGTCATTGAGAATGTAAAGAAGAATATCTTCTGAATCGAGGTGTGCTCCTATTGCGGTAGTATTGTCAACAAGGGACTTTATATTAGATAGGTATTTTGGGTCATAGTGAGATCTTTCAGGGAGATATTACGGAGTTCGTTTTTGAGTTAAATGACTCTAGAACGGTTTGTGGATTTTAGTCTTTTCTCCAAGGTTAACCAAATGTCGGTGCAGGAATTGAGGATTAGGATGTAGGGAAGTATGGATGGGGAGATGGTGGAGTATAAAGCTGCTGAGATATTTTGGTCGAGCAGGTTCGATGTGCTGTAGGCGGGATTTGGGATGGTTTCATTGTTGGTGGAGAGGACGTGTCTGGGAGGGCTGACGGTTGCTCCAGTTAAGAAGCCTTCAAAGCTGTTTGTAGAGAAGATTTTAAGGACTTGGAGTCTCCAAATGGCATAGTTGTCACTTGTGAGCTGGGTGTGAACAATATGTTTTATGTTGGCCATGAAAATTTTCATGGATGAGGGAATGGGATTTTCGGCCATGGTTGGAAGGGGGTCTTCAGAGAAAACTGGAGAGGTTGTGGAGGAGCTGTTGATATCCGCCATTTTGTACTTTTCGAGAAGGGAAGGCCGTTAGGCTTGGTGGATCTCTGATACCATGAAGAGAAACAGAGAAAGTGTTTGGAGTGAAGAAAAGTAACAGGAAGAAGTAGAGCAGCTAATAAAACTGAATGTATTCATTGCCTTGCTGTTACATTCTTACATCTTAAGTTACATCTTAGTAGTATATATATATATATATATAGGTAAAAGAAAAGGAAGAAAATGATTTCTACTTATGGATGTCGTTGTCTGAAGATGCTGCCAATGGTGGAGGAGTTGCTGCAGGTGATGGAAGTGGAAGCAAGTGCAGCCGCAGATGCAGAGCTGATTTTTCAGAGTTGCTTTATGAGATGGCTGCTCACTTACATGTGTAGCTTATCGTTTTTTACAATTTCTAATGCTTTTCATTCTCCAAAAATTTAATTAAATGTTTTAAACTCTGGGGGAATTGAGATGGATTTTTATTGAAAAAAGAAAGTTTTGGAAAATCATGAATTTGGTTTCTTGTTCTTAAAATTCTCAGCATGAATTTCATGTATTTTAGAAGTAAAATGTTTCAAATAAATACTACATTATTCCTCAAAAATCATTAGATAAATTTTCAGCTTCATTTCAGTGCTAACTCCATTACATAATGCCTATCACATGAACCACAAAATTACATCTTAACTTAATTAACCACCAAACAAAAAAACAACACATCCTCTTCATCAAAACTCATTTATTCCAAACCAAAATATAAAATTAACCTCATATCGATCGGTGTCCTCATGCATTTTCCCCTAACAAACTAAGCACCGGTGGCAGGCTGTGGCGCAAGTGCAGAGTTATCACCACAAACTTGTAGAAAGATAGCACCCAACTTTGGAACAAAGGAGAAGGTGGGGGTGTAAATGGATGGGAAGCAATTCTCTCTTATCTCTTCTAATGCGCTGCAGCACTCTGTCGTCAGCTTCAGCTGGATTTTGAGGGCCACCGGAACCACTACCTTTGGGAAACAGGCTCTTTCGAAGGTGGAGACAGATTCCCAGCATCTCAAGAGGCTGAACGATGAAGCTGTTTGAGGAATTGTCATTGCTGCAGCCAGAAGGAGAAGCATGGCAAAAGCTGCTGATGAGTAATTTGCCATGGATATTGAAAGAAGAAGTACTAAGATTTTTCCTTTTCTGATGAGCAGATGGAGGAAAGAGGAGGAGGATTTATATAGGGATGATGAAGCTGCATGCGGAGTACGTTACAATCTATTTCAAGAGAGTTTACTGGATGTTCTGGCGCATTTTGCAATGAGAACCGCTTAGCAACCTTAAATTTACACAAAAATTATTTATATATGTGTAATCTGTGCATAAATGAAGCAATGCCTTGGCTTTCTGTACATAATTAAGACTTACGAGGCATAATGTCTTGGCTAACAAAAAAAATTACCTCTCTCCACTTATATGCCACTTAATTATAAGAAGCGGATGCCTTTGCATCCAAATGAAACCTTTGTAATTAAAACAAGCAAAAACTGTTGAATCCTTCAATAAAACATAAATACTTCGTTTTAATTCGGATAAAAACAAAATTCTTCAGATGATTGTAGTTATAGGTTTCTATTAAATTTCAGTGCTGGTTTGGGAGTTTGAGGTATTTTAGGTTTTGTTTGGGACAGCTTTTTTAATGCTTTCTAAAACGGCTTTCTAGTATAAAAAGTTTTAATTCACAGAATTTTTTAACTAAAAAACTGTTTTAAAAAGCAGCAAAAAAGTTATCCCAAATAAAACTTTAATATGTTGTTTTTTATTATCAACGTTACATTTGGCCAGAAATGCTTTGTTTTGTTCTGATGCCTACAGGAAGAGAGAGACTCAAATGAAACGAGCTAGTTACTCTCTCTTTATAATATATTAAGTGCTTTTATAAGCACTTCTTATGGTTTCAATGCAATGTAATTAATATATTTTTTGTTGAATATATAATGATATTTATTTATAAATTAATTTAACATAAATTAAATAAATTATTTATGGGTGATGGAGTGAGACTTATGTAACATTTCGTTTACTTGTGAAATTTTTAACTAAAATGCTTTATAAATATGTATTATAATACATATGGCTTGTTAATTCTATTATATTCAAATAACATTCAATGTACTTATTAGCAACGAAAATAGTTTATAGCCTAACACAAAAACCTCATATTAAATCAATTCAAATGAAAAATATTCTTATTTGTAGTTAAGTAGAAAAGTTATATACTAAGGGACTGTTTGGTATACTAAAAAAAGAATGCAAAGTGTTCCAAATGCAAAGAATTTCAAATTTTGGATGTTTTGTTTGATTAAAAAAGAATAAATTATAAAATTTTAATGAATTCATTTATCACTTTCTAATTCATTTTGATATGTTGTAAATTTGACCGATTTTACGTAAATTTCTTTTTCACTGCAAGTTGACTATGTTGTCGCCACCCACTGCCTACTACTGACCGCCGCAGCCACCATCGCCATCCGTCGGCATAACCAGCGATCGTCACACCGCCACTAACCACTACTGTCATCACCGCCACCAACCACCGCCGACCATCATCATCATTTGAATTTACATTGCATTTTTTTGCTTTTAGCCAAACAAAAAGCTAATCATAATAATCATTTGCATTCTTTTTACACTCATCCAAACAATTTCAAACATACTAAATATACTATATTATTTTAACACTGCATTTATTTTAATCTGCATTTATTTTTCCACAAACAAAACAACCTCTAAACTAGATGATGTTTATTTTAAAAGGATAGAAATATATTATATATTTTTAGTAAAAGAATCTCAATATATGTATAGATATATGATGGCATAGAGCTAATTAGTGGGAACACAAGATCAATTATAATTATTAAATCTACTTTAGTTATGAAGAGCTTCATCATATAGAGTTTGAATTTGTTTCAATTGATGTTTGAGACATCTAATTTAGAAACTTTCTAATTTGTTACAAGAATTTTATGATTCACTTCACAATCTATTCAAAATAGTAGGAAAAACACCATGAAAAGAAACTATAGCATCAAGCAATATTCTATGATTTTGAATTAAATTTACCTTTATTTAACCCATTAGCTAGAAGGACCTATTTAACGGTGTCAAAGACTTTACCTATTGTGTTGACGACAATGAACTTTATTTTTTTTGTGTTGTGATAGCGATACAAATTTACCATTCTTTGGTTCCACCAAAGCAAACTTTGAATGGTTTTCAATGGTGTGCCTTGAGCATCTACTCCGTAAGTATCACTGCCTTCACTTGTCTTGGTGTGAAGACATACCTACACAAAAAGTCAAATCATTAGTTTGAGAACACAAATCATATTTGTTCCATGCATGTTAAAAAGATTTTGAATTTATAGTTTTTGGACGAGATGACCTTAAAACTCATGCATATGTGAGTTCGAATGCAAACAAACTAGGATGATCACCTATAATTTAACCTCTGTAGTTCTTAAAAATATGGCTTAACCTATGATGCAGATCCGATGCAAACCAAGAAGAGAGACGCGGGCAAAACAAGGAAAACAGAGAGAATTGACAATAAAATAGTATTTTGGTAAAAATGATATCTTCCTCCTTCTTCCCCACATTCCTTCAGTATTTATATTTGCTATATCTATAATATTTTCTAGAACTATTATATTTGATAATACTATTACTGATATATCAACACAAAAGATACTAATAGTACTGTAATAATAGAAATGGTACTAAGTGTAGTGGAGAATGGAATGTGGAGGTTATAGTAGCGGTAAGATGCACTGCTCCTTATCTTGCTTCGCATCGATCCTTCCCAGCCTCTCAAGAGCTCGACACCGACAAGCTCATTGCAATGGGAGATTCATCTTGAGGGTGAAAGGGCCATATATCTAACACATTGAATGTAGGAGAAGTGTTACAGTCGACTGGTAAAGCAACTGTATATGCTGGGAGATTCATCTTGAGGGTGAAAGGGCCATATATCTGACACATTGAAGGTAGGAGAAGTGTTATAGTCGACTGGTAAAGCAACTGTATATGCTGGGAGATTCATCTTGAGGGTGAAAGGGCCATATATCTGACACATTGAAGGTAGGAGAAGTGTTATAGTCGACTGGTAAAGCAACTGTATATGCATTATCATTAATTTTTGATGTGTTAGGTATAGGATTGATCTTACAGGGAGTCAGCTTAGAGTAATCTCCTGGAGGAAAGTGTTCTTGATGCAGTCAGACCATAACGTGATCTCCTAAGTGAAATAGTTTTTGTCTGTGATGAACGTCAGCTCCAGCCTTATAGAGTTTATTAGAATTGGTAAGTTGGCAGCACACATCAACTAGCATTTGGGTATACTGATTGGTGAATGTAGCAGTAGTGGTTGACTTGCACTTGGGTAAAATAGCAATGTTCAAAGCTAAGTTAAGTAATTTAGTATATATAATACTAAAAGGGGACTTACTGGTGGAACGATTTGTCATTGAGTCGTATGCAAAATCAGCTTTTCTCAACATGTCTTCCCATTGCTTAGGATGTTCTTCCACCAAACAATACAACATATATATTACCTAAGGTGTAATTGACAATCTCAATTTGACCATCGAATTGAGTATGATAAGTGGAGCTTAATCATAAGTTAGTGCCAAATTGTTTCCGAAGTTCACGCCAAAAATGGCTTATAAATTTGACATCTAGATCGAAAGTTAGACTCTAAGGCAAACCATGTAAACTTACAATTTCTTGAAAGAAAATATTTGCTATGTGAAGGGCATTAGAGGTTTTCTTACAAGAGAAGAAATGCTCCATCTTGGAGAATCTGTTGACAACCACCATAATCATGTCGTTTCCACGCTTGGTTCTTGGCATGCCCATAACAAAATCTAAACTGAGATTTTCCCATATAGAATCTAGTACAGGTAACAACAGATAAAGGCCAGTGTTTTGCACTCCGCCTTTATAAATTTGACAGATTGAGCAGCGATCCACAAGTCAAAAGACATCACGATGAAGGTGGGGCCAAAAGAAATGAGAATATAGTTGCTCCAACATTTTATTTAGATTGGCGTATGCAGCTAGTCTCCACAATGGGCTTCACGAATCAGGTGCCAACGCCATGAGGACATGGGAACACAAAATAAATTGTGTTGGAATAAGAAAACATGGCGTGTGGACTAACCATTGACAGATTCAACAATTAGGCATTGTTTCCAAATGTCACTGAAGTTAGGATTCAAAACATACAACTCTTTAAGACAGTCCAAGCCTGTAATTTTTGTTTGTAATTTTGTAAGAAGAGTATATTTCCTGCTAAGGGCATAGGCCACTAGATTTTTTGTACCAAATTTGTGTTAATTTAAGTACAAATGAAAATTTTTGGAGAAACATTATCCAACGTGCATGCATTTTGTTAAAATTATTTTGAGTTTTTATGTATTTGAGAGCCTTATTATCACTACAGAGAATAAAAGCCTGATGTAAAAGATATTGTTCCCATTGTTTGAGTGCACGAATTACTTCTTGGGAGAGTACCGCACCAATGCTAATAGAAGAGGCATCTGTATCTACACTGAACAATTTATCAAAGCTAGGAATCACCAATATGGGAGCAGAGCCCAGTGCTTCTTTGATGGCTTCAAAGCTTTGTTGTTGATCAATTTCCCATTGGAATGTTCTTAATTTTAAACACTCAATTATAGGAGCCATTATAATGATGAAACCTTTAATGAATTTGCAGTAGAAATTTGTCAATCCCGGAAAACTTTGAATATTAAAGAAAGAATGAGGCTTGGCTAATCTACATTTGTAGCTACCTTTTGTTGATCCATGTGTACCCCTTCAGGGGAAATTATAAACAAAGAAAATATACTTTGGAGGTAGTAATTTCACATTTGGGAGGATTAATGAATAGTTTATACTATTTTAAAACTTCAAAGAGAGCTGCCTCCAAAGTATTGTTATAAACTAATATGTCATGGAAGTAGAAAATGCAAAACTTGCCTAAGAAGGGTTTTAATATCTCATTCATCATTCTCATGAAGGTTGAGGGTGCATTACATAGCCCGAACGACATTGCTTTCCACTCGTACAAACCCTGCGAAGTTTTAAATGTTGTCTTCCACTCATCCCCGGGGCGAATTAGAATATGATGGTATCCACTACATAGATCTAATTTAGAAAGATGGAGGAGCTTATAAGTTTTGAGGAACCAAAAATTTGTATTTTATAGATATTTTGTTAATAGCTCGATTGTCCACACACATGCGCCAATTGACATCTTCTTTTGGAACTAGTAATACACAAACTATGCATAGACTTAAGCTTGTTTGGATGAACTATTTTTCTATCAGATTATCAATTTTTTTCTACAGAATGTCTTATTCTTTTGGATTTAATCGATAGTGAGAAAGGTTAGGTAATGTTGCACCCGGAATAAAATCAATTTGGTGTTATCTTGATTTACCGGTTGGACAGCTTGGGTGGATGAATTTGAAATATTAGGTGTTAGCCGCAAAGGAAGATTCCTGCCAATGATGCTGACTGTAAGAGGTTTTAAATTGGCGATTTTGTTGCATTTTTGCCATCAATGCAAAATTTACAGCCTGGGATAGTGACCATATATAATTAAGTTCTAATTTATCTTGGATGTTATCCTTGAGACAACCAATATAAACGGGAAACTAATTGATTAGTACATTCATTAAGATTGTTTCTTGCACTCAATCAATGAAATTATTTCATGTATTTGCTTATTGACCAAGCTCCTTGTATGCAATATTGATATCTCATGTATAATATTTATTTAAAATCTATAGGTAGGAAATTGATGAGGCCATTGGAGTAACCTATAGAATTATGAAAACGAATTAGGGCTCTATCAATCCCTATATAATGCTTATGTTTTTTTATATAAAATTATAAAAACCTCACTTAATATACACAAGTATACGAGTCAAATTAAGGAACATAGTGATAGAGTAGAGTATCGATCCCATGAGAAAGATTATTTACTTGCAAATACTAGTACTGTCTACTTCAACTACAATAATTATTATACTGAATACAAATAAGTTTTGATGGATATTCAATCACTTAATTTAAAATAAAAAATTAAATAAAATATAATTTGGATAAATTAGTTTGGATTGATGGGATATAAATATAATATATTTTCTAATGATTCTCTTTTATGTTGATGTTATTCAGAGCATATACATCACTAACGACTCAGTCAAACGTGAAGAGATAAATGATAGATTAAACCCTTTGAATCTTAATACCACTCTAAACTCCCATTGTCTATCACCCTATGAAAATCATAGAAGAGTAAGCAAAGCATGTACTGTTAAAATCTCCTCATGACAATTCATCTCTATAAATTTGATATATGATAAGCATTATGCCTATGCTTACATCATACCAATCTAACATACCTAGTTGTGCCTGCTTTCCTATTTCTAGGCTCCACATTATATATGATATTAACTACATAAATATGACCATATTTGGGCACTCAGGCGGTGTCAATGATGGCACCGCGACAGTATTATGTTAGACACTACGGCACTGTATCATACTTGTAAATTTTACCCATTTCCTATATTTTTCTGCACAAATATAACTAAAATATTACATTTTTACTAATAAATTTACACATAAAATATAATATTATTTATACTTATCAAATCTTCCCTAGTTTAAACTCTTGCTTGTCCTCAAGCAAGCAAAAATGTATAATTCTGATTAAGTGAGTAACCAAAATAAAAATGACAATCTAAAATTACTAAAATATAGGATAATACATCACTATCTAGAATTAGTAATAAATCAAAGCTATACTTCTAGTTTGAAAAAATACTAATAGTTAAACTTAATCAATTATTCTTATTTTTACCTAATTTTAAATTATAAGTTATAAATTTAATCATTAACTTTTGAATGTTCAAGTGAATAATGTAGTTTTAATAATTAGATATAGTTGTAGTTAAATTTATACTTTCATTAGTTCACCATTCTTTATATTAGCTCTCTTATCTTATCCTTTATAATTTTTTGTATAAGATTGCATTTCAAATCTTAAGCTTTCACTGATACCAATTTTTGAATGTACTCGTCTTTTTTTATATATTTTTTTATTTCTTTTTCTTTTTAAGAACTATTTGTAGTTCTTTTCTTTTTTCTTTTATGGAGTACATAATTAATGATTTTTAATATCAGCTTCTGCTTTAGGATTCTCATACAATCTTAATAATTTTAATGTATAGATTTGACAAGATTACTAATTTTATTTTCAGGTTAGCTATAATTTCAATTTTTAATCTACTCATATCTAATTTTTAATACTAATTATTCATCTTATAATTTTTAAAAGTTAAATTCATAAAGGTATTGTTTATAAATTCAAATTAAGATAATAGCTCAAATGGTTGAATAAGTTAAGTATTAGTTTTTCTAACCTATGAAGTATAAAAAGAGTTCATTCAAACTAGGATCTAAAGTTTTATTATTATCCAAATTTTTTATAATTTTTAATTATCATTTTATAAGAGTTAATTAAATAATTATAATATAAAAATAATTGAAGGACAATAATAATTTAAGCATGAAGAGAATTTGTTAATATGTAAATAAACAAATAAACAAAGACCACAAACATATATTTTTATATGAGTGATAAAGAGCGCATAAAATATGTGTTGAAAATAAAAATATAACATATCATTATGTTAACATGGCCGATACTAACATGTACTTACATGGGTTGCCTCCAAGAAGCACTAAGTTTAAAGTATTCATCCAGACTATAATGAAAATACAAAATGAAATAAAAAAATGCAACAAAATAAACTAAAAATAATAATTTCTCACACACACACTCCCTCTCTCAAGCCTACCCCTCAAATCGAGGTGTACCTCATCTTCTTCCTCCTCTTCATCTCTCTTCCCAAGCTGCCAAATAAAAGGTTGGTACTCAGGTGTAGAAGAAAACTCATATTGCTCTAGCCTTTCAATAAATAGACTATTTCTGAACATTCCAACAAGAGCCTCATTAAAATTAGATGTGAATTGGTAGTATTTCTCTTATTGGTCCATTGTATGAGCCATCCACATTTTCATTTCAAATTGTCAGTCTCATGACTCTTCACAAAATTGAGTCACCTTCTCCATTTTCCCACTTAAGTCTGCCACTTGATCATTTAAGGATTTAGGAGTCCTAGCATTCTTCCTGCTGCTACTGCTCCCCACCCCTCCAGAAGACCTGGGCTCACTAGGATCATCCTCTCCTCTATTTGATTGCTTAAAATTCATTATTTTCCCATGGTGATAGCATCTATGGGGAATAACTATTCTTCATTTTGATCACCCCGCACTCCTACTGCTATACAAAGATCATTTACAAGAGAAGGATGGCCTAAACCCACTAAAGTAGATCCCCTCATAATGTATGTAAGGGAAGAAAGGATCAACTTTTCAATGTTAATAGTGCAGCCCTTTTGAATGGTGAAATTTAGGAGTGCTCTATCCTTAGTTACTTCACTAATGTTCTTGCTAGGGAGAATGCGGGCAGAGATGAAATATTGACAGGCCTTAGAGGTTTGAATCATATTGAAGGTAGGGTAATTAATGCTTTTCTCTTCTCTAGTCTTCCACCTAGCTCCATTATTCGGTCCACAAAGTAAGTCCATAATTTCTTTGGAATCAAATGGTGTATGGATAAAAGGAAAATATTCATTAAATTCCATATCTTGTACCTTAATGAATCTATTAATAGTGGAAGAGTCAAAAGGTACTCATCTCCCTCTCACATAACATTTAAAATTGGAAGCCTATTTTCTATTGTCAAAAAATTCCTGTACTATATTAACAATGATCACAAATGGTTCCTCATAGAAATGAGCCCAACCTCTAGCAAAAATGGTTTAAGGAATTTGTTTTGTTTGGTTAAGAAAACCATGCTCATGGATTAAAGGTTTAGAGACTACCAATTCTACAAACCTAGACTCAGCAGCCTCAAAAATGAATTTGAATTTATCGTTGGTAGTTACTCTCTTCTTTCTTGATCCAGAAGTCTTAGGGGTCATTACTTTAGAGTGGAGCTTAAGACTAGAGAATGAAAAATGGATGGAATGCAAGGTGAATGATATCAAAAACTATATGGCAATTTATAAACGTCAAAGTGCTGCAGCACTATAAGATATGGCGATGAGTCGCTCAATGCATGCACTAATGATAAAATCGTTAACTTCAAATACTATAGTAGTTTAGTCCACGTGGCACAATGGTGATGGTTCTAGGAAATTGAAACTACTTTCAAAAATGGGTCACAGCTATGGTGTTGCCACATGGCAGCACAACAGCGGTCGTGTTAGGTGATCACTGTGGTGTTATCATTACGATAGTGATGAAAATGATGTGGCACTGTGGTGTTAGTTCCAGTACTATGGTGTTTAACATAATCCAATAATGTAACTTTCAATCTATACGATTCGTTTAACTAATGACTTAATAGCGCTTAATGACTGAGTTTGACTGGCACTGTGGCGCTTCGAAGATAAACGCTGCGGTGCTAGCTTATATAATTATTAAAGCTATTTAAGTTTCAATTTATGGAATAGTATTAAAATCAAGGCAAGCATTGTGATGCTATGATAGTTGGCACTGCGGCCCTATGATAGTTGGCACTGCGGCACTGAAATGAAATAATGCAAACATGATTAATAACTTAACTATTAATGCAAAATGCAATGTAATGTAAATAATAACTATACCAAAAGCAATATAGATATGCAAATATAATATTATTAATAAAGTATGAGTAGGTCTAATTCTATAATTAATTTAATAATATAGTTAATTTATAAATAAAATAATTTTTTTTTCTGACAATGGTGCTAAAAACTTGATAGGGGCATTGGAGTAACCTATAGAATTATGAAAATAATTTAGGATTTTATAAATCCCTAAACAATACTTAGTTTTTCTTTGATATAAAAATTATAAAAAATTCCACTTAATATATATAAGCATACATGCCGAATCAAATAATATGGTGATATAGTAGAGTATCGATCCCATGAGAAAGATTATTTACTTACAAATACTAGTACTGTCTACTTCAACTACAATAATTATCATATTCAATAAAAATAAATTTTGGTGGAGATACAATCACTTAATTTAAAATAAAAAATAATTAGATAAAATATTATTTGAATAAATTATTTTATATTGATGGAATATAAATACAAAATGTTTCCTAATGAATATCTTTTATGTTGATGCTATTCAGAGCATATGCATTACCAACTACTCAATCAAGCTTGAAGAGATAAAGGATAGATTAAACCCTTCCAAGATCAATACCACTCTAAACTCTCATAGTTTGTCACCCTATAAAAATCTTAAGAGATTAAATATAACATGAACTGTTAAAACCCCCTCATGATAATTCATCTTTATAAATTTGATACATGACAAGCATTATGTCTATGCTTGCATCATACCAATTCAACATACCTGGTTATGCTTGCTTTCCTATTCCTAGGCTCCACATTACACTTGATTTAACTATATATATGGCCACTATATGCATTGAATAAAGACCTGGTATATTAAAAATATCATAACATTATTGATAAAGAGAATTCATTAGTACTCTTTATTTTATTTACAACATCAATCCAAAACTAAAGAATTCAGTCAGACATAAAGAACAAGTGAAGCAAATTTATTTTCATTAATTACATAAAAGAAAAAAAGTATAGAAGAAAACATATCACCGGATGGGTTCAATGATCTCCTCTACACTCCTCCTTGAACTAAAAGAATTACTTCCATAAACATAAGCTAAACACTCTAATGGAATGTATCTAGTACTTCTCTGAATTCCCTTAATTGTCACTCCTAAAAAAAAAAATTAGAAAAACACTATAAAGACTGAAATTAAACTAGTGACTGAACTCCTCTACTAATATTACAAATTGACTATTTATAGAAAAATACATAAAATAGATTCTAGCGATGTGGCACTTAACACACTTGCACTACGGCGTCTATAAAATGAACTAATGCCCGCTGAAGGGCTTCTTTCGTTGCAGCGCTAGCTAACACGGACCCACTGTTTACTGAATTGATGTGTCGCTTCACTGGCAAATTGTGACCTGAATGGTTAAAATTATAGCATTACAACGCTGCTGACATTTGAACACTGCGACATCCACGTGGCACTCCCTTAACATAGCAGTGCTAGAATTTGGCACCACGGCACTATGTAGACAGAGATTGGGCTTTGTAGTGCTGACCCCTCTGATGTTATGATGCTGTGATTGTTGGCTAAGCTTTGCGGCACTAACTTCTTCAACACTACAGCGCTGTCAAACAAAGACTGGGCACCGCCATGTCCATATTTGGGTTCTCAGATGGTGTTAATGGTGGCGTCCCGTCATTATTGTATTTGGCACCACAGTGATGTACCATACTTGAAAACTTTGCCTATTTTCTATATTTTCATGCACAAACACAACTAAAATAATATATTTTTTCTAACAAATTAACACATAAAATATTATATTATTTATACTTATAAAAATTATGCTATCAGCAACTGCTTCATCGAAGCCCAACTACGTACCTAATCTTTTCCTTCTTATTATCTCATTTGTAATAGTTGCGCCCACCAAGCAGTAACATTGCTTTTTAGTTTACAAGTGACATATTTTACTTGTTTGTCAGGTTCAATGTCCATATATTCAAAGAAATTTTTGATAGCCTTTTCCCATTCTAAATATTCTTTTATATGTAAATGCCCATCAAAAAATGGAATGTCTAATTTAACTTTAAATTCCCCAAGGAATTTTTGGTAAGGCAGCAGACGACGATGCCAAGATAATCTTGGTGACACTCATTACGTACATCTTCTTCATAAAAATCCACCAAATTTGTTTTACAAAGCATTTGAGTATCATCTTCAGAGTCTGATACTTCCTAAGTTTGTAGAGGGATTGGATGCATGTGTGGGCCAGGGCCCATTCCTCTTTGAGCAACCTGTATGGTTTTCGATGTTGTATCCCGATGAAGCTGTTAAGGTGGATTGCTTGTCCAATTGAGATTGAACTCACTTCGCATTTTAATGGCTAGATGTTAAACATCGGCATACAACTCCTCGAGTTGGCGAGTGATACTAGCTTGGTTTGCCCATAGGTTTTCAAGGCTCCGAACTTCATCGGTGGCCAGTTCCTTACCATGATCCGTCATACTTCCAGGTGGTGGCTCTGATACCAAACTAATGCAAATTTGATGCAAACCTGAAAGAGAGATGAAGGAAAAACAAGGATAACCGAGAGACTTGGAAATAAAACATTATTTCTGTAAAAATGATATCTTCCTCCTTTTCCATAGTCCTTTAGTATTTAAATTTTTTATATCTATAATATTTTCTAGAACTATTATATTTGATAATACTATTATTGATATATCAACCCAAAAGATGCTAATAGTACTGTAATAACAGAAATGGTACTAAGTGTAGTGGAGAGTAGAGTATGGAGGTTGTAGTAGTGGTAAGATGTCCTACTCCTTATCTTGCTATGCATCAACCTACCAGAAGATATGTATTCAATTTTAGTATACATGTGGGCGGAGTTAACTGAGTTGATGTGAATTTTTTCTATCAATGGGCTAGAAAATGCGATAATTAAGCTAGATTTTCTTTAGGTGATCAATATTTTCAGTCACTATATATTTTTCTCTTGAGAGTATATATATCACATAAATAGGACTTGTGTAATGATGATTCACTTTTCTTCCTAATAAAATTAACTAAGATCAATTTGTATCTCAAAATAATATGACTCTAAACCTTTTTTTCTTGAAAGTATGATATTTCTTCCTAAGATTGATAACTACATCATTCAACTTAAATAATACATCATTTAATTCATCAATGGATAAGAGATCATTTACCTCAACAACCTCATAAGTTATCGGTAAGAGTACTATCACATCGAAGCATTTTCTCAAAAAATAACTAAATACAAAAAATCATTATATGATCTAGAGCTAATCGGATCTAAATAAATTCATTTTTACTAACATATCATTATATGATCTCATATATCTTAAAATATAATATACTGTAATTTCAACAAAGTAACATAGAGAAATTACAACAAGCATTGCACATATTATTTACGTGGGCAAAAATATACTAACTTGATTGATAAGATTAATTCCTTTATTTCAATTTGCAATAAAATAAAAATAATTTCAATTGACATACTAAGGGAACAAAGTTTACAAGAAAATTCATACGACTGTAAGAGCAAAAAACGCTTTGTCTTTAATCCAACAGAGAGAAATCTTTCTCTCTCTCTCTCTCTCTCTCTCTCTCTCTCTCTCTCTTCTTTGATCCTTATACATTTATGTCTCTTAAATCTTAAACGTTAACTGTAAAACGCTAGCAATTAGAAACATTCTCAAAACCACCGAATAAAATAGAAACAGCACCAAAACTTTTATAACACTTACTGCTCGTGAAATGAAACATATATAAACTTCAATTGTATTAAAATATATTAACTGTCTTGAAATAGAATGTAGTAACTTCACAGCCTACTCGATATCTCTTTCTCTTTATATATAAAGCCTCCTCCTCTCCTTCACCATCCCTTCATCACAAGCTGAAACACCTGTACTACTTCCTACAATATATATCAAAGAGGAGAAGATATCCATGGCAAAGTATTACTCTTCTGCAACTTTTGCCATCCTTCTTCTCATAGCTGCAGCCATGACAGCTCCTCAAACAGCTTCCTCCTATCTAACAGGAGAAAGCCTCTTCAGATGCTGGGAAGCCGTCCACTCCTTGGAAGGCTGTGTGGCCAAGGTGGCGGCGCCAGACACCCTCAACATCCACCTGAGGCTGACGCCACGGTGCTGCGTAGCTATAAAAGAGATAGGAGAGAACTGCTTGTCGACCATTTACCCCAGCTTCTCTGTCGCACCCACGTTGGGTTCTTTGCTTGATGGGATTTGTGCTGATTACTTGACTCCTGCGCCGCAGCCTGCTGCTAGTGATTAATAAATTGGTTTGTTAGGAGAAAATGTATGTTGATCGATATGTTTTGCAATAAATTAGCCTGGTTCTACGTTATTTGAAGGTTTTATGACATGAGGAAAGGGAAATGGCTCTTTGTGTGATTATAATAAGATTATTATAGAGACAGAACAAATAAAATAGGCTCAAAAACATAAAAAATCTAAGCACCCTTAAACTCACTACAAAAGAGAAGTTCATAATCTTTGTCAAGCTTGAGAAAAAGATAAATAAGAGAGACAGAGAAAGAAAAGGATGACTAAACTATTCTAAGAAATTATTTAGTTTTAAGGTTTATTAAAAGGTATCCCTATATATCTTTATGCAATCAAGCTTTGTAAAATGTTTGGACCAATGATGCCTTCATTTCATACTCCTATATCATAGAAAATATTTTCTTTTTCTCTTTTTTTTTCTCTCTCTTCTTTTTTCTTATTTCTTAAAAAAAAATCCTCATTTTTTCTTCAAAAAATTTGAGCCAATTCAATCTCAAGGCATGCATTTATTTGGTCATTGCAAGAAAACATGAACTAACTGGCATAAATAATGGCGAAATGTTGTGCCAATATCTTTCTTAAGAAAATTTACTAAACATAAGTAATTATTTCAGTGCAACTTTTCAACCTTAAAAAAAAAACATGTTGAATTGATAGGTCTAACTACCAAGCCCACGACTCTCTTCCAACAAATCTTATTAGCTTTAGCAATCCTTTCACTCACAAAAATCATCACACAATGTCATGATGAGGTCTTGTCGATGATACCTCACCACCATTTGATAAAAGTGTATCTTTTAAAAATAAAATTTAGGATCATCTAAACGTAACTCTGATTTCAACAAACTAATAGTCAAAATGTACATCTTGACTATTGATACAAAAAGTGATTCGATCCAAATCCAAATAGGCTCCAATCATGCACTTAAAATACTATTCAAATAAGCAAATGATCATCAAATCTTACATACCTATAGTTGAATTGGGTGCCTTTATAAGAAAAATCCAACGGGCCTAAGATAAATTAGCTCCAACATCATCAAGACAATTAAATTTTGGGAGAATGGTCTATAGCCAACCGAATCAATATAGGTCATTTGATGAAGTTTTTTTATTAGGATTAGCTTGGCATGTGATAATAAAAATAAATCCCTTAATTATTTATATTTATTTAAACACTTGATAAATTATTTGATAGATTTGCATGCTCTTTTGAATTGCTATCTTTTTGCATCAAGTCAATTGTCTTCATTTTCATGCAATTTCAACATTGTTGTTTTCTCAAAAACTAATATTAAATAATCTTAAAGAAATAGTTAGATCATAGATTTTGAATTATTTTTATTCATCGAAATAACATAATTTTAGTTAATAGTTTAAGGTCTAGGGATTTTCCACACAATTTTTTGATTTTTTTATATTTACTATTGAAAAGAACAAAGATGATTGAGATTAAATAATCTCACTTAGCATTTATTGACTTTCCGATCTCTTTAAAAACACCGTAACCTTTTAATAATTAACACATCAGACTATTATGAATTTTTTTGGAAAAAAAAAATGATTATTGAGATTAATAATCTCTCCATTGAAAAACTAACTGTTTGCTATAATACAAAGAAATAAAAAAACAACATTAGCAGCAAAGATATTAGTGGACCATAAATGGTCTCTTTGAACCATGATTTCATTTGCAAAATCCCAAATTTCATTTGAGTTTTATTTTTCATTACTTTCTCTCTCCATATATTTACTTATTTTTTTTCAAAATCTCACATAAACAGAGATAGAGTAAACTAGATGCGTTAATAAATGACTTGACATAGCAATGGAATCAACTTGAAAAAATTCAAATTCGAGTTGAATCAATTAAAATTTAGGTCAAATTCGGATCTAAAATTCGGCCTAATAAAATTTTAGGTCGGATTTAGATTGACTTGCGAACCTGAAATTGGCACGAAATTGACCCAAATATTATTCGAGCTAGGGTTGAACAAGTCATTTTTAGGTTAAATGGATCGTTTTTAGGTTAAATGAATCATATTTTTTAAAAAATTGCATGTTCCATATAATAAAAGAGTTAAATAGGCCCGGTTCGACTTGAGTCGAGTTTGACCCGTATAATATAAAGGTCGGATTTGAGTTAAGTATATTTGGATCAATCAACTACAGGTTAGACTCATACCCAAACCATTGAACATAAATGGCACCCCTCAATAAGTGAATACCCCTTTTTTTAATCTTTAATAAATCTTATTAATTACTTCATAGAATTAATTAATTAGATTTTAAAAAAAGGGCTATCGAGGTGGATCCAAACCGGGCCCCAATAACGGCTACATCTGAAAGCAGCGGGAAGGTGTGAAGGGCTTCCCTTGGCACCAAGAGCATGCGGCCAACGCCTTTTCTTCTTCTTTCATCCCCCTTCGATTTTGGATCCGAGTAAGCGGATGTTAAGCTGTTAAATTGGGGTCCAACCGCTACCTTTAATCCACCATAAATTCCTCTTTGCCTCCCTTCTTCTTCTTCTTCCTTTCAGCGACTCTCTCAGCTCTTTTTTTTTTTTTTTTCTTCTCTTCACGCTGCATCTCTTACCATTTTCCTCTCATTTGCCTTATTGTCTCCACTGAGCCTCTTGCCATGGATTTCGGTGTTATCTTGGATATGTCATGCCTTCAGAAGCAACGGAGCAGCTACATCCCAGACCTCCCCAACTGCTTGCAGGTCCTCCTCTTTCTCCGACTTCATATCCCTTCTATTAAGCCACATGAGAGTATTAGGTTTAGTATCCTAATTGATATTTGAATGTTATGTTAGTATATAAATATTATTGATCTGATTTGAAAATGAATTTGATGAATGATGTATTATACCTGTATTCAGTCTGCTAATATTTATCATTTTGGATTATGTTGCACTTAATTAGCTTGAAAAGGATTTATATGACGCAAGAATTCATTTTGCGAGCAGTAGTAAGAAAGATTCCTGATCCTGCTTAAGAATATCAGAACAGTTCTTGGGTCATACAAGGAAGAGAGTAAATCTAAGTAAAACTATTTTTACGTGTTGTTCACATAAACCAAATGCGACCAATAGCAAGCCTCTCCTTGAAGAGAAGGATATGGAGATAACCTTATTCTTCAACAGCAATTCTGCAGTAACCAAGCAATGAAAAAGAAGAACAAATAATTCCTGATAAGCCTTGACAATTGGAGTTAATAAGAGAAAACAAAAAAACAAAATCGAACAACAAATAGACTTTATGTGGTTCAGAGAGTGATCCGCTTATGTTCATAACTAAACAAATTTGACTAAGTTGCTATGGTTCTTGAAATTCTATAATGTTAGGGCAGCCAACAGAGAAAGCAATGAATTTATCCTTGGAACGTTTTTTTTTAACAGAATGTAGGCAAAATGCATCCCAATTTGATGAAAGCAGGGAAGGAGTCTTTAATATATCAAGCTTCAGCATCACCAATGCATCTCAATTTGACCTCAGTAATAACTACTTTATGTTTATTTTATCATTGCATCATTCGCCCAGTCTGCACTGATTAATCAATTTCTACCAAGAGAGCATCTGATAAAGCCAATGATGAATCTTCCTAGAAGCTGCATATATTATGGACTCCAAAAATTCGCGCCCCGGCCTATATGCAGGCCCTTTCTTTTTCTTTTTCAACTCGTTGAGGAGAGTTTTAACGAGTAAGTTCTGAGGCAAATTTTTAAAAGACAGAGAAGGCAGACTGAGTTTTGGACAAAGACATCTCCCAGAGATTTTTTCCTCATTTTGCGAGGACTTTATGATTTGAGTTCAGATTTTCTATAGGCGCAAGCTCTTATAATTAATTACCTCTTCCGATAGCGAGAGAGGACTTTCGATTAAGGCTAGTCCTCAAATAGGTACATAGTATGCGGCTTATTACAGCAGTATGATTTGGTATTTAAAAATTTAATATTTAAAATTAGAAATTTATCACATTGCACTTAAAGCGGATGGTGGGAGGAGTGATGATAAACCCGGTCAAGAATCCATTTCCGTCGTCCCGAGTCTACTTAGTCAAAGGAGGTAGAGACCCAACTTAATAAAAGGGTCATTGTCGGCAGCTATGATTTGCTTAGTTCAAAGGTATCTTATAAAACCTAGGGTAAATATTTGCCTAAGTGGATAAATTTGAATCCACCTTAGCTAATAAAGAACTTTGTGCCTGTTGGCCTATCCATGTAAGCCAAAAACCCAGTGCAAATCTGGGAGAGAAAACTCTATACCTCGTAACTGTCTAGAAAAATCTCGAAAATCTTGCTGATGTAGCCGTTGGCATCTCCTCGCGGGATTCCTGCAACTTGCCTCGATCTCGCTCAGCCTCATCGTTAAAACGAAGCAGGATGAAACGTCGTTGGGTTCTTCTTTCCTCCCGCACACAAGTAACCTCCTTCATTCCGAGACCCAGCTTGCCAGACCCGTCACCTGCTACAGCCTTACATTCGGAAGCCATACCCAATCGAATCCACGATACAAGTCGAACCCCTTTCATCTCCTACAGCCGACCCATAGCCGCCCTTCTTCTTCAGAACCGCACAGATCCGACAAGGCCGATCCCAACGAGCCCGATCTTCTAGCTGTGCCGAAACCTATGCCGATCCTGACTTTCCACACAGTCGCAAACCTCAATCTGTTCGATCTACCCGACCCCAGCCGCAGTTCCTCCTCATGACAGAAACCCAACCTCTACCGCAAGAAGCCCGACTTCCCACCTCAACCGAACCTCAACCTATCAAATACCCCGTCTCTACCTCAATACCAATCGACGATCTCCTGCTCATTTCAGCCGACTGACTTTGAACATCGACCAGTGGCCCGATCCTTGCTCTTGCCGCAAGCTTCAGACCTACCAAACCACCTCTTCCATCTTCTCCACCTCCCTAGCAAGCTCTACTCCCTCACAGCAGTCCCAATCTGACCTCCATAGCAGCTCTTATTTGCTACAACCGATCCTTCCAAAGCCTTACACCCACACCCGACTGAACTATCCCCTACCGATCGACCTTCACACCTGCTCACTAGATCGAACTCCCCATATACCCATTCCCAGATCCCTTTTACGTGAAGGCCCTAGCCGAACTCCACTGTACAGCCCACTACACTTCCATCCAACCTCTTTCCTTAAAAAGTTAACCAACTGTAAGTGATTCACATGGGTCTCAGTTGAAGAAACCAAAGGACAGGAGAAAGTAAAGCTAAAGGGAGAAAATATTAGTTTATTCAGATCTACTTCTACCAGACAATGAACCGCCTATTAAATAGGCCAGGAAGGTAAGGTACAAGAACCAGCAACCAATCAAAGTCCTCCAACACATACGCCGTACAACAATATGAATTAATATAATTACATAATATCCTGTGGTTCTAATACGCCCCCGCAAACTGATGGGTCTTTGGTGACTGTCAGTTTGAGACGTAGTTTGTGGAAGCGAGTCGTGGAGAGTGATTTGGTGAGAATGTCCGCCGTCTGATCCAAGGTGCTTATTGGGAGGATGATAACATTGTTTTGCTGAATGTGATCTCTGATAAATTTTTGATCTATTTCTATGTGTTTGGTACGAGCATGAAAGACGGGGTTATTGGCCAGAGCGATCGCCGAATTATTGTCACAATAAATTTTTGTTGGGTGATCTTGAGGAATGTCAAAGTCCGTAAGAAGTCTCCGCAGCCAAATGATGTCGAATGTGAGAGCCGCAAGTGCCCGGTATTCGGATTCGGTAGATGATCGGGCAACGGTGTTTTGTTTCTTTACGGTCCATGAGATGATTGTATCGCCGAGGAAGGAACAATAGCCCGATGTAGATTTTCTGGATGTGGGATCGCCTGCCCAATCGGCATCTGAAAAGGATTGAAGAACAAGATTAGTATTTTTAATGGGTATACCAAAATTAAGCGTACCTTTGATATATCGGAGAAGACGTTGTAGCAGGTAGAAATGTTGAGGGAGAGGGTCGTGCATGTGTTGAGATAACTGATTTACACTGTATGCGATGTCCGGACGGGTTATAGTTAGGTATTGTAAGGAACCTGTGAGGCGGCGGTACAGGGTCGGATCGTGCAGCCCTGGCTCAGGTTTGAAGATTTCCGGAAGTTTAGTACAGGTTGGGTTAGCAAGGGGTTTGCAGGCCAGCATATTAGCTTGCTGGAGAATCTGAGATGCGTACTTGGGCTGCAAGAGAAAGTATTGAGTGGGATAGTGAGTGATCTTGATGCCAAGGAATTCATTTGCGTCACCCAGATGTTTCATTGAAAAAACCTTGTTGAGTTTGTCTAGAATCTCTGCAATAGCAACTGTATCGTTACCGGAGAGTAATATATCGTCGACGTAGACGAGCAGGTAAATTCTGATATGATCCTTGCGATAGACTAGGAGCGAAGGATCCGATTGACTATGAGAAAACCCAATATTCACGAGAGTTGCAGTGAACGTGTTATACCACTGCCTCGGCGATTGTTTGAGACCGTAAATGGTTTTGTGAAGGCGACAGACGTAGTCTGGATGTAAGTTGTCCGCAAACCCGGGAGGCTGAGCCATATACACTGTCTCCGATAGATTTCCATGAAGAAAAGCGTTTGCCACATCGAGTTGTTGAACGGACCAGTGGTTATAAAGAGCGACAGCGAGAAGGATCCTTATGGTGGGGAGCTTTGCGACCGGACTAAACGTTTCAAAGTAATCTAGTCCGTATTGCTGATTGTTACCTTGAGCAACCAGCCTTGCCTTATATTTGGCCACCGATCCGTCGGTATGAAACTTTGTTTTGTATGTCCATTTACAACCTAGGACGGACGCGTCTGTTGGTGGTTTAACCAAAGTCCAAGTTCCTTGCTGTTGGAGAGCAAGAAATTCACTGGCCATAGCTTGACGCCACTCGAATTTCTTGACGGCCTCAGTGTAGGATGTGGGGTCTCTGTGAGGAGTAGTTGAAGTGTGGGTGTGTAGTAGATTCAATCTAGTTGTCGGTTTGAGTGAGCCAGTCTTGCTTCTCGTTAGCATAGGGTGAGCAGGAATGATGAGCGGTTGGGATGACTGGTCAGGATCCATAACATTTGATTGCCTTAGAGTGTGCTCGGAAGAATGCGGAGAGTCTGTAATTTGAGGATGGGAGGCAACAGAATTGGAATGATTGTTTTTGTATTGATTTGCCACCTGAGGAGGGTTGAAAACTGATATGGGAGTGAGAAGGGATGGGTGGAGATCCGGAGAGGTAGATGTGAGAGATGAAGTAGACTGGGCAAAAGGAAAATTATTTTCTGTAAAGGTGGTGTGCCTGGAAATGACAATTTTGTTAGTGTGATGATTAAGGCATATATAACCTTTATGTGTATCCGAATAGCCTAGGAAAATGTGGGACGTAGCTTTGGGTTGAAGTTTATGGCGGGAGTGAGGGGGTGAGAGCGGAAAGCATTCGCAACCAAAGATGCGGAGGTGCCTATAATCAGGTTGTGTCTGATGAAAAATTTGAAATGGGGATAAGTTGTTGGTTGTATTGGATGGCATTCGATTTATGAGATAGACCGCTGTAGAGACAGCGTGTGGCCAATAGGTGTACGGAACCGAAGCCGTGAAGAGCATTGTTCGAGCCGTCTCGATTATATGACGGTGTTTCCTCTCGGATAAATCGTTTTGCTCCGGAGTATAGGGGCAAGAGGTTTGATGTGTAATGCCATGAGTACGAAGAAAATTCGAAAAGGCATGGTTGACATATTCTGCGCCGCCGTCAGTTCTTAAGATCTTGATCTTGTGAGAGGTATAATTCTCCATTTTAAGTTTAAAGTCAATAAATGTGTTAAGAACTTATGACTTTTGGCGGAGGGGAAATAACCAAGTAAAACGCGAGTAGTCGTCGATAAAGATTACATAATATTTGTACCCTTGGTGTGAGACCGTGGGAGCAGGTCCCCAGACATCAGAGTGAATAAGAGCTAAAGGAAATTTTTGACGATTTTTGGAATGTTCGAACAGAAGTTTATGACATTTTGAAACGTTACAAGAAGTACAAGAAAGAGTATGTTTTCCTAAATTGAGTTCCGGATTACAGCGAGAGATAAGATCGTAAGTTCTTTTGTGCGGGTGCCCAAGGCGGTTGTGCCAAGACTGTGGCGACGAAGTGGTGACTACGAGGGCTTTATTCTGAGGAGGGAGAGAATCCATCGGAATGGTGTAAAGGCCGCCATTACAGGGTCCGCGAAGAATGACTTCGTGTGTCTTCATGTCCTTCAAGATAAACCCAGATGGATCAAATATAATAGAAATATTATTATCCTTGGTAAGCTGAGAAATAGACAATAAGTTATAACGAATGGACGGAGAATGTAATATGTTAGATAAATTCAGCTTACGAGACGGGGTCGGGAGAATGCCCGCCCCAGTATGAGCTATCTGAACAGAACTGCCGTCTCCAATCGTGATATTGTCCTGTCCTTGATACGGCGTGGATATAGACATATTGTCTAAAGAATTGGTGAGATGCGTGGATGCTCCAGAGTCCAAGAACCAGCTTGTATCGGTAGTATCTGAATTTGCAAGAAGAGCTCGATTCGAGTTTCTTGAGGGGGGAGTGTATTGAGTGTTGAGTCTATGCCAACATGATGGAGCCGAATGACCCTTTTTGAGGCAGATTTGGCAGATGAGGTTGGCCGTAGTGGAAGAGCGAGCGGATCCGATGTTGTGTTGTTGGCCTCGTCCACGTGAGCGACGGCCACGACCCCGAGCGTTGAAGAGCGCTGTGGTCGGATCGGGAGGTACGTTGAATCGGGTTGCTTCTGCCGCGAGATTGACTTCTTCACTGAGAAGAAGAGGGTACAGTTGATCGAGAGAGATGGGCGTTAACATCGTGCGGATCGCAGTTTTGAAAGAATGGTATGAGGGGGGAAGGCCATTAAGAATGTAGATGATGATATCTTCCGTGTCTACGATTGAACCAGCAGCCGCAATCTGATCTACCAGCGTTTTGATTTCTGTAAGATAGGTAGTCATGGTGGAGTTCTTGAGCGAAATGTTGTGGAGTTGATTCTTTAATTGGATGACTTTAGACCTGTTAGTAGCTTGAAATTTGGATTCCAAGGTGAGCCAGATAGCAGCGGTGGTGTCAAGCGAGATAACATACGGTAAGACCGATGGGGAAATCATCGAACAAATCGACGCAGAAATGTTTTGATCAATGAGAGTCCATTGAGGGAGGATTGGGTTGGGAGACGACGATCCGTCTGGATTCGTCAGAAACGGAGCAGGAGGAGAGCTGTTAGGATCAAGAAAGTTTTGGAACCCATTTGCACGCAGGATTTTTAGAACCTGAGACTTCCAGATTGGGTAGTTATCTGGAGCTAGGTGGATGGTGACAACATTCTTGAGATTAGAGACAAGAAACTTCACGGTGGAGGGAATCACAGAATCTTGAATAGACATGGCCGGAGAGGCCAGAGGATCGTCGGTTTGAGAAGTTGCAGAAGACGCCATGGAGAGGATCAGCAACCTACTTCTGATACCATGAAGAAACCAAAGGACAGGAGAAAGTAAAGCTAAAGGGAGAAAAGATTAGTTTATTCAGATCTACTTCTACCAGACAATGAACCGCCTATTAAATAGGCCAGGAAGGTAAGGTACAAGAACCAGCAACCAATCAAAGTCCTCCAACACATACGGCCGTACAACAATATGAATTAATATAATTACATAATATCCTGTGGTTCTAATATCAGTAAGACCCTACCAATCAAAACTTTACACACAAAGAGACCTGGAAGACAAACGAAAGACTGAAGGAAGATGATAACGAGCCTTCATCGATCGGAACAACAAAAGAAACTTTGAGGGAGCTGCACACCAGATTACCTCTCATAATGGCACTCCATTTCAAAAATGAAGATGACCACTTCAGAAGCCCTCTAACACCATTTGTACCCAACTGCAATAGCCCACTCAGCCCTTTAGCAAATCCGTCCCACTCAAATAGCCCACTATTCAGCTCACAATCCCAGCCCAAACAATCTACCTAAACCTACACTCCAAAGCCCACTTCACGGCCCAACCCTACCTCATTCCCCTCCCTTTCTATTATGGGTATTATTAGTTATTATTGATAATGGATATTACTATTTATTAATATTAGTATTATTACCTTTATTGTTATTGTTATTTAGTAAAAAAAAAGAAAAAATATTTCAAGTGCCTCAACCTTCGTACCCTCGACACTATCGTCGACTCCCTCATCGCTAAGGTATAATGCCCTTCAAACTCAAAAAAGCCTCCAAAGTCTCATTTTCGGCACTTGCGGCGCGTTGGCGGACCACCCTACTAGCTCTTGTAGCACAGTGGGAGGGAACCTGGTGCGCGCCTGCAGTGAGGCCAGTAGACCTCTAAACATTCTCGTAGCGTGAAGGGGACAATTAGCTGCGTATTTTTACAGGTATCTCGAAGACTCCTAAGCAATCTCATAGCGTGGTGGGATTACAGACTATGGTCATGGTGTCGCCCATCACCTACCTGAAGTGCTCTCATCGCATGGAGGGGAAAGCCTAGACTCCCAAAAATTCCCCTAAATAGGGGAGATGCTGAGAGACTGCCAAAATTAAGAGAATAATGGACCTGAATTGAACTTAAATAAACTGCAGGAAACCAAACATGTAAATTGGCCTACAGGGAGCCGGACTTAAATAAATTACAAGGAACTAGGCACTAAATCAAAAATGCAAAATCATACAAAAAAAATACAAATGCTAAATGAACTTGTAGAGAACATTTAAATGAATGTCAATGAACAAGCTGAGGAGAATTATAAACAAAGCATATAATAATAAATGATGAAATCAAAATTACGTGTCATGTCCAATTAGTCATCTTGTAGACAAGGATTAAGAACTCGCAGTGGGTACGAGCTTTCATAAGCGTATGCAAGAAATATGTGGTGAACAGAATAATTTGCCTACAGGCACGGGTGTGAACTTATGACGCACGTAATAGCCTACTAACAAGAAACTATAAGGAACCCGTGAGTGTCTGTGGGGTGAAAACATGAGACATATAGGCAAACATAGTAACTTGCCAACCAACAAGTGTAGGGAAATCAACAACAAGGGTAGCTCATCCAACGGTCATCACTAGTTTACAGATGAACATGCTGATTTGCTTGAAAACAAAAACCACCTACAAATATACACAAACAGTACATAGTGAATGCTACGACATCCATGCAATTAATGTAGATGGAGGTGGAAACCCACCTGCAAGCAATGATGATAGATATGTTGCAAGTGTGATGGGTCCCTGTGAACACATATACACACACAACATGTCATCTGCAAGTAAATACAAAAAGGTCTATGATGAATGCAAGCACATATAGGCAATAATATAAGCTTGCATTGAATGCAGACCGCTCTCAAACAGAAGTTATAAATCCATCATCCATATAGCAGTCTACTTACGAACATCACTAGAAAATTTTCATTAGCACAGCTTGCCCACAAGTAATAGCAAAAGATCCAGGATGCATACAATGGTCCTGCCTACAAGCAACGATAGTGGATTCCTTACAAGTAGGAGAGATCCCCTACAATTATAAGCAAGGAAATGACAACGAGTGTGACACACTGTCTGTAGACAAAAGCAACTAGCTTGTGGTAGATGCAAGCATCTAAAATCCACTGTAGGGTATTTGTTGTATACGCAATAGTTAGTATATGACAGTGGGTGACTTCTAAATCTCCAACAAAACTCGCAATACGTAATAACTCACTGGCAAAAGGTAACAAGCGAGCCACAGCAAAATGCTATGATTCGTCTATAAGCTGAACTAGGAAATTTATAGAAAAATTATGGAGCACTGGTGGAAGGCTCCTAGTGCATCATAGTCAAATGATAAATTTAAATTTGAGCCCAATCCTTCTATGTGAGTAGATAGAAGTCAACACAGCTCAAACTATTAAACAAATATATGATCATGGCATCTACCAAGATATTCGTTTTTATATATTCATATTAGGCCTTCAAGGCGTGGCATTGGTCCTCTAATCGACAGTTTGGCTAGATTGCTCTGAAAATATCTCGTGGTTTGGCCAGATGGCTCCACATGGTTAACAATTACGACCATAACCATCTGACCTAGTGGTTTGGTCCAACAACTCCATTATATTACAGTTATAGTTGTATATCATATACTCCTCAATGACATTGAATCCTTGAAATATGAATCAATAGGATATGATTGATAGAGAATAAAGCACTCTATCAGCTGAGGTGGATTCAAAATTTTCCCTTTAGGTAAATATTCACCCCAGGTCTACTAGGTACGCTTGGACAAAGTAACCCATGGTTGTCAATAAGGATCCTTCTGTCATGTTGGGTCGATTAGCTCCTCTGATTAAGTTGACTAGGGACTATGATGACCCGAGACTTCTACTAATAATATCCCCATCTACTTCACCATCACTTTGAATAATTGACCTGAGATATCTAAAATGTGCACTCATTTTTATGAATTGATCACCCAATTATATATATAAGGAGAAAACCTGACTAAGGCCTTATGTGTTAATATCCAGAAAAAGGTTACAAGTCCTTAAGGGATCAAGAGCTCGCTAATGCTAGAAGAGCTACAAGCTTAAATTTAAAAAAAAAAACCTAAAGAGCCCATGATCCCTACTATTTATAAGATAATCTAAAATTAAGAAAATCTACGGGAGGCAAAGAGCCATCACATAAAAATAGACCAAGCTGATAACTTGGAATCCTAATAAATCCAAAAGGACAACAGAACCTCCAAAAAAAAAAAGAAAACACGATAAAATAGAACAAATTGAAGATGGAACAAACAAAAGCTCCAAACCAATAGAAAATCTCCAGTAGCATAAAGAGACGGGCTATCACATAGAGAAGAACGCTATCAAACAAACAAGATCCTTTATGAAAAGGAACACAAAGCAAGCTAACCAGAATATAATAAGATGAAAACTAAATAACCAAAGAATCGGCCAACCAATAACAAAGCAAGAAAGTCCCAGAAAGGAACCCAGTAGAGAGCAAAAAGAATCACCTGATGACAGAGAGATAACCAGCTCAAAAAACAATAAACCTATAGATGGCTAATAAACAGGGAGAAAATGGAAGCCCCCACCCTGAGATTTGAGCATCAATAGAACGTAACAAACAACAAATCACTAACAAATAACAGAGAAATGAAACCATAATAGCAGACAATAAATGATAGAGAAAAGAACCACTAAACTCAAAGGCATCATTTCCTGATATAAAGCATGCCTAGTTTATCCAATCTAATCATACCCCTCAAGTCATGAAGCTCATTTAAATGGTGATAAAGGTTAATGGACAGAAGGAAAGCCCCTTTTTTTAGCAAGCCAATATGCACAATAGTTCACTTCTCTCAAAATATGAGTGATCTCAAAATCAAACTGAGTACGATAATTCTTGATGCTCCTAAAGAGGTAAAACAAATTAGCATTGTTACAGGTAATAAGCTTGAGTAAATTTACTAGAAGAAGGGAGTCAGATTCAATACAAATTTTAGATATGTTATGGTCCAAATAATAATTAAGGCCCAAAATTAAAGCCCTAGCTTTCGCAATAATGGGTTTACACATGGGAAGGGAAGAAGCAAAGGGAAAAATCAAGTCTCCATATTGATCTTTAACAATACCACCACAACTAACTCTATGCTTGGAAATAGAACCATCAAAGTTTAATTTAACTTCACATAAAGGAGGTTTTTTCAAAGTAATGCACTACAGGAAAGTTACGAATTTTCGGCGGAAAATAATGAAGTTTCCCGCGGATTTCAAAATTTTCCAGCAGATTTCCGACGAAAATGTATTCGACGGTAATTCGAGCGTCGGAAAAATGTTCCGTCGAACAAAATCCGTCGGAAATTTATTTCCGGCGAAATTTTTTCGCCGGAGAAAACTTCCGGCAAAATTTTTCTGCCGGAATAAAAATTACCGATTTTAAAAAAGAAACGGACATAGCAGCCCAGCTGGCCCGCTCCCGCGCGCAACCCGGGCCAGGGCCCACCCGCTCCCGCGCGCAACCCGCCCCGCTCCCCCGCGCAACCCGGGCCAAGCCCCGCGCTCCGCTCCCGCGCGCAACCCGGGCCAAGCCCCGCGCGCCGCTCCAGAGCGCAACCCGGGCCAAGCCTAACGCGCAACCCGCCCCGTGCGCCCGCGCGCGGCGCCTGCTCCCGCGCCTGTCCGCCCTGGGAATCGAACCCATGACCACCCCCCGCGCACCCGCCAGACCACTGCGCCAATCCTGTAGATATGAATTAATTGATAAATAATTTTATTTATATTAAAACTCTCAGTATATTACAATTAATACATAAATTTTAAGTTTATTATTTTAAATGATAATCACAAGAAGTTATACTTTTAGTATTTTTTAGATTCCGTCGGAAACTCCGCCGGAAACGCCGTCGGAAATTCCGACGGAAACTCCGCCGGAAAATGCGCCGGAAACACATTCGCCGGAAAAGCCGCCGGAAAATTTGCTTAAAAAATTGTCGGAAATATTTCAAAAAAATCCGTCGGAAATCCACGAAAAAATGCCGGAAACATTTCCGCCGGTAATCGGAGATTTTCCTGTAGTGATGATTTTTGTATTTATACCAATATTACCACAAGCAAAGCAAACATTAAAGAAGGACAACCAACTCTTATTACCTTTAAATTGCTTGGGAAGAAGAATATTGGCTAGAATAAGTTAGTGGATTTTATTCTTAAGACCAACATGGATTCTGTAAAAGTTCATCATGGTACCATGATGTTTGCAGTTATTTCTCTCAATTTAAAGAAGCCAAAATACTGCCAAAGGAACCACAGTAGAAATATAACAAACAGCCTTTGTAATAGCCTATATTTTGGCCCAGGAAAATAAATATTTTTAGGAGTCATTATAAGTCAAAATTTAAAACTGTCTTGACTATAAGATATACATTATTATGTTTTAGTTACACTAAATTTTTTATAATTTTTGGGCACTGATAAAAATTCTTAAGAAATTGACAAATGTTGGTACAATTTATTTGAGATTTTTTGCTTGGTAATTTTAAAAAAGTGGTGATTTTTATGAATTCTAAAATTTACTTTTACATCTAAAAATAATTTTTTAGTTCAATTAAAGCTTCATAATATCTTTATATACAATCTTTAGTAATTTGATAAATTTTTAAAAATGTGAATTTTTGTTTGGTAGGATTTTCTATTGCCTGCCATTATGATATTTTGATACTTTCTAAATTAAGTCTAATTATGCTTTATTTACTGCAATGCATTACTAATTAATATGGATATGTCATTATTACTATTATAATATTATAATAATAATGTGTGTGTGTAAAAGATAAGTAAATAATAGTTGACCTATTGGTTAAAGATTAATTGAACTGTATAGGATGGTGGGCTAATGTACTTTTCTTGAAATACTATATATTGGTGTTATCCTCTCCTGATTCATGTGATACTAATTGAGAGTTATAAAGAGTTATTACTATGCTTATGGGTAAAGAGTGATGAATGTTTACTGAGCCAATGATTACTGACTACCAATTACTAATTACTGAAAAATATTGTGATAGTCAGAACTTCTTACTTGTTTAGTGTAACTACTGAATGCATATTATGGAGACATTGTTCTTACTATTATACATATTTATTATTACTATAAAGATTTACTATTGTTATATTATTTTATTGCTCTTATCACTTGACTGTTACTGCTATTGATATAGACAGCGATAATATTTGATATTATTGATTTACTATACTGATACTAAACATGTGACATACTGAACATGTAAGATACTGATTTGATATTGATATAGAATACCTAGATATCATCTGTATACTCTTGTATTGATATAATTTTGATAGTTTTTATTAATGCTTTGATTTTATCACTTTATATTATTTCTTTATTGATTAATAATACTGATACGATGACTGCTTTAGTGATTTAACACCCATACTAGTTTATTGGCTTTTGTACAATATTATTTTACTTCTTTATAGACTTTACTACTATTGGATGTGAGTTCTAATATTTTTGTACTGATTTAATGATTATATGAATACTATTGTTATGATCTGACTGCTGACATGTATATTGCTCCTTTTCCTTGAATTGAGTTTAGTTGTGAGATTTTATTACTTGTTGGGCTCTTGAGCTCATTATATGTAATTAAATGATTTCAGGTCAGGGTAAGAGAGTGGGAATGTGAGACTAATTAGGATTTCTTAGGTTCTATTCCTTTTTATTTTAGTTATTTATTTTACTTAGGATAATATTGTTGATTCCACTAATTTTTATTTTGATAAAAGAAATTAGGTGGTTCTATTTATCGTATATTAAAAGGTAAAAAGAATATTCTTCCAAATTAGATTCTAGGCATAACAACCTTTCTATTACAACATTGGGTAAGAAGCGAGAAACAGTTAATAGTAACATAATTCATATTAAGCCCCAAAGCATTATCTAAAGCATGCTAAATATTAGTAGCAATAAAACCCTCTATAAAAGCATATTGAATAGTCTCCAACTTAAAACAACATTGGCATTTAGAAGTAATAAAGAAACCTTTCTTCTAAAGATTCACATTAATAGGAAGCAACCCATTAAGAATCCTCCAAGTTAAAATAGAGATGCTAGAAGGGATAACAAAATTCCAAATTTTGTGAAAAGTAAAGTTAAAAAGTGTATCTCTTTCTGATATAGTTCCACACATCTTTAGTACATAAATCACCATCAACAAACAAATTAAATATATATTGGTCATTTGAAAAGGTGTTAATAGGGATATCATAAATGTTACTGGCCACCGCAATAGGAACAAGCTCAATTAAAAGATCAAAGATCTAATTACCATTCAAAATGAACTTAGAAACTTTCTAGTTAGACAAAGAATGGGTGCTGAGAAGAGAATCAGTAAAACCTTTCCTAATCCAGTCATCTTGCCAAATGTAAGAGGATCCAAAACCAATACCTCATTGGATAAAATGCTCGGCAAGCCATTTAACTTTACACATTCTAGTCCAAACAACTGATTGACCCCTTTAAAAAAACATTAAGAAGGATATAAGTTAATTCAATATTTAATATTTATATATTTAAAAGTAATACATAATTAAGCTAATGGGTTTGAAGTCACTCCAGCATTCTAGATTATCACATTTAGGAATAAGAACTAAAGTGGTGCTCGAGAAAAACTTATGAAGAAGCATCCCATTAAAAAACATTTAATAATAAAACATAAATCTTTATTAATAATATCCCAAAATCTTTGGAAAAAAAAGTAGTAAAACTATCAGGACCTAAAACTGAGTCCTTGTTCATCTCCATGAGGATGTTGAAGATTTCAGAATCATTAGGGCATTTAAAAAAATTATAGTTGTCATCATCAGAAATGCTAAAAGGGATACAGTTAGGATTAGAGAGAACCTCCACCACATTAGACTTACCAAGAATATCCTTAAAATGAGAATTAGTAGAATTGGAAATGGAATCCACATTCTTTAACCAAGAACTACATTTAGATTTGATTTTGTGAATAATGGATCTAACCCTCTTGTTATTAGCAAGAGCATGGAAATATTTAGTGTTTTTGTCCCCCCCCCCCCCCACTATAGGAAAACTCATTGTTACCGGCGAACGAAATCCGTCGGTAACAATGAAAATCCGCCGGAAATATACAGTTTCCGGTGGATTTCCGACGGAAATACGTCCGACGGTAATTCGCGCGTCGAAAATAGATTACCGACGGATTTAATCCATCGATAATATTTCCAGCGGATTTTCCGACATATTTCCGATGAAAAAATAACAAAAAACAACGTTATTATGTTATTAGTTTCCGGCGTATGATCCGCCGGTATTGCCTGCGGAAATATCCGTCGATAATACCGGCGGATTATACGCCGCAACAAACCAACGTTACTATTACCGTCAGACTTTCCGGCGGACTAAGCGCCAGAAATGTCCGGCGCATAATCTGCCGGAAAGTTTGATATATCGTATTACCGGCATCATTTCTGGCGGATAATCTGCCGGAAACCTGTAGCATTGACAAAAAAAAACCTTCTTCCCTCTAAAATTGGATTTCCACAACCTACAAACAAAACATATACAAAACAGATATACACAACGATGTCCACAACACAATAGATAATACACTATATAAATAATGTAACAATGTTCAAAACACATACTCAACAGATTCAAATATCCACAATTATATTACAAAATATGTTCAAAACACATACTCATCGGTTAATGTCTTTCTTCCTTACGCCAATCGATTATACATCCAACTTTTTTGAGTTCTAATATCCATAATATAACCTACATATAATATGGATATATTAAATTTATTGAAGAAATATACAAAGACTCTTAACCTGCTTAGAAGGCAATCATTTTAATTAAGTGACCAAACCACGTACTCATCCACCTGAGCATCCTTATCTCTACAACACTTAACCTAATATTATGCTTCTCTTCTAATGGCCAATATTCTACACCATAAAGTATTATAAATCCAACCACCATCTTATAGAATTTCCCCTTAAGGGGCTGTTTGGTATGCGGATCTCGGCCGGATTTGGGCGAAATCCATCCAAACGGCCTAAAATGCAAATCCAATTCTCACGGCAAACGAAATCCTCTCGAGACGAAAAATTCCCCCGATTCTCTCTAAATACCAGATTTTTGAAATTCCATTGACCATGGGAGTCCATCTCCCTGCACTTAGACATTCCTACGAAAGCTACGTTGTAAATCCGGATTTTCTAATGGCCAATATTCTACACCATACTGCATGGGTTGGTTTGGTTGGCCAAATCCCTCTCCTTGCCCTAGACCTACTTAAGTAAACTCCCCAAACAGTTTTTAGGATTTAACCCCCTTAGGATTTGGTAAATTCGGATTTAGATAATTTACAAAATCCTACTTAAATGAAATCCTAGGTTCTACCAAACAGCCCCTAAGCTTGAGGGGGACTTTTCTATCACACAACAAGCCTAATGCATTCCTCCACTTCAACAATCCAATTTGAATTCTACTAATAATATCACACAAGGGTATAATCTAGTAAGAACATCCATGACTAAAGAAAAGAGAGTGTTACCTCCACACCAAGGAACGTCGTCGAAGGAGCGAAACCGTGTTCGATTCCGAAGGAACGTCGTCGAAGGAGCGAAACCTTGCGGCGAAGGAACGTCGTCGGAGTGTCGTCGGAGCGTCGCCGGAGAAGGAGAGTCCGCCGACGTCGAAGGAAAGGAATTCGTCGTCGGAGCGGAATGCGTCGTCGGAGCGGAATCGAAAGCCGAACGAGACAAAAATGAGGAACCAGGCGCGGGATGGCTCGAAATAGGGCCTTTACTGGCGGATTTTTCGACGGATACTCCATCGGCAAGATTACCGGCGAAACATCAGCCGGTTATAGTTCGTCGAGTTTAAGTAAGCCAGCGGAAAATACGCCGGTAATTTCCGGCGGATATTACGTCGAAAAATGAAACTTTTCCGGTGCAATTGCGACGTATTATCCGCCGGTAAATAAGCGACGGAGAATCTGCTGGTAAATAAGCGACGGAGAATCCGCCGGAAATTCTGTCGCACAATTACCGGCGACAAATCCGTCGGTAATTGCGTCGCTAGTTTCCGGCGGATACCATCCACCGAAAATTTCGATGGTAACAGACAGTTTTCCTGTAGTGCCCCCCCCCCCAAAAAAAAAAATGAACTTAGAATTAGCTTTTTGTCTCTAAATTTCCTCCTCTTTAAGTTGTAAATTTGAAAGAATATTTTTGGCATTGATTAAGAGTGCTTTATTATCATCAGAAGCATTAACCAAAAAGAATATTCTCCAAATGAATAACATCTTGATCAGCTTTAAGAATATTATCAAAGATATTCCCAAAGACATGTTTATTCCACCATATGATCGCTTGTTTTAAACATTTATGCTTAAGAGCAAAAGACATAATGTCATTGGAACCACCTTTGTAGGAAATAAGAGCAGCCCAATTATCATCTACAACCTTGAAAAAGTCATTGGAGCAAAGCCACTTGTTTTGAAAATGAAAAGAACCACTACTAACAGTATTAACTTTTTAAAAACGAGAAAGCAGGGGAGCATGGTCAGAGTTCTACTAAGATGTTCCGCAAAGATATTTTGGAAAAAAAATCTAATCAAAGTTAAAAAGAAATCTATCAAGTCTCTCCCACATTCTATCATTAGACCAATGAAACTATGGTCAAAGAGACCACAATCCATAATCATGTGATTAAAATCTTCCATAGCAGTCAAGGAGGGAGGAGACTACCCAATCCTCTCAAAAGAGTTAGCAACATTATTGAAATCACCCCCCATAAATCATATGCCTTTAAAAGAATCAACAAAGCCTTGCAGCCGATGCCACAAAGAAAGTCTACCATATCTAGTACAACTAGCATAGCAAATATAACAAAAAAAACCATAGTATTATCAATTAAAAAGGAACCATGAATGACTTGATTAAAATTAGCCACAATAGAAAACTTAATCTCATCTTCCTAAAATAACCAAAATTTACCATTAAGATTAGCGAAAGAGGAATGAAAACCCAATTGTCGCTACACTAAACAAACTTAGACACATTGATTAAAGGCTCCAGAACAACCAAGAATACAATTTTATGAATACGAAAAAGATTACAGAGATGAGTACGAGTACATATATTATCCACCCCCTAGGCATTCCATATAGAGAAACTAAGCATTAAAAATCAGAATATATAGCACCTTTAGATCTAGTTAATCAAAAAATTAAGGCTAGTATATTTTGATTTATTTATAGTTCCTTTTTTTTTTCTTTTTGCTAGATGCCACTTTAAAATCTCTTAAAGATCCATGTAATGAGTACATGCCATTAACTAAATTAATATCAAAAATAGGCTCATCATTAGATTAAATTTTACCTTCTTCCCGTACAGAATTTAAATTTTGTGAAGGACATTCATCCTTAGATGATTCTGGGTAAACATTAGAGCAAACTCTGAGAGGAATAATCCCATTACAAACACCCTCAACTTGCTTACTAAAACTAGGTGAAGATACAAAATGAGAAGTATTAAGGTTACTATATGCCTTAGGTGGAGACGGAGCCTGCACCACATTTTCTATAGAATTAGCATTATAATGAATACTATGATCAATAATAATATTATCAGATATAGTAGAAATGGAAACTAAAAGATCTATACCCTCATAATTTTCTTTAGTTATAGAGCCATCCACCACCATCCCCTCCTTAAGACTTAGGATGGAGACCTAAAGCCATTTCTTGAGTAAAATGGGAAACATTAATAGCAGGGGGAGAAACAACATTCACGGTACCCAAATTCTTAGATGTATTGGAATGGGGTTTACTCAAATTTGATTTCCTCAAGTGATGATGCAAATGAAAGCACTCAAATTTCTTATGACACTAGAGATCTGCATTAAACACAAAAATCAGGAATATCATTCAAGCCCACTTTTTTTATATACCTAAATTTCTCCTATCTAATCTATATGAATTTAGGGCAATTTTTTGTAACATCAAGTTCAACGAGAATCCAAGCAACAGAGGGGCGAGAACCCACAGCTATATATAGCACCATCATTTTGTAAAAGGTGACCAAACATAGAGCCCAAAGCATGCAAAATACAATGAGAAAATAAGTGCGAGTGAAGATCACGAAATGAAATCCATATGGACACAATTGGGGATTCAACAGAAATATCAAATATAGGAGTCCATTTGATTAATTTCATATAACAGTTGTTAATGAAATAAGCCCTCGGGGCAAAAATTTGACTATAGTCCAAATCCTTCAAAAGCTTAATCAAAACATGATGAGGGTCCCGAAGGGTAATAGAGAAATTACCAGATAACTTTAGAGCAAACAAAAATTATGGATCAAGTTGAGATCGAAGAGGGTGATGAGAAGTAAATTTACCAATAAAAGTAAATTCAAAAGGGGCTGCAAGAGCTTAGATTTCTTCTTTAAAAATCCAGAGAGTAGGTAATCCATGATGAGTAATATGTTTAAGATCCAAAAATATATATTCATAGAGGCCAAAATAGCCAAAGCCTCCTTAAAAGATTTGGACTGGTTCTTAGAAGACAAAAATCTTGGATTAGAGCTCTTGGATGGGAAACCATCCAACTTTGCAGAAGATGAGTCCATGGGAACCATCAACACCAAGAGGAAAAATTACCCAAAAAGAAAACATATTACATGAGGAGAGAGCCCGAAGGCAAACAAGGAGAAATGCAAGCGAGTAATTTACAAGAAAACTCCTTTTTTGCGACAGACAAATCTAACGCAAAATAAGGAAAATCCGTCGCAAAATATGATTTGTGGTAGAATATAATCCTACATAAAAAGTGGCATCGTAAAATTATTGTAGCAAAAAAAAATTAACCACAAATATTTTCGGAGGATATGCGACAAATTTGCGACAAAATTTCAACCAAAAAAATAAAAAAAAATGACATACTACACTCATCCCAAAGCAAGTTATAGTCCTTTACGATTCAAGGTTGATCAAATTTTTATTAAGATATTCTAATATTAAATTTTTTCACTTAAATTTTTCTCATCCTTATAGTTTTGCCTATAAAAGAGAGAGAGAGAGATGAAACCTCTAAACACTTTTCTTTTTTGGCGGTTCATGCTGTTATAAATTATCTTGAAATTTAGTTAGAAATTTATACTTAACTCATCTTAATCTATTGGTTGGGAGCTTTAGCTACCAATCAAAAAATATTTGATTCTAATATTGAATATATGTTATGTGTATGACTTTCCCTTAATTAGCCAGAATGTCAAAAAAAAAAAAAAAAAAGTTAAAAATTCATCATTTTCTGCTCAACTCATATTTGACTTCGATTGAAATAGAAATATCTGACTTTTAATTGAAGCTAACTGGATAGAAACTGTAGATATCACCCCTAGTTGAATAGGTTCCAGTATAATTCATCATAATCAGTTTTTCTTTCAATTTATAAACCAATCACACTATTACATCAAAGACTAAAATCGGATCAAAACTCGATCAAAGTACTGAAAAGAAGCACTGATCCGCTTTATCAGAACTGATCATTTGTTATTCAAAAACATATAGCAAACATAGATAAACTTGAGATGAAAACATGAATGCGTGCTTCTTATAATTAAGCAATTGCTAAGCAATGGTTGCAGGCTGCGGCGCAGGTGCGGAGTGATCACCACAAATTTGTAGGAACACAGAACCCAACTTTGGAGCAAAGGAGAAGATGGGAGTGTAAACGCTTGGAAAACAGTTCTCTCTGATCTCTTCTAATGCTCTGCAGCACTCTATCGTCAGCTTCAGCTGGATGTTGAGGGCCTCCGGCACCACCACCTTGGGGAAACAGCCGTCGAAGTAAGAGAGGGCTTCCCAGCATCTCAAGACACTGCTTACATCTAAAGGCAAGGAGGAAGCTGTCTGAGGAGTTGTCATTGCTGCAGCCAGGAGGAGGAGGATGGCAAAAGCTGCTGATGAGTGATTTGCCATGGATATGAGAGTGGGATATTGAAGAAAGTAGTATGGGTACTTCAGTTGTGATGAGGAGATGGTGGAAAAGAGGATCAGAAGGATTTATATAAGGATGGAGAAGCTGTGGAGTACGTTACAATCTATTTCAGGAGAGTTTATTTCAATTCAATTGTGAGGAAATGGCTTTGTCTTTTAACAGTAAGTAAGATGTAAGAGCCATAAATGCATGAGAGCTTTAACGTCTAGAAGCGTTTGTTGTTGTTACTGTTATATGAGACGTTATAATTATTGTTCCATAATTATATCACTCTAAATTATTTTTATTTCATTGAAAATAAAAAAAATCGGTTTAATCAATTTTTCTTGTAAAAACTTTCATTCACCCTTAAGAAAAAAATACTTTAAGAACTTTGGAGAGAGAGATTTTGATTTTTCTTTTAGAAAATTTTAGAGAAATTTGAAATTTCGTATCTCATAATTTGTGTATTTGAACAAACACCCCTTTCTATTTTTATTAGGCGAAATATACTCAAAATTATTTTTAAATGCAAATTAATATCCTTATATTGAAAGAAACATTCACATTTTGAAAATATTGTAATTCGTATTTTTTTTTTTTTTTTTGCGATCTCCTTACTCGATGGGATAACAATCCATTTCTTCTAAAAGTTCTATGTTTGAATCTTAATTCAAGCAATCCTCTCACATCGCCCCTTCCAAAATAAATAGAAGATATGGGTTCTAATGTTTTCTAATTTAGACTTCGTTTAAGATAGCTTTCTTACTGTTTTTTTTAAAGCAGCTTTCTAGTACAAAAATTTCTTGAACTAAAGATTTTTATACTAAAAAGCTACTTTAGAAAGCAATAAGAAAGTTGTCCCAAATGAAACATTAGTTTTCGTTTGGTACAGCTCTCATATTGTTTTTTAAAATCATCTTTATAGTACAAAATTTTTTTGAATTATAAATTTTTGTACTAAAAAGTTATTTTAAAAAATAATAAGAAAACTGTCCCAAATGAAGCCTCAAGTCCCTTCGAACATCACCAATATAATATGAGTTTTAATTTTAATGATGCTAAAGAGAACCAATAATTTTGACATTGCAATTGAAAGGCATAATGTCAATTTTTTAAGGGAATGGAGAATGCTTTCCAATATTTGTTGGAGAAAAGTCCATAATATCATCCTAAACCCTAAGCTCAAACAATAAATTAATATGCTTTAAAGAAACAGAATAAATCAAATAAATAAGTAAACTCAAGAAAAAAAAATAAACCACAGAAAATAAATACCAATTAATTGTGCTTTTAAATTTAACGTATGAAGTAAAGATAAGCCTATTATTATTATGATCCTAAATATATTAATTTAATTGATAAGTTAAAATCAGTTTTATCCAAAATGAATATTCAGTTACAAAAATAGATTTACATTAAATTGAAATTTTATTCGTACTTTCAATAAAAAGAAAGACAATTGAAAGTGATATTTATGGTGAAAATATGAGAGGTTTAGTGGTGAAAATCCCAAGACTACTCTACTTTGGGCTAATTTGGGCTTACTTGAAATATCTCTATGAGGAATAGGTTTTAAGTAAGGCAAAATCGTGGGGAATTATGGTAAATAGTTACATTATAATGTGGGAGTAGATGGTAAAATTTGCTTGAGTTTAAGGCTTCGTTTGTGACAGCTTTGTTACTACTTTCTAAAGCAGTATTTTAGTACAAAAATTTTTTTTTTCAAAAAAAAAAAAAAAAACTAAAAAGCTGCTTTATAAAGTAATACTAAAGCTATCCCAAACGAAGTCTGAGGCTTCATTTAGGACAGCTTTCATACTGCTTCCTAAAATGACTTTTTAATATAAAATTTTCTAATTCAAGAATTTTTTGTACTAAAAAGCTGTTTTATAAAGCATCCAAAAAGTTGTCCTAAACAAAACCCTAAATTAGCAATGACAGCTACGGAATAAGCCTAGGTCTTAGTCTTACTTAGTTTGGCTAAAAGCTATATATGAGATTTTAGAGTGGTTGTGAGGCTTGGGTTGGATAGAAGTTGATCTTGGAGGATGAATAGGATGTAGTTGGTGTTGTGAGAAAGATTAAGAGTAATTCTTAAGAGACAATGAGTAAAAAAACTTAACATAAAAATATAATCTTCTAATCTCATCAAAGTAAAGACTAACTTTTCAAACCATGAAGCAACATGTAAATGGAGAATAATTATCCACCAAAATATATCATTTAATAATTAAAATTTATTACATATCAAATCCTATTTATGAGCAAAAAAATGACCCTCGAACTTCTCCATTTTGAAAGAAAAAATTAGGGAAATAGAGAGTAGTTGGCCATTTAATGAAGTAGGAGTTCCAACATTTTCATTAAATATTTTTATTTTTTACGCTCCTTCATTAAATAGCTGATCATACGTGATTTCAAACAAATTTTGACATGCAAAAAATGAAAATAAAATTATGATTAGATAACTCGATCATCAGGCCTTAACATGTGCTTTGAAGTGGGCCATTGTTTATGGAATTTTAGCTAGCTTAGGCCTTTACTCTTGCTCTTGTTATAGATCCAACGAGATGATTTGTATTATCCATATGATGTGCTACATCAGGTTGTCTCCCAAAATAAAAGGTGGCCATAAATCTCATTCTGTTTTGATTGATTGAAAGTGTGAAACTATATTAAGTGTGAATTGGATCTTTTTATGTTTAGCAAAAAATAAACTTAAGAAATTAGAATTAATTTTAGTCCAATTCTTATGAATTAATTTTTAAAATTTTATTTGACTTTGAGAATTTTGATGTGATAAGTAATGCTTTACATCTATTAGGAGCTATATGTTACAAAGACAAATTCACATAAAATTTCTACCATCCTTTAGGTTGCGAGAATAAACAAACGAGGTAATAGTAAAACTACATCCAACCTCCATAATAGATCTTTGTATAAAGCATCTAGAATAAAAAAATGAAATAATATTGAATATAATTTTTCCATAACACCCAAATTTTAGTAAAAGAGTTTGACATTAGACCTTGGTACTGAAATATTTCTTATAAATGTTCATTTCATTAGCATTTACTAGTCTCTAGAATAACAAAAATTACAAATGCAATACATTTTAATAATATTTTTTAAGTCTTTCTCTGCTTAGGGTTTAGTAATAACTCTAATATTTAGTGTATTTTTTTTGTGTTCCCTGCTTTTTTTGGGGGGTAGATTTCCTATGGATATTTGGAGCTTAACATGGTTCTCTCACGCTTGGGCTTGCTTGTTGGGTTTGGCTTTGTGCCTTCCATTTTAGTTTTGCATAATCTATATAATTTAGATAGGGATCCTTACTCATTTGATTTCTCTCTCTCTCTCTCTCTCTCTCTCTCTCTCTCTCTCTCTCTCTCTCTCTCTCCCTCTCTCCCTCTCTCTCTGGATTGTAGCTCTTTGAGCATTTACTAAGTGTTGAATCCCTCTAAGGACTTGTAACTTTTTTTTGATATTAACACATAAGTCCTATGTGGGTTTTAATAAAAAATAATAATAATAACAACCCTAATGTTTGATTATTATTGCTACATTATTAAAACTTATTAATATCACAATTCTATTAATTTCATCATACTTTTCATTCTTACCATCAACCTTGTAAACAATCATTAATGGATTATTTATAGAGTCAAATATCTCTAGATCAAAATTAGGTGGATTATCATTATGAATATTAGCAATATGGGAAGATAAGTTGATCTATAGGATAGAGCTTCGTTATAATAACAACATAATTGGTTTTATCAATAAGAGGAAAATGATAATAGCATCACTTTCAACAAGAATTTGATCAATGATAATAACATTGATTCTCAAAGATCAGAATTTATCAAAAGATGAGATAGAGATCGATGGCTTAGACTCTTCACAAGTAACTAGCTAGGCTCCCTTCAAAAGTTTTACGTTCTTAGTAGATTTACCAATAAACTACAACTCGTGTGAAAATTTCTCGCTCATCCCCACTGCTTGTAAAATAATTTCTCGAGCTTTAGGAATATGTTTATCCTTGTCAAAATTATTACATTTTGCGATGTTGGCTTGATAATTTTTTTTTCCTTAAACCAAGATGGAGTTTGAAGCAATCTTCATTCATTTGACAAAGTGCATAACATTGGGTACCATATTTCGGGATGTCTTCAAATATAACCTTTTATCACTAATTATTCTCAGTCAATGATATTTAATAACATTCATTTTTTTTTCAATATATAGAAATGATTACTTCATAGCATTAACAATAGTAATATAAACTTATAAGCTTAACTGAAGATTTTGCTTAAGGAAATCAAGGATTTATGATTAATGAAGTCGTTCCTCAAACTATGAAGAGCAATCTAAATGGGTGTAACAGGTGGGTTCTTGATCATAATAACAATTTCAATCACCTATATGTTAAGTTCAATAAGCAAAAAAGTATCGCATACTCACTATCATTTGATAGCTACATAATCACATTGAAAAAATCAAAATGATCTACAATGATATTGTATGATATTCTAATCGTTGAAAAAATAAATTCCTTAACCCATCCAAGGGTGGGAGGGGCAATGTAAAACCAAGATGAAGATTTTCATTGTCTACAACTTGTCAATGACCAGGGAGCTTTTTTGCACTTAATAGCTTTGATAATCATACTCCAGTGGATAGAAACACATATGTCATACTAAGCTTTCAAATGATACCATTAATCATTCTCTGTAAGACTTCTAAGAAAGTTGAAACTTATTGGTCTCCAAAGTAGTTGAAAAGTGCCTACAACCATTGATGTCATTTTATTTATATAACATGAAGAGGATGCATGTATGAAAATATATTTGGAGTGAATTTGATCTTGATTGAGATTTGCAAGTCTAAGCTTAAAACCCAAAATTGGTTTTAGTTCAAATCTTATGATTGACTTTTAGAAATTTTTATAAGATTATCATTTAGAGAAATTAGGCTCCATAACTAACATGAATGATAGAGAACACTTTGGAGGTGCTCCACAATTTATGTAAATCGAGTGTTATGAGGTGTGTTGCGGATCTATTAAGGGTCGTAGGCATCACCTATAATCTTTCATCAGTATGAGACAGTGATGATTAAACAAAAACATAATATCCATTAGACAGATCATCATGTTCTTTTCTTGAGACATCTCAAGGTAATGATAACCTTGTTTGATTCAATCAATATTATAATTAACATTGGAAGGAGATTGAGAGGCCATTAGCATGATCCAACACCCCACTATGAAAAGACATTTTGCAATATAAAAAAATGCTTTACATTGAATTGACCATTGATGTAATATATATTGGTAATAAATCATAGACAACTTTTTTTTGGAACGGGGTATCCACCCACTGCCACTCCCGAGAGATTGTTTGGCGGCGTGACTAATTCTCGGCTGACCTAGAGGAGGTACCCACCCCAGAAACCTTCTGGCCGCACTTTATTGGGCCTCACTTAAGAGGCGCTGCCAATTCAATTCAAGTAAGATACAAATGGAACAATTTATATAAAAAATCGATATAAGTACAAGATCGAAAATATAAAAAAAAAATGCTTCAATGCTTTAATATAGAATGAAAAACTCACTTTGCCATCCTGTCTTTCTTCTACAATCCTTCTCTATTAATGCCTCTAATTTTAAAAAAGCCACGGCATTTCCAGCGAAATGAAACGTTGGTGATTAAAATTTGAAAACCAACGGACAAAATAACATTTACAAAACTCCAATACTACTCCTGAAATGAAACATACGTAAACTTTAAAAAAAAATTCTAAGAAACTCTCTTGAAATTGATTGTAACGTACTCCACAGCTTCCTCATCCCTATATAAATCCTCCTGCAGTCCTCCCCAATCCCTTCATCAAAAAGTGAAACATCTAAAGTACTACTTCGTCCAACCCATACATATCAAAGCAGAGCCCAATATCCATGGCAAATTACTCATCAGCAACGTTTGGCATCCTCCTGCTCCTGGCTGCAGCAATGACAATTCCTCAAACAGCTTCCTCCTTCAGCCTCTTGAAATGCTGGGAAGCCGTCTCCTCCTTCGAAAGAGCCTGTTTTCCAAAGGTGGTGGTTCCCGAGGCCCTCAACATCCAGCTGAAGCTGACGACAGAGTGCTGCGGCGTATTAGAAGAGATAAAAGTGAATTGCCTCCCGAACATTTACCCCACCTTCTCCTTTGCTCCAAAGTTGGGTTCTATATTTCTACAAGTATGCGGTGACCACTCCGCACATGCGCCGCAGCCTGCCACCGGCGCTTAGCTCCTTATAAGAATCACGCATTCACCTCTTCGTTTCAAGTTTATTTATGCTTGCTACATGTTTTGTTATGTTTTGATTAATAAATTAGTACCTATCCTATAGACCAACTTATCTTCCCATATTGCTAATATTCATAATGATAATCCACCTAATTTTGATCTAGAGATATTTGACTCTATAAATAATCCATTCATGAATGTTTACAAGGTTGATGGTAAGAATGAAAAGTATGATGAAATTAATAGAATTATGATATTAATAAGTTTTAATAATGTAGCAATAATAATCAAACATTAGGGTTGTTATTATTATTATTTTTTATTAAAACCCATATAGGGCTTATGTGTAAATATCAAAAAAAAAAGTTACAAGTCCTTAGAGGGATTCAACACTTAGTAAATGCTCAAAGGGCTACGGCTACATCTGGCTCTGGCGATCTCGAGTGCGTCTTCGGTTTTCACTATTTCGCTATCTGATCTCTACTGTAGATCCCGGTTTTTTTACTTGATTTCATTTTGGGGATTTCATTTCCATCCCTTTCGATGGCCTTTTGGCCCTAGTTTTCTCCCGCATGGAGGCGGGGTCTTCCTGTGCGATGTCTGATGCTTGGGGTGTTCCACCTAAGGCACCGATCTCATCCTCGAAAGGTATTCCTGACTCTACATCTCGATCTTTTCGGGATGTATTAGCGGGATCTTCGTCATCCCAGGATCCGGCTTTTTTGTTCACTAAATCGACGGTAAAAGGCTTCCCTACGCTTTTAATGTCTGAGGATGATATACTTAAACTTGCTAGTCCGTATCAGTTTACTCTTGTGGGAAAGTTTTCTGTTCGCAGACCTAACCTTGATGTGATTCGTATTTTTTTCGGTAAACTGAAATTATCTGGGAACTTCTCTATAGGTTTATTGGATCCTAGACATATTTCTATTCAGCTATCTAATGATCTTGATTACAGTAGGGTTTTTGCTAGACGTTCATATTACATTATGAACTGTCAAATGCAGCTTCTTAAATGGACTCCTTTTTTTGATGTGAAAGAGGAATCGCCTATTGTTCCTATTTGGATTTCTTTTCCTAACCTTCGCTTGCATTTTTTTAATTTGCATGTCTTGCACGCTCTTGGAACCATTTTTGGTCGTCCCCTGCAATCGGACCATGCCACTGCTTCTAGGACTAGACCTTCGGTGGCCCGGATCATGGTGGAAATGGACATTACGAAAAAACATCCCAAAGAGGTATGGATCGGATCTGAAGGAGCTGGTTATCTCCAAAAGGTGGTCTTTGAAAATATTCCGGATTTCTGCTCCCACTATAAGGTTCACGGCTATGCTTTTAGTGACTGTTTTTTAGCCCACCCGCACCTTAAGAAAGGTATTACAAATGGGAAATCTGCTGCTTCCCTGCTCGGGAGGGAACAAAATCAGGTTGAGGAACTTTTGGATCTTCCTGTTAACAATGAGATTTTAGTGAATAGGGACAACTTGGATACAGCTCATTCCAACAAGGCTATTAATGACCATGCTGGTAATTTGGAAGAACCTAGCATATTGGAGGATAGAGACGGGAGTCCTACGGTTGCATTGGTTTTAAATAATAAGGAGGATGAATCCGAGCCTGAGGTTAGTATTCCTTTGGAGGTTGTCATCCCTTTAGAAATTGTGGATCAAGGTGTTAATATTAGAGAGGTGGAGAGTAATATTAATAGTGATATTAGAAAGGATGGGGAGGAAGAACCTATGGAGGAAGGTGAAATTACCATTAACAAAGCTGTTTCTCTAAATGGAACCTCTGAGTCTATTAATGATGTCTCCTTGTTGTCCCCTCTCACTAACTTACTTGTTAACAATACTGAAAATGGGTTCACTAAAGTGGGAAGGAAGAAAAATAAAAATTCGAAACCCAATGATGGTCAAGCCTCCAGGGCTACTCGAGCTACTTGTCCTTCTTCTTCTAATGTTTAAAGCCATCATATGGAATATTAGAGGTGTTGGTAATTTACCGTCTTTGGATAGGGCTAAAAATTTGTGTAGGATTTACAATATTAACGTTTTGATTTTACTTGAACCTTTAATTTCTTCTTCGTATCTGGATTCTACTCGCATTAAGTTGGGTTTTGATTCTGCTTTTAGTAATTGCTCCAACAAAATTTGGATTTTTTGGAAACATTGGGTTAACTTAAATATCTTGCATGATCAACCTCAAATTGTTCATACCTCTATTAAGTTTCAGCAATTTTTCTGTTACGCTTCTTTCGTTTATGCCTCTTGCTCTATGATTACTAGGAGAATTTTATGGTCTCAAATCTATGATTTTTCTAATGTTATTTCTGACTCGTGGATGATTGGTGGTGATTTTAACACTATTTCTAATGCTACTGAGAGGGTGGGTGGTAATCCTCCCAATGCTCATTCTATGGAAGATTTTAATGATATGATCCTTAATTCTAATTTGCATGATATTGGTTTCATTGGTCATGGTTTCACCTGGAATCAGGCTACGATGTGGCAACGTTTGGATCGTATTCTTTTCAATAGTAGTTGGATTTCTAACTTTCCTAACACCTACATTGAACATTTATCTAGAACATTATCTGATCATTCTCCTTTGCTTTTAAATATTTCTATGCATCATACTAGTACTCCTTCTCCTTTTAGATTTCAAAACATGTGGCTTCTTCATGAGTCCTTTATTAGCATCGTTGAAAGTAATTGGCAGGCCCCTTTATCTCCTTACGATAATAGTATTGGTATGGAGAGATTTTGGCTTAAGCTCAAAAGACTAAAATAGATTTTGAAGTGGTGGAATAAATTTATTTTCAAAAACTTATTTTCTAATATTACTCAGGCTGAGAACCAAGTTGTTTTGGCTGATAATATCTTTTCTGAACTTGAAGAAAGATGCTTTAACCAAACTTCAAATGCAAGAAGAGATTTTTTGGAGGCAAAAGGCTGCCTCTAGATTTGTTCTTGAGGGGGACAGAAATACTAAATTCTTCCATAATATTGCTAATCATAAGAAGGTTACTAGCTTTATTCACAAAATTATTAATCCTGATGGTACTCACATTGATTCTCTTGATTTAGTTTATGAGTCGGGCATTCACTACTTCAAGAATGCTTTCAACAAGGATTTTACTCCTGATCTGAATGTGAATTTTTCTATTATTCCTCCTATCGTTTCTATGGAGGATAACACCATGCTTTCTAAAATCCCTTCTATGGATGAAATTTGGATGACTTTAAAAGACATGAACTCTGATTCCGTTGCGGGTCCGGATGGTTTTACTACTAATTTTTTTCAAAAAAGTTGGAGTATCATTAAAGATGACTTAGTTGAAAGTTCGAAAGGGATGTTAAGCCCTAGTGAACTAGTCCCGAGGCTAACCAAGAGGGGGGGGGGGGGGTGAATTGGTTATTTAAAAATTTCACGATAACTATGAAAATCTTTTCGATACTTAGCAGCGGAAACAAGTAAACAATAACGAAAAGATCAACCAACGATATTCACCCAAGCAGTTTATATTGAAAAGTAAAATGCAAAACTGAATCAGAAAAGCAAACCAGATTTTATAGTGGTTCGGTCAACTTGACCTACGTCCACTCCCCGGAGCCTCCCCTCCGGGTATTGCACTAAACGAAAGTGACTCTCCTTTTGCTCCCACAGCAAGGCGGAGAAGCCTGTACAAAACACCTCCTTTTTACCACACGGTGAGGCAGAGAACCTGACTTCCTTTCGCTTCCTCCTGAAGCAGGCAGAGAACCTTTGAACTCCTTTTGCTTCCACCTGAAGCGGGTAGAGAACCCACGAACTCCTTTCGCTTCCACCTGAAGCGGGAAGAGAACCCGGATCTTCTAGCGAACGATCCTCCCACGAAGAACACCGACTAGATGACAGACGACGAGCGGAGAAGACGACTCTGATCCGTGCTTGGAGCAACCTTAGTGAATCCCTCACTAACTCCCCCTCACAAGATCTCTTCTCTCTCTCCCAACTCTCTCTTTTCTCTAGGGTTTCTCAGGGAAGGAAGGCAGCAAAAGATTTTTCCAAAAATTGGAAAAAGTTCTTTTAAAGGAGGGCTTAAAATTTGCCCTAAATCTCAACTTGTCGGCCAAGATCGTCCAGGACGATCGGTAGATCGTCCTGTACGATCAGTTCAAATTCAGCTGTTTCAGCCTGGACGATCTGGCTCTTCTGGACGATCAGTAGAAAAATTTGTTCATATCGTCCCGTACGATCCTGCGATCGTCCGGGACGATTAGTGCAAATTGAGGGAAATCGTCCAGAAGACAGTTCGGGTCGTCCAGAGAAATCTGTGCTGGACGACCAAAAAATGACTTGATCGTCCCGGACGATAGGGTAATCGTCCGGTACGATTAGTTCAAAAAGGCCCCAAATCGTCCTGTACATAGTTCTGGACGTACAGCTGAAATGCACAAGACGATCACGATCGTCCGGGACGATCCTGCGATCGTCCTGGACGATGTGATCGTATCAATTAAACATTAATTGCTTTCCTTAATTACCAGACTAATTTAGGCATGATTGTAGTGAATCGTCCAAGATGATACACGTATCGTCCGGGACGATCAGACCAAAATACTTAAAATAAAACTTGCCTAACTTAATCTGGCGGTTGAGAATTTCTGATTTGGGAATATCGTCCCGTACGATCCGTAGATCGTCCAGGACGATCGGCTCAATCAGACCCTCTTAGCTTAGTCGCCCTAATTAGGGTTTCTATTTTTAACTGGATCGTCCAGGATGATGAAACTATCGTCCAGGACGATCTGAACAAAAATTGAACAGAAACTCTAACTCACTCAATCTCTCCCCCTGAGTGTGTGTGTGCAAGGTTACTTAGCTAGGAGATCAGTTACATTACAATTGACTCAATAAAAGGAAAAATCATACATTTGACACACTTGGACCCAATCTTGAGTTGGCTTGAGTGGCTCGCGGTCTTTTGTGCCTGAAACAGACTAGCCAAGCAAAACACACTGGAAACATGTTTGTCATCATCAAAACCAGATTTGCAACAATCTCCCCCTTTTTGATGATGGCAAATATTTGTAAAGTAGTCTGACAGTAAAAGTAAACTAGGAGATCAAACAAACAAACATTTTTTTTAAATTTTCATTTAACAGCTAAAACAATACAGGAAACATTGACTCAGAAAACAGAAACAGACACGACTACAACTGACTCCCCCTTTTGACATCACAAAAAAGAGGAGGGAAAAACATAACACGGAAATAAAACATAAAATAAAACATATTGATTTTAGATTCAAAAACCAATGACAGGACAATTGACAGCGCTGAAATCCAAAAAAGGTTGGAAATAATCAACTTTCGTAACTTCGACCCCGGGCACCTTATCGATGCAAACCTCTTCCAACACAAAAATCCGATTCAGAATAAAAGACATTAGATTTGAAAAGAAATCCTTTCAAGCCTCGTTCCAGAAAAATATCTGATATAATAGTGTTACAAAGTAAAAAAAATCAGAAATCATGATTTTCAAAACTCAAGCTTTTGAAAATATTAAGTGGCGCACAGATTCCTCTAAGACATTTAACAGTCTGAAAGGAAAGAAAGCTTGTTTTGGGATCATTTTGTGCCTCTTTTTCAAATTGGTTGGCGCTTTGCGCATCTTTTGATTTTTGATACACTTTGTGTATCCAATTTGACAATTTCGCATCTTTTCAGTTTTGGGCTAATTTTATGCCTCTTTTTCAAATTATCTGGCGCACTGCGCATCTTTTATAAGCTTTCTCCTTTTCATAATCATTAAAGAGTCTCAGCTGTGAGATTATCTTCCAGATATAGGAGATGACTCTCCGTAGTAAGGAAGAACGATTCACAAAACAAAATCCATACAACATATGATAAATGCAATCACTTGGTTTAGAAAATCAAACTAATGACTCAAGACTTTGAAAAACACTATTGATATGAGGCAGATTACTGTAGGAAGATAAAATAATCTCTATTTCAAAAACTAACATTTTAATTTTGAAAAGGATTTTTATTCAAAAGAAACTACACACCAGTAAAGGAGTTAGAGGAAGAGAAACAATTATCAATGTTTCTTCCCTTTAACAGATTCAGCGAAGTCAATCACTGCTTATCAGTTTCCAAACCAAAACAAGGTAAAAACTCCCAGTCAAAAATTCAGATCACCAGAAGTAGTGAGCGGTGATCAGATCTTGAAAAGCATAAAACAGTAAGTGCAAGATATGAACCCGTAAATAAATAAAAACTGGTAGAAAATCATAACAAAGTAAATACTCAAATCAAACTAACAAAAAAGGGTAACACAGAAATCAGCAGAAGAAATAAAATCAACCGAAAGCAAATAATCAAACCAAAACTAACTAACAAAAATCAGAAATCAGAATACAAAAACTAACTAACAGAAATCAGAAAACAGAATACAGAAAACTAACTAACCGAAATCAGAATACCAATCATAACAATCATAAATCAGCAGTCATCAGAATCAAGCATTTATATCAATCACTCCTAATCTGGTTCTCAAAATGCTGAATGAGTCAAAGGCCAGTGGTTTAGTGAATATGTCAGCCAGCTGATTTTCAGTTGCTACGTGGTGTAGCTCAATGTCCCCTTTTGTAACATGGTCCCTAATGAAGTGATGCCTAATGTCAATGTGTTTGGTCCTAGAATGTTGGATTGGATTCTTAGAGATACAGATGGCACTAGTATTATCACACAGAACAGAAATTGTGCCAACAGGTACTCCTAAATCCAAGACTTGCTGCTTCAACCAAAGAACTTGGGCCACACAACTCCCTAAGGAAATGTACTCAGCTTCAGCAGTGGAAAGTGCAACTGAGTTCTGTTTTCTACTGGACCAGGAGACTAACGACTGTCCTATAAATTGATAAGTCCCAGAAGTACTCTTCCTATCCACCCTACACCCCGTAAAGTCAGAATCAGAATATCCAATGATCTCAAAAGAGGTGCTGTGCCTAGGGTACCAAATTCCTAGGTTTGGGGTTCCTAAAAGATATCTAAGAATTCTCTTAACAACAGTCAGGTGGGACTCTTTAGGATCAGCCTGAAACCTAGCACAAAGACAGACACTAAACATTATATCAGGTCGGCTAGCAGTCAGGTAAAGCAGTGAACCTATTATCCCTCTATACTTCTTCTGATCAACAGATTTTCCATTTGAATCCTTATCTAACTGAACTGAGGAGGGCATGGGAGTATTGATTGGCTTGGCTTTGTCCATTTCATATTTCTTCAAAATGTCCTTAGTGTATTTTGATTGATTGAGAAAGGTTTCATCATCCGTTTGCCTTATGCTAAACCCCAAAAAGTAGGACAATTCTCCCATCATACTCATCTCAAACTCTTTACTCATTGTTTTAGAAAACTCTTCACATAAGTATTTATCAGAAGATCCAAAAATTATATCATCAACATAGATCTGGACAATGAGTAAGTCATCTCCTAATCTCCTCAGAAAAAGGGTGGTGTCTATGCTCCCCTTAACAAACTCTCTTTCTAACAGGAATGTGCTAAGCCTCTCATACCAAGCTCTGGGTGCCTGTTTCAATCCATATAAGGCCTTTTTTAATTTATAGACATGGCTTGGATATTGGGAACTCTCAAAACCTGGGGGTTGTTCTACAAAAACATCTTCTTTAATTACCCCATTTAAAAAGGCACTCTTGACATCCATTTGAAACAGCTTAAATCCCTTGTAACAGGCAAAAGATAGTAGCACTCTAATGGCTTCCAATCTAGCTACAGGGGCAAAAGTTTCCTCAAAATCTATCCCTTCTATCTGATTATACCCCTTAGCCACCAATCTTGCCTTATTTCTCACCACCACACCAGAATCATTCATCTTATTCTTAAAGACCCACTTGGTTCCCACAATACTTTGGTTTCTAGGTCTTTCTACTAACTCCCAAACATCATTCCTTACAAATTGATTCAATTCTTCCTACATAGCTAAAATCCAAAACTCATCCGACAAGGCTTGATTGATGTTGGTGGGTTCAGTCATTGAGATAAAGGCAGAATGGTTTACTTCCTTCCTAAGTCCATGCCTAGTCCTAACACCTTCAGAAGGGTCTCCTAAGATCAGTTCTTTAGGATGACTCGAAGAATATCTCCAATCTCTAGGCAATGTGGTTTGAGGTTCTACCCTTTCCTCTAAATTTGTATTTCCAACTCCTTGGGTAACCTCAACAATCTCTTCATCTTCTACTTCAGATCTAGACTCCTTAGGATCAGATTCATCAAACACTACATGGGTTGTTTCTTCCACCACCAAAGTCCTCCTATTGAACACCCTAAAGGATTTCCCCACACTTGAATATCCTAAGAACACTCCTTCATCAGATTTGGGGTCAAATTTACCTAAGGGTGACTTCCCGTTGTTCAGAATGAAAATCTTACAGCCAAAGACATGGAGGTGGGACAGATTTGGTGTTCTACCCTTAATGATCTCATAAGGTGTCTTGTTCAGTTTGACTCTCACATTCACCCTATTCAGCACATAACAGGCAGTGTTCACCGCTTCAGCCCAAAAGTATTTTGGAAGTGAATACTCGGCAAGCATGGCTCTAGCGGCTTCCACTAAGGTCCTGTTCTTCCTTTCAGCTACCCCGTTCTGCTGAGGGGTCCTAGGAGCTGAAAAATTGTGACTAATCCCATGATTCTCACAAAAACTTCAAAATCTTTCATTTTCAAACTCCCCTCCGTGATCACTATGGATGGTAATAATCTCACATCCTAACTTCTTCTGAATCCAAGTAGAGAAAGATCTAAACTCATCAAATGACTCAGATTTGTGTGACAAAAACTTAACCCAAGTGAACCTCGAATAATCATCTACAATCACAAAACCATAAACTCTCCCCCCTAAGCTGGCAGTGCTAATGGGTCCAAAGAGGTCCATGTGAAGAACTTCTAAAGGTCTAGAGGTGCTAATGTCCTTAACAGAGTGAAAAGAGGACTGGACTTGCTTCCCCAACTGACAGGCATCACACATATGATCCTTAGTGAACTTAAGCTTGGGCACACCTCTAACTAAGTCCTTTTGGGTGACTCTCCTAAGGGTTTTCATACTGGCATGACACAATCTCCTATGCCATAACCAAGACTCATCAGCAGCAGTTTTTAAGCAAATTGAATTATCAGATTTAATGCTACTTACATCCAGCTTGTAGACGTTGTTGATCCTTTGTCCCTGCAAAACAACTTCATTATTTAAGCTTAAAATGCAGCCAGTGGGCAGGAATTTGATGCTGTATCCCTTGTCGCAGAGTTGACTAATGCTCATCAAGTTGTGTTTCAGTCCATCTACAAGCAAAATATTATCAATCACAAAGTTCTTTGAATCACCAATTATACCTGTGCCTACCACCTTCCTAGTGGTGATATCTCCAAGTGTAACCTTGCCTCCAGCTCTGGCCTCCAGCGAAATGAACTGATTTGCATCTCCAGTCATATGTCTAGAACATCCGCTGTCCAGGTACCACATGCTCTCACGAGGTCTTGTGTGAGAGCACACCTATAAAATCATCAAATGTCAGTCTTAGGAACCCAAACAGGTTTGGGTTCCTTAAAATGAAAAGAAGAATGCGATGCATGCGTGCTGTGCTGTGCAACAGGCAGTTTGGGTCTCCACACCCAATGTGTACTACGGTGAACAGTACAAGTGTGTGATATGTGTCCTAACATGCCACATGAAAAACATCTAACACCAGGAAAAGGATTAACTAAACGTCGTGAGTGATAGTGCCTCTTCTTAGTAGTGTATGAAACATTCTTTGATGAACTTGCAACAGAATTTTTAAAAGGTGGCGGTGCATAAAATTGTTCAAAAGTAGGCGGTGTTTTGTTATTTTCAAAAGCACTGATTTTCACTTTCAAAAACTCAATGTGTTTGTTTAAACTTCCAATTTCAAACGTTTTTGCACTTTCAATACTTTCTAACTCAGATGCCAAATCATTCACTTTCTTAAAAGCAAGTTCTAATTCACCATGCGATGTTTTTAACAAGTTATGCTCAACAATTAAATCAGAATGCTTTTTATTCAGTTCATCAAACTCATCTAGTAAAGACATGTGATTGCTATCAATGGTGGAATGATCCTTAATCAACACTTCATGCTCTTTTTGCAAAGTCAGATAATCTAGTTTCAAACTAGCATGAGTTTTCTTAAGCTTCCTATACGATGTATGAATCTTTTCAGAAACTTCAAATAACTGATCGTAAGTAAGCTCACATACCTCTTCCTGGTCCGACTGACCAGGGTGATCATTCGCCATCAGACACAAGTTTGTTTCCTCCTCTTCAGCTTCAGTCTCAGAAGAGTCGGATGCAGAGTCTGCCCAGAACGCCTTCTGAATCCGCTTCTTGTCCTTTCTGAACTTTGGTTTCTCCTCACCCTTCTCCTTGCTTGGGTGAGCTTTAAGTGTTGGACAATCAGCCTTAATGTGTCCAGGCTTCCTGCATTCAAAACAAACCGATTCAGATGAACCCTTAAAGTTTTTATTGAACTTACCCTTGTTCCACTTCTGATAGTTCTTATGTTTCTTCCTTAGAAAGCTTTTGAATTGCCTTGTGATTAAGGCAACTTCATCGCTATCAGACCCGGAAGTGCTAGCATCTGAATCTTTGGCCTTTAGTGCTACGGTCTTCTCTTTCTTGCGTTCTCCTGCATCAAGTTGCCTTTGGTTCACCCCTTGCTCGTAAGCAATGAGTGATCCAAGTAAGCTGTCAATAGAGTAAGTATTTAAATCTTTGGATTCAGTAATAGCAGTAATCTTAGCATCATAAGAAGTAGGCAAACATCTAAGAATCTTGTTCACTCTTTCGTAGTTGGTAAGTTCTCTACCTAAAGCATGCAAAGAGGTAACAATCTGAGTGAACCTTGTGTACATTTCTGAAATAGTCTCACTAGGTTTCATGCAAAAAAGTTCGTAATCATGTAACAAGATGTTTAACCTAGATTGTTTGACTTCAGTTGTACCTTCGTATGTTATACATAACCTATCCCAGATTTCCTTTCCCGTTGTACAAGTAGAAACACGCATATAGTCTTCAGATTTCAAAGCACAAAAGAAACAGTTCAAACATTTTGCATTCAACTGTGCTAAATCACGATCATCAAACGTCCAATCAGCAAATGGCAATTCAGTTTTCACATTGTTAATCATTCGAAAAGGTGGTTCGTATCCGTCCTTAACTAACATCCACATGCGATAATCAATAGATTGCAGAAAAGTAGACATGCGTGTTTTCCAAATATCAAAAGGAATATTGTCAAACAACGGTGGTCTGGTAATAGAATAACCTTCAGCAGTATTACGATTGTTACAGTTAGCCATTGGATCAAATTCAAAAGTTTTTAAACAGAAATTTTGAATCCCTCTCTGATACCACTTGAAAGTTCGAAAGGGATGTTAAGCCCTAGTGAACTAGTCCCGAGGCTAACCAAGAGGGGGGGTGAATTGGTTATTTAAAAATTTCACGATAACTATGAAATTCTTTTCGATACTTAGCAGCGGAAACAAGTAAAAAATAACGAAAAGATCAACCAACGATATTCACCCAAGCAGTTTATATTGAAAAGTAAAATGCAAAACTGAATCAGAAAAGCAAACCAGATTTTATAGTGGTTCGGTCAACTTGACCTACGTCCACTCCCCGGAGCCTCCCCTCCGGGTATTGCACTAAACGAAAGTGACTCTCCTTTTGCTCCCACAGCAAGGCGGAGAAGCCTGTACAAAACACCTCCTTTTTACCACACGGTGAGGCAGAGAACCTGACTTCCTTTCGCTTCCTCCTGAAGCAGGCAGAGAACCTTTGAACTCCTTTTGCTTCCACCTGAAGCGGGCAGAGAACCCACGAACTCCTTTCGCTTCCACCTGAAGCGGGCAGAGAACCCGGATCTTCTAGCGAACGATCCTCCCACGAAGAACACCGACTAGACGACAGACGACGAGCGGAGAAGACGACTCTGATCCCTTGCTTGGAGCAACCTTAGTGAATCCCTCACTAACTCCCCCTCACAAGATCTCTTCTCTCTCTCCCAACTCTCTCTTTTCTCTAGGGTTTCTCAGGGAAGGAAGGCAGCAAAAGATTTTTCCAAAAATTGGAAAAAGTTCTTTTAAAGGAGGGCTTAAAATTTGCCCTAAATCTCAACTTGTCGGCCAAGATCGTCCAGGACGATCGGTAGATCGTCCTGTACGATCAGTTCAAATTCAGCTGTTTCAGCCTGGACGATCTGGCTCTTCTGGACGATCAGTAGAAAAATTTGTTCATATCGTCCCGTACGATCCTGCGATTGTCCGGGACGATTAGTGCAAATTGAGGGAAATCGTCCAGAAAACAGTTCGGGTCGTCCAGAGAAATCTGTGCTGGACGACCAAAAAATGACTTGATCGTCCTGGACGATAGGGTAATCGTCCGGTACGATTAGTTCAAAAAGGCCCCAAATCATCCTGTACATAGTTCTGGACGTACAGCTGAAATGCACAAGACGATCACGATCGTCCGGGACGATCCTGCGATCGTCCTGGACGATGTGATCGTATCAATTAAACATTAATTGCTTTCCTTAATTACCAGACTAATTTAGGCATGATTGTAGTGAATTGTCCAGGACGATACACGTATCGTCCGGGACGATCAGACCAAAATACTTAAAATAAAACTTGCCTAACTTAATCTGGCGGCTGAGAATTTCTGATTTGGGAATATCGTCCCGTACGATCTGTAGATCGTCCAGGACGATCGGCTCAATCAGACCCTCTTAGCTTAGTCACCCTAATTAGGGTTTCTATTTTTAACTGGATCGTCCAGGACGATGAAATTATCGTCCAGGACGATCTGAACAAAAATTGAACAGAAACTCTAACTCACTCAATCTCTCCCCCTGAGTGTGTGTGTGCAAGGTTACTTAGCTAGGGGATCAGTTACATTACAATTGACTCAATAAAAGGAAAAATCATACATTTGACACACTTGGACCCGATCTTGAGTTGGCTTGAGTGGCTCGCGGTCTTTTGTGCCTGAAACAAATTAGCCAAGTAAAACACACTGGAAACATGTTTGTCATCATCAAAACCAAATTTGCAACATTAGTCAGTGCTGTTATTGATTTTTTTCAAAGGTAATCCCTATCCTAAATTCTTTACTTCCACCTCTATTGTGCTTATTCCTAAAAGTTCTAGCACTAATTTTTGGAGTGATTTCCGCCCCATTAGTCTTTACTCTTTTTTTAACAAACTCAATGCCAAGTTGATCATGAATAGATTAGCTTTAATTCTTCCTAAGATTATCTCTTTAGAACAAACTGATTTTGTTAAAGATCGCTCTATTTTTGATAATGTTCTTTTGTCTCAAGAGTTAATTCATGATTTGGAGGCTAAGATTTCGGGTGGTAATGTTATCTTTAAAATTGACATTTCCAAAGCTTATGACAATCTTAACTGGGAATTTCTTTATTCCATGCTTAAAGCTTTTGGTTTCAGTTATGGTTTTATTAAGATCATTAAAAATTGCATTGAGAATTATTTTTTCTCTGTTATCATAAATGGTAAGAATCATGGTTTCTTTTAATCTTCTCATGGGCTTAGGCACAGTGATCCTTTATCTCCTGCTTTGTCCATTTTGGTGGTGAAATTTCTTTCTAGAGGTATTAATGATCTTTTTTTAAAGCATCCTACTTTACAGTACAGGACTTTGGGCGGTTTACCTATTTCTCATCTTAGTTTTGCTGATGATTTTATTATTTTCACTAATGGGTCCAAAAAGATGTTACATATTCTTTTTAAATTTATGCATCAATTCCAAAATGCTAGTGGTTTACGGTTTAATCATACTAAAAGTTGTTTTATTACTGCTAAGTCTATTTCCACCTAAAGGAGCATGTCCATTCAGAACACTTTTGGTTTTGTGCATAAACTGCTTCCCATGAAGTATTTAGGGACTCCCCTTTTTAAAGGTAGGAAGAGATCGCATTTATTTGGGGACGTTTTCTCTGCTGTTCAAACTAAACTTTCATCTTGGGCTTACAACTGTCTTTCTTTTGGTGGTAGATTGGTGTTGATTAAGAGTGTTTTGTGTTATATTTCCATATATTTATTTCATACTTTATATCCGACCATGTCCATTTGTACTAGGCTTCATAGGATTTTCAACAAGTTCTTTTGGGGGTCGAAGGATGGTAAATCTGCCATCTGCTGGACTTCCTAGGATAAGTGCTCTGGTTCTTCTAACGAAGGTAAACTTGGTTTTAAAAATTTACGTGATATGTCTCTTGGTTTTTCTTATAAACTTTAGTTCAATTTTAGAGTTAAGAAAAGTCTTTGGACTCAATTCATGAATGCTAAATATTGTAATGGCAAGCATCCTCTTTTAGCTCCTTTTAAGAAGGGGGATTCTCTTACTTGGAAAAGGATGAATTCCATTAAGTGGGAAGCGGAGAACTTTATCCAATGGGGTTTGGGGAAAGGGGACATCTTTTTTTGGCAAGACAATTGGTTGGGGGCTTCCTTTATTGATAACTTGATTAATTCTCATACCATTTCTTCTTGCAAAGTGTCTCATTTTTTTCAGGATGGTAAATGGAATGTGGATCTCCTTGCTGAGATGGTGCCGGCTTTTGTTATTAATCTTATTATTAAGATCCCTCTTCAACTTGACCATAAGGATTGCATTATGTTCAATAAATCGAATGATGGTTGTTTTAAGCTTAAGGATGTTTGGCATTCCATTAGGGATTCATTTGATAAATCTCAGACTTACGCCGCTATTTGGTATAAAGGTATCTCTCTATCTTACTCTATTTTTTCTTGGAAAATTTTTCATAATTTCATTCCGGTGGACACTATCTTAACCAAGAGGGGTTTAAATATTGTTTCCAAGTGCCAATGTTATTTTCATGTTGAGAATTTAAACCATGTTTTTGCTAATGGTCCAGTTGCTACCAAAGTGTGGATGTACTTTAATAATTTATTTAAAAGGAAGTTTTGTAAAGAGTACTTAAACATCAAGAGTATTTTTCAGGATTGGTTCGTCCTGACTAAAGGTAATATTTGTAATATTCATCCTATTATTATTTGTTGGTATCTGTGGAAGAGTAGAAATGAGTCTAAGCATGATAACATTGTTATGAATGCTTTGAATATTATTGGTAAGATTAAGGATAGAGTTAAACAATTATTTGTGGCCAACCTGATTAGTGGAAAAAATTTTATCGGCTATGTGTATATAGCTGATCACTTTGATATTAAGTGCTCTTATATTATCCAGCATCGCAAAGAGAATCTTGTTAAATGGTTGAAACCTCCGTTTGGCATTCATAAACTTAACACTGATGGTTCTTTTAACACTTTGAAAGCAGGTTGTGGTGGGCTTATGCGTGATTATCAGGGGAATATCATTACTGCTTTTGTGGGTCCCTCTCTTGCTAATAATGCGATTATTGCGGAACTTCAAGCTTTAAAGTATGGTATTCAACTTTGTATCTCTTTAGGGATTTCTAATCTCTGGATCGAAGTGGACGCCAAGTTGGTTATCCATTTTATCAGTGATAATGCCAATGCTAATCCTTCTTACTTTTACATTATCAGGGAAATTAAGCACTACCTATCTCGTCTCACTTATAGTATATCCCATATTCATAGAGAAGGTAACTCTGCTACTGATTAGTTAGCCAACATGGGTTGCAACTTACTTGATTTTGTGGATTTGGGGCGGAATTCCATTTCTAGAAAGCTGCTGGGGCTTACTTGTCTGGATCGTTTGGGTCTTCCCTATATTAGGATCTCCTAGCTCTCTGGGTTCTTCTGGTTTTGGCTTTCTTCTTGCAGTTGGGTCTGTGTTTCTTTCTCGGTTTCTTTATTTTGGTTTATTTTCCCGCCTGGTTGGCTGCCTTTCTTTCCATTAATCCTGTGGGTTTGTATTGGCTTAGAGTTTTTGTGTGCTACTGTGGTTTGGTCTGTTGTTTCACTTTGGATTATTGGATTATTTCTTTCCTTTCGGTGCTTTATGTGAGTTATGACATGGCCTATGCCTGTGGCTGTATTGGCTGTATTCTTTTCGACAAGGTGGTTTGTATCTTCGGGTTTTTGTTACGTGCTACTAGTTTGGTTCTTTCCCCTGTTATGGTCTGTTATTCTGGATGGGACCGTGGGGTTGGTCAGGGTTTTGAGGGATTTGCCCAGGAGCCTTCCTGGTGTTGTTGGGTTTTTATGCAAAGGTGGATCATTAACTGTTGGTTTTGGTTTATCAGCCACTATCTTGATGCTGCTTTGGATCATCAAATCTATGGCAAATTTTTATATGAGCTAGAGATGGATTGTCTCTATAATACCACTCTATTTTTATTTTCTATTTGGGCTATTACCTTTGTCCTTGCAGGCCTCTTTTGCAGGTTCTTGGAGACTCTTTCTCGTTTTGTGCAGGGACTTGTGGTCATCGAGAAGATTGAGCTGAGTTTGCTTACCTTTTCCTTCTCTTTTTGGGACTATTTTTTGGTTTTGCGTAGAATGTTATTAGTGTTTCCTGTAACTTTTCTTAGTAATGACATCCGTCTCTTAGTTTTCTTTTTCTTTTTGATTGTAGCTCTTCTGAGCAGTAGCGAGCTGGAAGTCCTTTAAGGACCTTGTAATCAATTTTTCATATCAACACGAAGGCCCGTCGGAGGGTTTACCCAAAAAAAAAAAAAACATAATTGGTTTTATCAATAAGAGGAAAATGATAATAGCATCACTTTCAACAAGAATTTGATCATTGGTAATAACATTGATTCTCAAAGATCAGAATTTATCAAAAGATGAGATAGAGATTGATGGCTTAGACTCCTCACAAGTAACTAGCTAGGCTCTCTTCAAAAGTTTTACGTTCTTGGTGGATTTACCAATAAACTACAACTTGTGTGAAAATTTCTCGCTCATCCCCACTGCTTGTAGAATAATTTCTCGAGCTTTAGGAATATGTTTATCCTTGTCAAAATTATTATATTTTGCGATGTTGGCTTGATAATTTTTTTTTTCCTTAAACCAAGATGGAGTTTGAAGCAATCTTCATTCAATTGACAAAGTGCATAACATTGGGTACCATATTTCGGGATGTCTTCAAATATAACATTTTATCACTAATTATTCTCAGTCAATGATATTTAATAACATTCATTTTTTTTTCAATATATAGAAATGATTACTTCATAGCATTAACAATAGTAATATAAACTTATAAGCTTAACTGAAGATTTTGCTTAAGGAAATCAAGGATTTATGATTAATGAAGTCATTCCTCAAACTATGAAGAGCAATCTAAATGGGTGTAATAGGTCGGTTCTTGATCATAATAACAATTTCAATCACCTATATGTTAAGTTCAATAAGCAAAAAAGTATCGCATACTCACTATCATTTGATAGCTACATAATCACATTGAAAAAATCAAAATGATCTACAATGATATTGTATGATATTCTAATCGTTGAAAAAATAAATTCCTTAACCCATCCAAGGGTGGGAGGGGCAATGTAAAACCAAGATGAAGATTTTCATTGTCTACAACTTGTCAATGACCAGGGAGCTTTTTTGCACTTAATAGCTTTGATAATCATACTCCAGTGGATAGAAACACATATGTCATACTAAGCTTTCAAATGATACCATTAATCATTCTCTGTAAGACTTCTAAGAAAGTTGAAACTTATTGGTCTCCAAAGTAGTTGAAAAGTGCCTACAACCATTGATGTCATTTTATTTATATAACATGAAGAGGATGCATGTATGAAAATATATTTGGAGTGAATTTGATCTTGATTGAGATTTGCAAGTCTAAGCTTAAAACCCAAAATTGGTTTTAGGTCAAATCTTATGATTGACTTTTAGAAATTTTTATAAGATTATCATTTAGAGAAATTAGGCTCCATAACTAACATGAATGATAGAGAACACTTTGGAGGTGCTCCACAATTTATGTAAATCGAGTGTTATGAGGTGTGTTGCGGATCTATTAAGGGTCGTAGGCATCACCTATAATCTTTCATCAGTATGAGACAGTGATGATTAAACAAAAACATAATATCCATTAGACAGATCATCATGTTCTTTTCTTGAGACATCTCAAGGTAATGATAACCTTGTTTGATTCAATCAATATTATAATTAACATTGGAAGGAGATTGAGAGGCCATTAGCATGATCCAACACCCCACTATGAAAAGACATTTTGCAATATAAAAAAATGCTTTACATTGAATTGACCATTGATGTAATATATATTGGTAATAAATCATAGACAACTTTTTTTTGGAACGGGGTATCCACCCACTGCCACTCCCGAGAGATTGTTTGGCGGCGTGACTAATTCTCGGCTGACCTAGAGGAGGTACCCACCCCAGAAACCTTCTGGCCGCACTTTATTGGGCCTCACTTAAGAGGCGCTGCCAATTCAATTCAAGTAAGATACAAATGGAACAATTTATATAAAAAATCGATATAAGTACAAGATCGAAAATATAAAAAAAAAACGCTTCAATGCTTTAATATAGAATGAAAAACTCACTTTGCCCTCCTGTCTTTCTTCTACAATCCTTCTCTATTAATGCCTCTAATTTTAAAAAAGCCACAGCATTTCCAGCGAAATGAAACGTTGGTGATTAAAATTTGAAAACCAACGGACAAAATAACATTTACAAAACTCCAATACTACTCCTGAAATGAAACATACGTAAACTTTAAAAAAAAATTCTAAGAAACTCTCTTGAAATTGATTGTAACGTACTCCACAGCTTCCTCATCCCTATATAAATCCTCCTGCAGTCCTCCCCAATCCCTTCATCAAAAAGTGAAACATCTAAAGTACTACTTCGTCCAACCCATACATATCAAAGCAGAGCCCAATATCCATGGCAAATTACTCATCAGCAACGTTTGGCATCCTCCTGCTCCTGGCTGCAGCAATGACAATTCCTCAAACAGCTTCCTCCTTCAGCCTCTTGAAATGCTGGGAAGCCGTCTCCTCCTTCGAAAGAGCCTGTTTTCCAAAGGTGGTGGTTCCCGAGGCCCTCAACATCCAGCTGAAGCTGACGACAGAGTGCTGCGGCGTATTAGAAGAGATAAAAGTGAATTGCCTCCCGAACATTTACCCCACCTTCTCCTTTGCTCCAAAGTTGGGTTCTATATTTCTACAAGTATGCGGTGACCACTCCGCACATGCGCCGCAGCCTGCCACCGGCGCTTAGCTCCTTATAAGAATCACGCATTCACCTCTTCGTTTCAAGTTTATTTATGCTTGCTACATGTTTTGTTATGTTTTGATTAATAAATTAGTACCTATCCTATAGACCAACTTATCTTCCCATATTGCTAATATTCATAATGATAATCCACCTAATTTTGATCTAGAGATATTTGACTCTATAAATAATCCATTCATGAATGTTTACAAGGTTGATGGTAAGAATGAAAAGTATGATGAAATTAATAGAATTATGATATTAATAAGTTTTAATAATGTAGCAATAATAATCAAACATTAGGGTTGTTATTATTATTATTTTTTATTAAAACCCATATAGGGCTTATGTGTAAATATCAAAAAAAAAAAGTTACAAGTCCTTAGAGGGATTCAACACTTAGTAAATGCTCAAAGGGCTACGGCTACATCTGGCTCTGGCGATCTCGAGTGCGTCTTCGGTTTTCACTATTTCGCTATCTGATCTCTACTGTAGATCCCGGTTTTTTTACTTGATTTCATTTTGGGGATTTCATTTCCATCCCTTTCGATGGCCTTTTGGCCCTAGTTTTCTCCCGCATGGAGGCGGGGTCTTCCTGTGCGATGTCTGATGCTTGGGGTGTTCCACCTAAGGCACCGATCTCATCCTCGAAAGGTATTCCTGACTCTACATCTCGATCTTTTCGGGATGTATTAGCGGGATCTTCGTCATCCCAGGATCCGGCTTTTTTGTTCACTAAATCGACGGTAAAAGGCTTCCCTACGCTTTTAATGTCTGAGGATGATATACTTAAACTTGCTAGTCCGTATCAGTTTACTCTTGTGGGAAAGTTTTCTGTTCGCAGACCTAACCTTGATGTGATTCGTATTTTTTTCGGTAAACTGAAATTATCTGGGAACTTCTCTATAGGTTTATTGGATCCTAGACATATTTCTATTCAGCTATCTAATGATCTTGATTACAGTAGGGTTTTTGCTAGACGTTCATATTACATTCTGAACTGTCAAATGCGGCTTCTTAAATGGACTCCTTTTTTTGATGTGAAAGAGGAATCGCCTATTGTTCCTATTTGGATTTCTTTTCCTAACCTTCGCTTGCATTTTTTTAATTTGCATGTCTTGCACGCTCTTGGGACCATTTTTGGTCGTCCCCTGCAATCGGACCATGCCACTGCTTCTAGGACTAGACCTTCGGTGGCCCGGATCATGGTGGAAATGGACATTACGAAAAAACATCCCAAAGAGGTATGGATCGGATCTGAAGGAGCTGGTTATCTCCAAAAGGTGGTCTTTGAAAATATTCTGGATTTCTGCTCCCACTATAAGGTTCACGGTTATGCTTTTAGTGACTGTTTTTTAGCACACCCGCACCTTAAGAAAGGTATTACAAATGGGAAATCTGCTGCTTCCCTGCTCGGGAGGGAACAAAATCAAGTTGAGGAACTTTTGAATCTTCCTGTTAACAATGAGATTTTAGTGAATAGGGACAACTTGGATACAGCTCATTCCAACAAGGCTATTAATGACCATGCTGGTAATTTGGAAGAACCTAGCATATTGGAGGATAGAGACGGGAGTCCTACGGTTGCATTGGTTTTAAATAATAAGGAGGATGAATCCGAGCCTGAGGTTAGTATTCCTTTGGAGGTTGTCATCCCTTTAGAAATTGTGGATCAAGGTGTTAATATTAGAGAGGTGGAGAGTAATATTAATAGTGATATTAGAAAGGATGGGGATGAAGAACCTATGGAGGAAGGTGAAATTACCATTAACAAAGCTGTTTCTCTAAATGGAACCTCTGAGTCTATTAATGATGTTTCCTTGTTGTCCCCTCTCACTAACTTACTTGTTAACAATACTGAAAATGGGTTCACTAAAGTGGGAAGGAAGAAAAATAAAAATTCGAAACCCAATGATGGTCAAGACTCCAGGGCTACTCGAGCTACTTGTCCTTCTTCTTCTAATGGTTAAAGCCATCATATGGAATATTAGAGGTTTTGGTAATTTACCGTCTTTGGATAGGGCTAAAACTTTGTGTAGGATTTACAATATTAACGTTTTGATTTTACTTGAACCTTTAATTTCTTCTTTGTATCTGGATTCTACTCGCATTAAGTTGGGTTTTGATTCTGCTTTTAGTAATTGCTCCAACAAAATTTGGATTTTTTTGGAAACATTGGGTTAACTTAAATATCTTGCATGATCAACCTCAAATTGTTCATACCTCTATTAAGTTTCAGCAATTTTTCTGTTACGCTTCTTTCGTTTATGCCTCTTGCTCTATGATTACTAGGAGAATTTTATGGTCTCAAATCTATGATTTTTCTAATGTTATTTCTGACTCGTGGATGATTGGTGGTGATTTTAACACTATTTCTAATGCTACTGAGAGGGTGGGTGGTAATCCTCCCAATGCTCATTCTATGGAAGATTTCAATGATATGATCCTTAATTCTAATTTGCATGATATTGGTTTCATTGGTCATGGTTTCACCTGGAATCAGGCTACGATGTGGCAACGTTTGGATCGTATTCTTTTCAATAGTAGTTGGATTTCTAACTTTCCTAACACCTACATTGAACATTTATCTAGAACATTATCTGATCATTCTCCTTTGCTTTTAAATATTTCTATGCATCATACTAGTACTCCTTCTCCTTTTAGATTTCAAAACATGTGGCTTCTTCATGAGTCCTTTATTAGCATCGTTGAAAGTAATTGGCAAGCCCCTTTATCTCCTTACGATAATAGTATTGGTATGGAGAGATTTTGGCTTAAGCTCAAAAGACTAAAATAGATTTTGAAGTGGTGGAATAAATTTATTTTCAAAAACTTATTTTCTAATATTACTCAGGCTGAGAACCAAGTTGTTTTGGCTGATAATAATTATTTGATTGATCCTTCTTTTGAGAACCTATCTTTTCTGAACTTGAAGAAAGATGCTTTAACCAAACTTCAAATGCAAGAAGAGGTTTTTTGGAGGCAAAAGGCTGCCTCTAGATTTGTTCTTGAGGGGGACAGAAATACTAAATTCTTCCATAATATTGCTAATCATAAGAAGGTTACTAGCTTTATTCACAAAATTATTAATCCTGATGGTACTCACATTGATTCTCTTGATTTAGTTTATGAGTCGGGCGTTCACTACTTCAAGAATGCTTTCAACAAGGATTTTACTCCTGATCTGAATGTGAATTTTTCTATTATTCCTCCTATCGTTTCTATGGAGGATAACACCATGCTTTCTAAAATCCCTTCTATGGATGAAATGTGGATGACTTTAAAAGACATGAACTCTGATTCCGTTGCGGGTCCGGATGGTTTTACTACTAATTTTTTTCAAAAAAGTTGGAGTATCATTAAAGATGACTTAGTCAGTGCTGTTATTGATTTTTTTCAAAGGTAATCCCTATCCTAAATTCTTTACTTCCACCTCTATTGTGCTTATTCCTAAAAGTTCTAGCACTAATTTTTGGAGTGATTTCCGCCCCATTAGTCTTTACTCTTTTTTTAACAAACTCAATGCCAAGTTGATCATGAATAGATTAGCTTTAATTCTTCCTAAGATTATCTCTTTAGAACAAACTGATTTTGTTAAAGATCGCTCTATTTTTGATAATGTTCTTTTGGCTCAAGAGTTAGTTCATGATTTGGAGGCTAAGATTTCGGGTGGTAATGTTATCTTTAAAATTGACATTTCCAAAGCTTATGACAATCTTAAATGGGAATTTCTTTATTCCATGCTTAAAGCTTTTGGTTTCAGTTATGGTTTTATTAAGATCATTAAAAATTGCATTGAGAATTGTTTTTTCTCTGTTATCATAAATGGTAAGAATCATGGTTTCTTTTAATCTTCTCATAGGCTTAGGCACGGTGATCCTTTATCTCCTGCTTTGTCCAATTTGGTGGTGAAATTTCTTTCTAGAGGTATTAATGATCTTTTTTTAAAGTATCCTACTTTACAGTACAGGACTTTGGGCGGTTTACCTATTTCTCATCTTAGTTTTGCTGATGATTTTATTATTTTCACTAATGGGTCCAAAAAGATGTTACATATTCTTTTTAAATTTATGCATCAATTCCAAAAAGCTAGTGGTTTACGGTTTAATCATACTAAAAGTTATTTTATTACTGCTAAGTCTATTTCCACCTAAAGGAGCATGTCCATTCAGAACACTTTTGGTTTTGTGCATAAACTGCTTCCCATGAAGTATTTAGGGACTCCCCTTTTTAAAGGTAGGAAGAGATCGCATTTATTTGGGGACATTTTCTCTGCTGTTCAAACTAAACTTTCATCTTGGGCTTACAACTGTCTTTCTTCTGGTGGTAGATTGGTGTTGATTAAGAGTGTTTTGTGTTATATTTCCATATATTTATTTCATACTTTATATCCGACCATGTCCATTTGTACTAGGCTTCATAGGATTTTCAACAAGTTCTTTTGGGGGTCGAAGGATGGTAAATCTGCCATCTGCTGGACTTCCTAGGATAAGTGCTATGGTTCTTCTAACGAAGGTAAACTTGGTTTTAAAAATTTACGTGATATGTCTCTTGGTTTTTCTTATAAACTTTAGTTCAATTTTAGAGCTAAGAAAAGTCTTTGGACTCAATTCATGAATGCTAAATATTGTAATGGCAAGCATCCTCTTTTAGCTCCTTTTAAGAAGGGGGATTCTCTTACTTGGAAAAGGATGAATTCCATTAAGTGGGAAGCGGAGAACTTTATCCAATGGGGTTTGGGGAAAGGGGACATCTTTTTTTGGCAAGACAATTGGTTGGGGGCTTCCTCTATTGATAACTTGATTAATTCTCATACCATTTCTTCTTGCAAAGTGTCTCATTTTTTTCAGGATGGTAAATGGAATGTGGATCTCCTTGCTGAGATGGTGCCGGCTTTTGTTATTAATCTTATTATTAAGATCCCTCTTCAACTTGACCATAAGGATTGCATTATGTTCAATAAATCGAATGATGGTTGTTTTAAGCTTAAGGATGTTTGGCATTCCATTAGGGATTCATTTGATAAATCTCAGACTTACGCCGCTATTTGGTATAAAGGTATCCCTCTATCTTACTCTATTTTTTCTTGGAGAATTTTTCATAATTTCATTCCGGTGGACACTATCTTAACCAAGAGGGGTTTAAATATTGTTTCCAAGTGCCAATGTTGTTTTCATGTTGAGAATTTAAACCATGTTTTTGCTAATGGTCTAGTTGCTACCAAAGTGTGGATGTACTTTAATAATTTATTTAAAAGGAAGTTTTGTAAAGAGTACTTAAACATCAAGAGTATTTTTCAGGATTGGTTCGTCCCGACTAAAGGTAATATTTGTAATATTCATCCTATTATTATTTGTTGGTATCTGTGGAAGAGTAGAAATGAGTCTAAGCATGATAACATTGTTATGAATGCTTTGAATATTATTGGTAAGATTAAGGATAAAGTTAAACAATTATTTGTGGCCAACCTGATTATTGGAAAAAATTTTATCGGCTATGTGTATATAGCTGATCACTTTGATATTAAGTGCTCTTCTATTATCCAGCATCGCAAAGAGAATCTTGTTAAATGGTTGAAACCTCCGTTTGGCATTCATAAACTTAACACTGATGGTTCTTTTAACACTTTGAAAGCTGGTTGTGGTGGGCTTATGCGTGATTATCAGGGGAATATCATTACTGCTTTTGTGGGTCCCTTTCTTGCTAATAATGCGATTATTACAGAACTTCAAGCTTTAAAGTATGGTATTCAACTTTGTATCTCTTTAGGGATTTCTAATGTCTGGATCAAAGTGGACGCCAAGTTGGTTATCCATTTTATCAGTGATAATGCCAATGCTAATCCTTCTTACTTTTACATTATCAGGGAAATTAAACACTGCCTATCTCGTCTCACTTATAGTTTATCCCATATTCATAGAGAAGATAACTCTGCTGCTGATTGGTTAGCCAACATGGGTTGCAACTTACTTGATTTTGTGGATTTGGGGCGGAATTCCATTTCTAGAAAGCTGCTGGGGCTTACTTGTCTGGATCGTTTGGGTCTTCCCTATATTAGGATCTCCTAGCTCTCTGGGTTCTTCTGGTTTTGGATTTCTTCTTGCAGTTGGGTCTGTGTTTCTTTCTCGGTTTCTTTATTTTGGTTTATTTTCCCGCCTGGTTGGCTGCCTTTCTTTCCATTAATCCTGTGGGTTTATATTGGCTTAGAGTTTTTGTGTGCTGCTGTGGTTTGGTCTATTGTTTCACTTTGGATTATTGGATTATTTCTTTCCTTTCAGTGCTTTATGTGAGTTATGACATGGCCTATGCCTGTGGCTGTATTGGCTGTATTCTTTTCGACAAGGTGGTTTGTATCTTCGGGTTTTTGTTACGTGCTACTAGTTCGGTTCTTTCCCCTGTTATGGTCTGTTATTCTGGATGGGACCGTGGGGTTGGTCAGGGTTTTGAGGGATTTGCCCAGGAGCCTTCCTGGTGTTGTTGGGTTTTTATGCAAAGGTGGATCATTAACTGTTGGTTTTGGTTTATCAGCCACTATCTTGATGCTGCTTTGGATCATCAAATCTATGGCAAATTTTTATATGAGCTAGAGATGGATTGTCTCTATAATACCACTCTATTTTTATTTTCTATTTGAGCTATTACCTTTGTCCTTGCAGGCCTCTTTTGCAGGTTCTTGGAGACTCTTTCTCGTTTTGTGCAGGGACTTGTGGTCATCGAGAAGATTGAGCTGAGTTTGCTTACCTTTTCCTTATCTTTTTGGGACTATTTTTTGGTTTTGCGTAGAATATTATTAGTGTTTCCTGTAACTTTTCTTAGTAAGGACATCCGGCTCTTAGTTTTCTTTTTCTTTTTGATTGTAGCTCTTCTGAGCAGTAGCGAGCTGGAAGTCCTTTAAGAACCTTGTAATCAATTTTTCATATCAACACGAAGGCCCGTCGGAGGGTTTACCCAAAAAAAAAAAAAAAAAAACATAATTGGTTTTATCAATAAGAGGAAAATGATAATAGCATCACTTTCAACAAGAATTTGATCATTGGTAATAACATTGATTCTCAAAGATCAGAATTTATCAAAAGATGAGATAGAGATTGATGGCTTAGACTCCTCACAAGTAACTAGCTAGGCTCTCTTCAAAAGTTTTACGTTCTTAGTGGATTTACCAATAAACTACAACTTGTGTGAAAATTTCTCGCTCATCCCCACTGCTTGTAGAATAATTTCTCGAGCTTTAGGAATATGTTTATCCTTGTCAAAATTATTACATTTTGCGATGTTGGCTTGATAATTTTTTTTCCCTTAAACCAAGATGGAGTTTGAAGCAATCTTCATTCAATTGACAAAGTGCATAACATTGGGTACCATATTTCGGGATGTCTTCAAATATAACCTTTTATCACTAATTATTCTCAGTCAATGATATTTAATAACATTCATTTTTTTTTCAATATATAGAAATGATTACTTCATAGCATTAACAATAGTAATATAAACTTATAAGCTTAACTGAAGATTTTGCTTAAGGAAATCAAGGATTTATGATTAATGAAGTCGTTCCTCAAACTATGAAGAGCAATCTAAATGGGTGTAACAGGTGGGTTCTTGATCATTATAACAATTTCAATCACCTATATGTTAAGTTTAATAAGCAAAAAAGTATCGCATACTCACTATCATTTGATAGCTACATAATCACATTGAAAAAATTAAAATGATCTACAACGATATTGTATGATATTCTAATTGTTGAAAAAATAAATTCCTTAACCCATCCAAGGGTGGGAGGGGCAATGTAAAACCAAGATGAAGATTTTCATTGTCTACAACTTTTCAATGACCAGGGAGCTTTTTTGCACTTAATAGTTTTGATAGTCGTACTCCAGTGGATAGAAACACATATGTCATACTAAGCTTTCAAATGGTACCACTAATCATTCTCTATAAGGCTTCTAAGAAAGTTGAAACTTATTGGTCTCCCAAAGTAGTTGAAAAGTGCCTACAACCATTGATGTCATTTTATTTGTATAACATGAAGAGGATGCATGTATGAAAATATATTTTGAGTGAATTTGATCTTGATTGAGATTTGCAAGTCTAAGCTTAAAAACCAAAATTGGTTTTAGTTCAAATCTTATGATTGACTTTTAGAAATTTATTTAAGATTATCATTTAGAGAAATTAGGCTCCATTACTAACATGAATGATAGAGAACACTTTGGAGGTGCTCCACAATTTATGTAAATCGAGTGTTATGAGGTGTGTTGCGGATCTATTAAGGGTCGTAGGCATCACCTATAATCTTTCATCAGTATGAGACAGTGATGATTAAACAAAACATAATATCCATTAAACAGATCATCATGTTCTTGTCTTGAGACATCTCAAGGTAATGATAACCATGTTTGATTCAATCAATATTATAATTAACATTGGAAGGAGATTGAGAGGCCATTAGCATGATCCAACACCCCACTATGAAAAAACATTTTGCAATATAAAAAATGCTTGACATTGAATTGACCATTGATGTAATATATATTGGTAATAAATCATAGACAATTTTTTTTTGGAACAGGGTATCCACCCGCTGCCACCCCCGAGAGGTTGCTTGGCGGCGTGACTAATCCTCGGCTGACCTAGAGGAGGCACCCACCCTAGAAACCTTCTGGCCGCACTTAATTAGGCCTCACTTAAGAGGCGCTGCCAATTCAACTCAAGTAAGATACAAATGGAAAAATTTATATAAAAAATCGATATAAGTACAAGATCAAAAATATAAAAAAAAAACGCTTCAATGCTTTAATATAGAATGAAAAACTCACTTTGCCCTCCTGTCTTTCTTCTACAATCCTTCTCTATTAATGCCTCTAATTTTAAAAAAGCCACGACATTTCCAGCGAAATGAAACGTTGGTGATTAAAATTTGAAAACCAACGGACAAAATAACATTTACAAAACTCCAATACTACTCCTGAAATGAAACATACGTAAACTTTAAAAAAAAATTCTAAGAAACTCTCTTGAAATTGATTGTAACGTACTCCACAGCTTCCTCATCCCTATATAAATCCTCCTGCAGTCCTCCCCAATCCCTTCATCAAAAAGTGAAACATCTAAAGTACTACTTCGTCCAACCCATACATATCAAAGCAGAGCCCAATATCCATGGCAAATTACTCATCAGCAACGTTTGGCATCCTCCTGCTCCTGGCTGCAGCAATGACAATTCCTCAAACAGCTTCCTCCTTCAGCCTCTTGAAATGCTGGGAAGCCGTCTCCTCCTTCGAAAGAGCCTGTTTTCCAAAGGTGGTGGTTCCCGAGGCCCTCAACATCCAGCTGAAGCTGACGACAGAGTGCTGCGGCGTATTAGAAGAGATAAAAGTGAATTGCTTCCCGAACATTTACCCCACCTTCTCCTTTGTTCCAAAGTTGGGTTCTATATTTCTACAAGTATGCGGTGACAACTCCGCACATGCGCCGCAGCCTGCCACCGGCGCTTAGCTCCTTATAAGAATCACTTATTCACCTCTTCGTTTCAAGTTTATTTATGTTTCCTACATGTTTTGTTATGTTTTGATTAATAAATTAGTACTGCTAAAGCGGATCTGTACTTTTTAGTGCTTTGATCGAGTTTTGATCCGATGGTAGTCGTTGATGTAATAGTGTGATTGGCTTATAAAGCTCAAGAGGGATGTTATATAGTTCAAATACTTAAATAACTCTTTACGAGTCTTAGGTTTCAATTGCGAGTGTTAGGGTGCAATTGAGATGGCTTTTTTATTGCTTATTAAAGTAACTTTTGTACCATAAAATTACTTTAAGAAGCAGTAAAAAAGTCATCCCAAACGTAGCCTTAATGTTGAGGAGAAGAAGCTTCCTTTGACGAACCCTATAGCGAGTTTCATAGAGCGTGAATTCTTGACAAGAGAAGTGGGAAGTTCTTGGCGAGTATATTTTTAGTGGGCAAGTAACCTCATGCAACTTGGCACCTTCAATTGTTAATCTCATCACATAGTAGATTTTTTCCTAGGGGATTTCAATTTTGAGCGAGTTTGATCATGATACGTCACAAAAAAATCATCTTGATCAAGCATGAATCTTGAGGCATATTCAAGTTAGCAACATTCAAAATTAAAGTTAGGACCATCCTAATTCTAAATTCAACAAACTTATAGTCAAATTAAATGTCTCAATGAGACAAACTAAACGACACTAAAATTGGTCCAATCCGAGCTCAAATGGGTCCAAATTAAACCGAATCATATTTGAAGGTTTCAAGGCATTAATTGGATGACCAAATGATATCTAAATATGACATGCATATACTTGAATTGAGTGGCTTGGCGAGATGAATCCAACAAGCCTGAGATCACTTAATTCTAACATAATTAAGGCAATTAAATTCTGAATGAATGCTCTATGATCGAAGAAGTCAATATGAGCACTCGGATAGAGCACTCCAAAATTATCCTAAATCTTCTTCATATTTACGAAACATGCCAATTTCAAAATCTATAAATAAAACCTCCACTCTCTACATGAGGGGAACCTTTTTTGGGGCTTGGACTTTTGGAGGCTTGGACCCTGGGCTAGACTTAAGAGAGCTCTGAAGCTTGAAGCATCTCGAAGCTCCACCCCGACACCATCGCCAGTGAACCCTCAAACCAGGCTACCACTGTTGGACCTCTGCCTGACCATCACCGTCGAACCTCCATTCGGCAACCATCATCGAGCCTACATAGGACATCCGTACCCCACCGATTATGGTCCCTCCGACCTCCATCACCCATCGAGTATGATCCATTTGATCATGGCCACCCATTAGCTATGGTCCCTCTGACCACCATCGACCACCGACTACGGTCCATCCAACCATCGTCACCCTCTATATATGGTCCCTCCGACTACTATCGCTCGCCGACTATAGTCCCTCAAATCGCCATCTCCCGCTAACTACGTTCCGTCTGACCACTGTTGTCTGCCAACTATGGTCCCTCCTACCACCGTTGCCTGCTGACTACAGTCTCTATGACCTTTGTCGCCTACTATGTATTCCTATCCACCTTAATCTTAGCTTATTAACCCTCCCCCCTCCTCTGATACTATATCCTTACAATGAGACTTCTACATCTATAAAGTGGAGATGTGAAGGTGGTTTACATTAAGCCTAATAATGATGTGTGTATTTTTTCAATTTTATTTTAATTTGTAGCATATATGTTTTTCATAATTTTATATATTTATACTTCTTTGTAGGTTCAATCTTTTTAAATAGGCAACACATAAGATAAGAGACATTATGAGGAGTAAGTTTGATGCTCCTTACACTACCAAAAAATAGGGTTTTCGCAGCACAATTTTTGACCTATCCCAGCGGTTATACCCGCCACTATTTTCATTGCAGCGATTTCAAAACCACTACATTCCCGTTGTGTTTGTAATGCGCTGCAACGACATTCCACAGTGATTCAAGGACCGGTGGGGTAGATGTTACGGAGTGCTTACTCTAGCAGCGGTTATAACCGATGCAAATCTACAGAATTGTATCAGTTATAACTGCGATAAATATCATCAAACTAAACCGTATTCCAGTAAAGTGGCGGTTTTAACCGCCACAAATATGGGCTTTGGTGGCGGGTATAACCGCCACTAAAGTCCAGGATTTTTTTTAAATTATAGAACTTGCTCTATTGATCACCCTAGAGCTAGATAAGTTGGTCAGCCAACAGTGCCCCAGAAAACAAATCTAAGACATTCACTAAACCGAAATATAAAACCCACATAAACAGGAGTTGTAGCTGAAATAAAAATACAAGTTAAATCATAGAGATTCACAACAACAAGAGAATATCAAAGAAGTTTTTGAATGTCTAGTTTTAAGTATTAGTCAAGTCTTGCACCTAACTAAGTTTCAAATCTCAATTTTAGTTCAAAACTTGCAAATAAGCAATTTTTTTATTTGATTTTGGTTCAAATTTTACAATTATTTATTTATTACATCCACTGTAATGAAATATAAAGTAATAAAATAAAATATCAAAAATAAAATGAAGGAAATAACATATTCCAAAAACTCTAAGGCTAGTGTCATATCCAACACTTTGAGATGGCAATTATTAGTGGTTTGCACTTCTCTATGCCTTTAAGTACTATTTGCCAAGTATCTTAGTGCTACAAGTCTTGCTATTTCATTAACTAGAGGAAGAAATGTGATGTTTTGATAGCATGATGAATGTCACACACCATTCTCCATAAAATCTATAAATATTCCAAATAGCAATATATGAAGAGAGATTAAGAGATAGCAGTATTCAGGAAAAATAAAAATTACCAGAAGTAGCCCAAAAAAGTAATACCCAACGTCATTATCTCCAAAGTAAGAAAGGAAATGAGCATATCAGCAGTAAGAAATCACTAAATGCCAAGTCAAACTCAAGAAAAATTACTAGGGAATACTATTCATCATATATAACAAGAAAGGAAATGAGCATAAAATATCAACCACTAGAGTTCAAAATCAAAACAACATAAGTTCAAAAATACATAAAATATCCATACAACTAGAAGCATCACATTTAATACTAGAGCTCATCAGTAGACTGTCAGGCATCAGATGAATTATCATTACCATCCTAAAAATAATATGAAGATAATGAGATAATAATAATCAAGCAATGTACAATAAAATTACATAATTTTTTTTTCATACCATTTCTGATCCTCCATGGGGTGGTTGATTCATTTGAAATTGTTGCACAAACTGTCTCATCGCATCACGAAATGAGTCGAACTCTCTCATCTGATTATCACGAAATGATCTGAACTCCTATCTAAGACTAGCTATCTGTCCAAAGTTGCTCCCACTACCACCACCTTCTTCACTTTTGCTTTGAGGAAAGTATCTAGTCGGCGTGAAATCAAATCCCTGGGTACGAACTCGACCTGAATGTTCTAGTCCCATAACTATAGTAAAGACTCTCTCAGTAGCTTCAATGTTTCTGTCTTTAGGTGTAAACAATTCTTCGGCAAGAAGATTGCATGCCTGCATCTATAGTACAAATACATATAGTTAAATCTATTGAAGAATGATTTATAAAAAAATTATAATAACTATATATATATATATATATATATATATATACATAGCAGCCTAGCGTCCTCAGATGACTAGGTCCCATCTTTGTACATTCTATTGATTTTTCATAAATATTGCAATATGTCCTTGATAGACTACAAAAAAATTAAAATAAAAATGTAAGTTTAAAAATAAAGCATTTAGTAGTTATAAATCAATATTTAAATTTATATTGTTTCCTTCTGTAAGTTTGAAAATAAAGAATTTAGTAACTTAACAATCCTTCTATATCAATTGTTCTGTGCTGCTCGCCTTGAGTTTGTACTTCAACAACATTACCAGTATCAGTACATGTTTCTGATCTTATAACTTCAGCTAAAAATGTATGTTCCTCTCCATGTCGATTCCAAACAATATATCTAGAAAAAATTCCTTTGAAGAATAAATGCAACTTGACATTTTTTACATAATGAAAATAACTATTAATGCATAATTTGCATGGACATAGAATTTTGTGTGTTGAACTTTAACTTTGCGTTGCAAATTCTAAAAAATTTTCAAGACCTTCAATATAATCACTACTCCATTTTGATTTTGACATCTAACTCTTATCCATCAAATTTGAGAATATAATTTTTCAATAGTTTTTGAGAAAAAAATTACCCAATTAGCTCATATTAGCAAATTTTCCTACACATGCAACAGAAATTTTTCTCTGTATATCTTTAGAAAACATGTTTGTGTAGCTTCGTTGTTCAACATAAGTGAAATATTATGCCCATTTATATCTTGTATTTATAACATTTTCAAATCTATAAAGTACTTGAAAAATACACATTCAATAAGCATACACACAATAATAGATGAAAAATATAATTTTATTTCAATACTTAATATACAATCTATTTTACATACCTTGTGGCCCTATTTATAGCCTAAAATGAAAGCTAGAGAGAGATCGTTGAGGATGAAATTGATAAGTGAGAGGCAGGGAGAACAATACATTGGGCTTTGGAAGAGGGGAGGGGAAAATGTCTCAAGAATCTAAGAGAAAATAATAAATCATGGGACTTGCTTTATTTATAAATATAAATAGTATATATATTTATATTTATATTTGCAGCCATGGACAAAGGACTATTCAGCATATTGCTTCTCTCTCTCTCTTGCTCTAACTAGTAAGGCAGGAGGTGGTAGCCTGATATATGACGTGGATGTTAAATTGCTAGTAACAAGAGTTTTTTTTAAAAATTAAATACTAACTCATATGTTCTGCTATAGGACCATCAGAGAATTAATGCATATATTTTTTGTATTTTTTTGCCCCATTTTTATATGCAAAATCAAATGAAACCTTGCATCAATGATCTAATCCCAACAAGATATTCAAAATAATGAAGAATACTTAATATTCTATAAAATTGATTATGAAGAGACGTGGCCAATCTCAAATCATCTGAGTTTTACTAGCTCGTGCAACATGTCTTGAAATAGTGACTAAATGGTGAGCAGAAATCCATTAGGGCAGATAAGAGATAAGCCAATATTTAAGCATGAAAAAACTTTTAATTAATGTTTACAACTCGTACCACTGAACCAATATTTTTGTTCAAACAACATTGTAAACTCATCCAAATCATATAAACAAATTCACAATAATAAGGTCATTTCGTTAATCATCATCTTCTTCATTCAAACAACATTGTAAACTCATCCAAATCATATAAACAAATTCATAATAATAAGGTCATTTCCTTAATCATCATCTTCTTCATTCAAACAACATTGTAAACTCATCCAAATCATATAAACAAATTCATAATAATAAGGTCATTTTGTTAATCATCACTTCTTCAACATAATGTGCAAGCATTTGAAAAAAAAATTCTAGGTTAAGGGAGATCGGAGGAACTGGACATGAACGGACAGCTGGACTTCGATCTTTGGCACAGACGACGACTCCAATCAAAACAAGACCAGGAGATGGAGAACGATCGAACGATCGAGCACACGGGGAGAAGAATCGCACAGAGAAGCTGCTAGGGTTTGGGATCGAAAGAGATAGAATAAGATCGATGTCCGTGACCGGATCGCGCGCCGCGAGAGGTAATGGGTGGTTTTTTGCATCGCTTGAATAGCTACGGTTTAAACCGCTGCCAATATCCAGTTTTGACTGCAGTTTACAAACCACCTGTGACAAATGCTGCGAAAAACCCCATTTTTTAGTAATGTTAAATTGTTTGAAAGAAAACTCCTGTAGAATTTTGTGACATGTGATTCCTTGAGTTTGAGTTGATAATTATTAGATTACTTATTTTCATTTTTAAATAAATAATTATTTATTATTATCATAACTTTTTTTTATCTTATGTAAATATTTTTGGTGGTTCCCTTAAAATTAGGATTACATTAGAAAAAATTTTAAGAATCAGGGTTTGACTCACCTACATGATAAAGTTATAGATATTTATAAGTCTAGTGAGCAACTATTATGGATTGGAGAGGACATTTAGACTAATTTATGGTGCTAGATGGGCAGCCATGATTATACAAAAAATAGACAACAAATAAACTAAATCGAGTTTCTAACTATGGGATAATGGGCATCTACTTCCATATAAGCAACTTAGTTCCTCATACTAAGGCCTTGTTTGAGACAGTTTTTTAACTAAAAAATTTTTTTAGTACAAAAATTTTTACAGCTATAAATTTTTTGACTAGAAAGCTACTTATGAAAGCAATGAAAAAGCAATCCCAAACCAAATCTAAGTATAACAAAGATTGCTAAAATTTATATTCTTTATATGCAATATGTTTCAATTTTTTATGTTCAATTTGCTCTTGTAGAAGGAAGCCTTGGGAAGAGAACTTACTATATTGGAGATTCATATGTATACTCATCAGCAAAAAAATAGATTAATAATAGGTTGGCCTCAAATCTAAAAGGTTTACATAAGTGTAATTATCTAACAAATGTCATTATTACTTGCTAAAAAAATTCATGGTGATAGTGTGAGAGAGTTTTGGTTAGAGTTTGTATGAAGTTCCAACACACAAAAAAATAAATGAAAAGGATAGTGGATGGGTGATACAGATTTGAAGGGGGCAGTCAAGCAGTGGCCGAACAATTGCTGTTAGGTAGTGAATGTGTAATGATTGTAGTCGGGTGTTGGTCTAATGGCAGTGGCCAGACAGTAGTCTAGCGATGGAGTTCATACGGCGGTAGTGCTTGAATGGAGCTCCAAGACTCCTTAAACATTTGAGCTCCATTGAATCTCTAGTCAAAGTCCTCTTCATGTAGAGAGGGGGACTTATTTATAGATTTTAAATAGTAGCATGCCCCTTAAATATGCAAAAAATTTTGGACACTCCTTCAGATGATCCAAATTAATTATATTGATCCTAGAGTGTTTATTCAAAATTTAAGTGCTTTAACATTATTAGAATTAAGTTATTTTAGGCTCATTGAATTTGTATCATTAAGATACTTAATTTGATTATAAGTAAGCTTGCTCAATTGAGAGATCATTTGATCCTCCAATTAATATCCAATAGTTTCTAATTATGCTTCAAGCTCTTGATTTGTTAGACCAGGATTGGATCATTTATAGAGTTGTTGAGTTGACCTCATAAATTCGACTAGTTTGGCTATGAGTTTATTGAAATCAAAGTCTCAATTATTCTAAATTTAATTTTAGAACCTTCCAATTCAATTGTGCATCGAGATTTGCATCTGATCAAACCGAGCCTGTGATGTCCTAGAACCTAAATTGGAAGAATTATTTTTTTTAATCTTTTAATAAACAACAACCAGGGCTGTCTAATATCATCTATCAGTAATAACAATAAAAATAGATTCTATAGTTCAAAATATTACTGTACACATCTGTATTCATTCCCAAAAATTATATACACTACTCATTATCTATATAATCATCACATAACTATTATGTCCTGAGTACAAAAGAAAAATAAAAAGAAACAGAACCTAAAGGATCCTGACTAACCTCACACTCCTGCTCACCTGCCCTGACCTGAAATCATTTAACCATATATAATGAGCTAAAAGCCCAACAGGTCACCAAACTTATAACTGAATTTAAAGCAAGGTAAAAGATCAACGTGCATGTTAAAGATCAAATCATGGCAGTTACACACATATAATCAATTAGTGCAAGAATAATAAAACTCAAATGCAGTAGCAGTAGAATCTGTAAATAGTAAAACACTACGGTGAAATAGCTAGTAAAGTAGTAAACTATTACAAGTGTCTAATCTATAAATCAATCATGTCTCTATAATCAAATAAAACATCAAATCAAGATATCGGTAAAGACTGTCAAAATCAAATCAATATAGTAAAATCATATGAGAGAGTGTATCAATACTATCCAGGTATTCTATATCACGTGCTCAGTATATCACATGCATAATATTAGTATAGTAAATTAGTAGTATCAAATATTATCAGTATCTATATTAATAACAGTGAAGTGGCAAGAGCAATAAAATAATGCAATAACAGTAATTCCATGCAGTACTAATAAATCTGTACAATAATAAGAATAATACCTCAAAATATATATTTTAGTAGTCACACTAAATAAATAAAAAGTTCTAGCAATCATGATATTTTTCAGTGTTATTATAGTGTTAGTAAACCGTTGGCTCAGTAAATAGAGTCATCACTCTTTGGTCGTCGGTATAATAATAATCTCTTTATAACTTCCAACTAGTATTCACGTAAATTAGTAGAGGATAACATCAAATCACAATATTTAAAGAAAAGCCTATCAGCCCACCATCTTATACAGATCAATTAGTCTCCAATCAATGGGTCAACCAGTCGTTACTTATCTTTTACACACACACATTATTATCACAATATTATAACAGTAATAGTGACTAGCTATTACTCAAACACTTAAGCATATATCCACATTCATTTTTAATGCATTATAGTAAATAAAGTATAATTAAGCTTAATTCAAAAAATACCAAAATATCTTGACCATAGACAACAAAAATCCTATTAAGCAAAAATTCATATTTTCAGAAAATTACCAAATTACTATGGATTATATAAAATGATGTTTTAAGACTTTTATTGTTCTACTATACTATTTTTAGAAGTCAAAATTAATTTTTTAGTAGACAAAAAATTACTATATTTTCAAAATCATCGGGTAAAAAATCTCAAATAAATACTCAAAATGTTCATAATCTTGATCTCTATAACATAAGAAAAGTTACGCGGTGAAAATTTTATCAATACAAAGTTATTTGCATTTTTAAAAAATAAAAATACAAATTTTATCAGAAAAATACCAAAAATACTAAATCTTTGAAATCCGAAATAGGGTAAAAGTTTCTTACAGCGAGACAAGCAAATATCACAACTGACATGACGGACGAAAATTGCATCGCGACCTCCAAATCTAAGCTTTTCTTTTCTCTCTCTTACCTTTTCTCTCTAATTCGCTTAACTCATTCTCTATTTTTCGAAAATTATAGAAAAAAAGGTTTAAAAGCATTTTTTTAATTAGTGACATTAGATATTTTATTAAAATAATAATTTAATATTATATTATTTATTTAATCAATTTTTTTAATAAAAAATTTAAATAAATCATTTTAGTACTTAAAAAATTATAGAAAAATATCTATAAAATAAATCTTTTTATTTAAAAAATATCGATTAAATCGGTTTATAAAACGGACACTTGAGGGTTCAAAAATCCCTACTTGTACTGATAGGTGCCAATTTTTTAAGGATTTTCGACAGTGCCCAAAAATTACAAAAAAAATTGTGCAAGTAAGATACTACAATCAAAATACTATGGCAAAGACGGATTGCGATTTAAAGTTATAATGACTCCAAAAAAAATTAGCAAAGCCAAAATACGGACTATTATAGAGCCTAAGTCTAAACTCAAATTCTCAAAAAAGAGAAAAAAATTGCTTTCATTCATTTTCAGATCCATATAACATCTATGGCAATGTTTCTTTGTTAGTTAAACTTCTACTAGCCAAAGGTTTCCATGGTTCGCTTCATTTCAATTGATAACAACTATCAAGATTGTTGCCTTGCTTTATAACTTCAATCACTAAACACCAAAAAATAAAACTCATAGAAGGCAACAAACCTTCAAACGATACCACTCACCATTGTGCATAAGAGCTCCAACAAAACTGAAACTTAGGGTTCGTTTGGGACAGCTTTCTTAATGCTTTATAAAATAGTATTTTAGTTAAAAATTTTCTTGAATTAGAATTTTTTATACTAAAATGCTGTTTTAAAAAGCTATGAGAAAGCTGTCTCAAATGAAGCCTTAATGACCTCCAAAAGGAGAATTTGAAATATGCCCATAATTATTGGCATCATTATCTTTTATATAGCATTAAGAGGTAGTAAATATGCTGCTAGATTTGCTGTGAATTTGATCTTAATGAGTTTGGATGCACCTAAAGTTCAAAATCAAAATAATATTTGGTTCAAACATTATAAAAAAAAATTGGAATTTCTTACAATTTTGAGATTGTTGTTTAGATAAAATAGGCTCCATATCTAACATGAATGGGCACAATCGATAGATCATTACTATTAGGTAAATTTGAGTGCTTTGAGGTATCTCAAGTCTTGATTGATAGCTGAATACATAATACATAGTCCTTTAGGGCATCTCTAATCAAACTTTTGCAGCTACCGTCAGCTTACACCTGAACCAAGGGCGGATCAACAGTGGGGGCCTTGGGGGCAGGGGTCCCTGCTGGCCTATTAACATACATAGACAGGAATAAAAGCCTACAGTGCTTAACCATTTAAAATTCCACAGGCAACCATCAGTCATTAACAGAAATACAGGAATAAAGGCTCACAGCGGTTAACAATTTAAAAGCAAAAGGTGATGTGTGCCATTCTCTGGGATTCGAACTTATATATATATGGGTTTCTGATAACTAGTGTAACCATTGGTCCAAGAGCCATCCGCGAATCAGTTTTTAATATTTATAACTTACATTATATATATATTATATAAATGTTATAATTTTTTAACAAAATTAATACTTAAATATGTAAGTTAAATAAAGTAATTATATATTTGTGTCTAATAAACTAATAAAATATAGAATTTAATATTGATATTTTTTTAAAGATAAAAATATTACTACACTATGAACTAATAAATAGAAAATAAAAAAATCACCCGAAATTTATTAAGAGTAATTTCAAAATCATTAAAGTATGCCCCCACTAATAAAAATTTCTAGCCCCTCACACAAACCCAAAAAGAAACTCATTTTTGTGGCTGTGAATAGTGCGACGTCAATATTGAAGTCAAGCTATTCACATGAACCATTTTTTTGGCGAAAATAAAGATAAGGAAGAATCTATATGAAATATTCTTTTTTGGTGTTAGAAATGGAGTTCGGTTGGAGATGAATTACTGTTTGATATTGCTATTACTGTATTTTAATGTGAAAAATAAGAAGCTCCGACCTAAGAGTAAGATAAAAGAGGAAAATTTTCGGCTTAGCCTCCATTTGAGAGATCATATTCTCCTTAACAACTTTAAGCGATAACAACCCTTGTTGTATGAGGTAATCAATACGTTAATCTTGGCAAGACATCGTGGAGGTGAGTCTACTGTAAATTTAAGAACTTTTTAGATGATACTATAATAAAATTAAGCTTCATCATAATATATTATATTCTATATTCATTAATTATTAGTGAATGAAGCATCAATCGCAAGTCGACAAGAAACCCAAATATTTATAATTTATCCCACAACATTTTAACAATTTGTCCACTTCCATGATCACATATGGCCACTAGAGTGATTCATGACCACATGAAATTATACCATGCAATATAAAAAATGTTTTATATTGAATTTACCCTTCATTTCATTTATATTTGTAGCTTAACTAAGATTTTTCAAGTGACATTCAAATGTAGCTATCTATATAAAATTAGGAAAATTCACATAACTAAAATTAGAAAATGCTTTCTTTAGTTTTTATTTGGGACTATTTTCTTATTGCATCTTAAAGTAATTTTTTAATATAAAAAATAAAATTTTTATACTAAAAAAATATTTTAAGAAACAGTAAAAAAATCATCCCAAATCTTAATAGAGAGAAGAAAAGCCTACCTTGCGCCTACCTTGCCCTCTTTCTTCTATGAAACCTCCCCATTTAAAGGCCAGGGCAGTTCGTGTTAAATGAAACGTTGGAAATTTAATGTTCAAAACCACCGCATAAAAAACATTCTTCAAAATCTCAAACCCCTCTGAAATGAAACATATGCTTTCATTAATTTAAAATAAAATCACCTGACATGTAGCTGTAACTCCACAGCCTCCTCATCCCTACATAAACACTCCCCCCTTCCCCTAACTTCTTCACACACCTACACCTTCTCCTTCAAAGCAGAGCCAAATCCCAATGGCAAACTCTTCAGCAACTTTTGCCATCTTCCTCCTCATAGCTGCAGCCATGACAGCACCTCAAACTGCTTCCTCCCTCATAATAGGCGACAACCTCTTCAGATGCTTGAAAGCCATGTCTTCCTTCGAAGGCTGTGTTCCCAAGGTGGCGGTTCCGGTTGCCTTGGACATCCAGCTGCAGCTAACGCCACATTGCTGCCACGCATTAAAAGAGATAAGAGAGATCTGCTTCCCCAACTTTTATCCCCCCTTCTCTTTAGGTCCAAAGTTGGGTGCTTTGTTTCATTTGATTTGTGGTGATTACTCCACACCTGCGCCACAGCCTGCCACCATTGCTTAGTAATCACTTGTGGGAAGCACGCATTCACCTCTTCATCTCAAGTTTGTTTTTGTTTGGTTACATTCTGAATAATAAGAGGATCTGATGTCTTCTTAGTGCTTATGCTTTGATTCGATTTGGTTGATGATGTAATAGTGCGATTGGTTTTTGGAGTTCAAGATACAAAAGTGATAGCAATCAGTTTTCCTTAGGAAGAAAGTCTAATGAAAATGTTGGAAGGCTTTTTAATTTTGGCAGAACTGTGAAGGGTGGCGAAATTTCAGTTAGCTAATTTTATATTTAATTATTTTTGCTTTTAAAAATTTGTTAAAAAGATGATAAAACCTGTTTTTTATTTTTTTTATTTTTTTCTTAAAAATTAATTAATTAATTTAAATATGCTAAAAAAACAAATTTAATGTATTTTTAATATTTTAAAATTAGTTTTTTCCTAAATATTCCCGACTCAGTCTTTGAATCCTAACTTAATTTTCTTTTATTATCCAAAATGTGCCTTTGGCATCGAATACATTGAAATGCTCAAAATTTTGTTTATTAAAAATATATATATTTTTATTATTTTTTTATTTTTCAAAAATTAATGAATGCAGAAGAATTCTATATATATATATATTGTTTCAAGTTAGAATATAAACAAAATAAACAAAGAGGGGAAAAAAAAACTGATTCAAAATGAGCTTAGATAATGTTTATGGTCTAATTTTGAATTTTTTTTTTTTTTAGGGGAAACCCGCAGCGGGGCCTACGTGTTACTATAGGGAAAAAATTACATGGTCCTTAAAGGATCCTCAAGCTCATTAATGCTCCACCGAGCTACAAAAAGAATATAAAAGAAAAAACCTACGAGCTCGAGGTCCCTGCTAAAGAAAAGTACATAAAAACCTAGGGACATTCTACGGTGCACAAGTACGAGCACCCAAAAAGGTAAAGAGGACCAAAAGAGGCAATCGGATCCAGCTTCCCACCAAAATTCAGCACTCTACAAGCACCAGTAAAATTAGAAATCTTCAGAATGACCATCCAATCCAAAAATTCAGTGGAGCGATAGCCTACAAGAAAAGGAACCTGCAAAAAAGAGAGCATAGCCTACAAAAAGTAGATCATAACATTCCAGAAAAGGCAAACAGTCAACTGATAAAAAGGAAGGTGAAAATCCAACGAATGGATAAAAAAGCACTTGAATAAATAATCACAAGGATACAACACCTTGATCCTCCAAAAACATAGACAAAAAACAACACCTAATAACCCCAAACAGTAGCGGTAGCAATCCTTACTAGAAGAAACCAACCAGACAAACAACCAATCAAAGCGATAGAGACCCCAACCCATAATACGCCCGTAACCAACCAGCACCAAACACAGCAAATAGAAAAGACCATAGTATAATGGGCCAAAATAGCTCAGGAAGGAGTGACAACCAAAAGCATCATAAGGATTAACCTGATGCCGCTCAATCCAACCCAACAGCCACCCACCAATAGAATGAAAAATGTCAAGACTCACCACCCAATACAGGAAAACCAAAACAAACTCCAGCCCACAATAAACCTCACAACCAGCATAAACCAGGAAACACCACAAAGCCAATCCAGATCAAAAAGCATAGACCCGCAGGCTCCATAAACAACAATCGACCAAGCTAGAACTCCCACAACCATCCCCAGGGAGGAGAGCAACAAGCAGAAAATCCATCAATAGGTAAATGCCATCATAGCTAAACCCGACACAACCAACACAAAACCAAAAAAGGGCCACCATCAAAACAAAAGGAATAAAAGAATAAACTAGCACTAACAGAGGAGGCCAGCAAAACCAACCAACATTCACTAAACCAATAAAGAAATCCACCACAGAACCAAGTAAAACCAAGAGGCATTAACACCAAATCACTAAACTAACAACCAAAGAATAACCCAAAAGGGAGCAAAAAAATTTAGGAAACCACATAAGGGATCCCAATCTCATCCAGCTGTAATAAACCACGAAGAGGGTCCGGCACAGAAGAGCCAACAACGTCAGTGAAACAGTCAAGTTGACACCCTCAGTGAGCCAGCCAAGCAGCACATTCATTTCCTTCTTTGCAAATATTCTGAAACGAATGATTCAGATAAACCAACAGCTTTTTAATATCACAAATCTTATAAAACAGAGCAGAACTACACACCATATCCCCACCAACTAAAAAAGTTCTAAAATCAAAACCATAATTGACCTCAATAACCAAATTAATAAGGTTAAGGGAAACACAAAACTGAATGCCATAAAGAATGACAAAAGTAACGGCCAAAGAAATATTACCAGGATGAATCAGCCCCGTAAAAGCAAGAATGAGATGACCATTACTATCTTTGATAGTACCACCACAGCCCCCAGAACTAGCACAACAAAACCCATCCACATTTAACTTAAAAAAAATCCTTAGGAGGCTTGGTCCAATAAACATGAAAGGTAGATGGACCTCCCAAGATAGACAGGCTAAGCGCAATACCAACAAAGAAATAATTCTTAAAATTCTTATAATAGAGTAATCTAACAGCAATCAGAGAAGAAATCTTATCTTTTATCCTCTGAATCACATTAACATGATTCATTTTCACATTATTAAAAAGCGAATTGTTTCTTTCCAACCAGAGAAACCAAAGAATGAGGCAAGCAATGACATTCCGGATATGACCTATAGGTTTAATAAACCAAGCATTAAGCAATAACTTAAGAGAGAGCTTGTCATTAAAATAATTTAACCGAAGTAAGTTATTAAAGTAAACCAAGTGCGAGCAACCACCGGGCCAGAGATGAGAACATGATGCATACTCTCCAGATGACAGCAACATTGGCATTTGGAAGCCAAATAAAAACCTTTTTTAATGAGGTTATCATCAGTGGGTAAATATCTATGTAAGACTCTCCAAACAAAAACAGAAATAGTAGAAGAAATGCTCTTATGCCAAATACACGTAAAAGTATTATCAATATTATTTTTAGCACGAAAAGAATGCCAAGCATCCTTTAAGTGAAAGCCACCATCAAAAGAAAAGTCACATAAGATAATATCCTTAGAATCAGTGTTAATGGGCAAGTTCATAATACGTTGGATAATACATTGAGGAATAACATTAGAAAGCTTATCAACATCCCACAAATTATCATTAAAGAAATAATTAACCTTGACCAAAGCAATAGAAGACGTATTTAAAATAGAGTCAATAGAGTGCTTACCAAGCCATCGATCTTGCTAAAAGAGAATATTCCCATCACCAAGTCCCCAAGATATAAAGGGCTCCACCTCCCATTTAAAATTACAAAGCCTTTTCCACACTTTGGAATCACCTTGTTTAGCAACACAAATAGTCGGATGTTTATCAACATAATACTTAGAAATCATAAAATTAGCCCATAGATTATTATTAGTGCAAAGATTATACCAAAGTTTAAAAGTAAAAGTCTTAGAAAGATCATAAAAGTTCTTACAACCAAGACCACCTTCAGTCAAAACACCACAACATTTTTCCCAAGTAGCCCAAATAATTTTAGAGCTAGAGGATGTGCCTTTCCAAAAACAATTGTTAATCAATTTATGGAGTCTATCACACACTGCTTGCGTGGGAAAAATAGTTTGAAAGCTATAAACAGGTAAAGCAACAAGAACACTTTTAATGAGAGTGATTCTACCACCAAAACTAAGAAAATTCAAATCCCAAGATAAGAGTTTGTTGTGAACCAAAGTAATAAGATCATTAAACAGAAAGGATTGCCTCCTCCCATTAAAAAGAGGGACTCCAAGATATTTTATGGGTAAGTATGCCTGAGTAAAACCAGTGATGTTTTTAATGGATAAAATATGATCATTAGAAATTTCTTAGAAGCAATGAAACAACTTTTATTTTTATTAAAGGTAACACCACTAACCATCTCAAACTTAGATATAAAATCCATAAGTTTTTGAATTTGGTTACTATAAGAGTTAGAAAACATAATAAAATCATCAGCAAAACACAAATGGGATATAGGAGAGCCACCCAAAATTCTAAAATAAAGACCAGTATTAATATCAAACAATTTGGTCAGACCTCTAGAAAGGAATTCAGCAGCTATAATGAAAAGGGCCGGAGAAATAGGATCTCCTTGTCTAAGACCATGAGAAATTTTGAAAAAGTCATTATTAGACCCAATAATAATAATAGACATATAAACATTCTCAATACAATTCTTAATAAGCTTAACAAAGATAGAATCAAAACAAAAAAAATCTAAGATAAGATATAAAAAAACTCCAATTTAAATTATCATAGTCCTTAGCCATATCAAGCTTTAAAATTAAGTTACCTCCTCTCACCTTAACATCCAAGTCTTGACATAATTCCTGAGCCAACAAAATGTTATCCGTGATAGCCCTGCCTTTCACAAAACCCATCTGATTAGGAGAAATAATTTAGGGAGAATAGAAGCAGGATGATTCGTAAGAATTTTAGAGATCAGCTTATTAAAGAAAGTATAAAGACTAATTGGTCTAAAATCATTCCAAGTTTTAACAGCTTTATTCTTAGGAATGAGCACAAGAGAAGTGGAGGTAAAAAACTTCGGTATAGGGTTACCAGCAAAGAAATCCAACACAGCAGAAAAGATGTCATTATCAATAATATGCCAAGTTTTTTAGAAGAAAAGAACAGAAAAACCATCAGGCCCTGCCACAGAATAACTATTCATATCAAAAACCCTCTCTTTAACCTCCTCAAAAGAAGGAGGCCTAGAAAGACCACCATTCTCCTCAAGGGAAATAAGAGAAGGAATGAAAGAATGATCACCAATCAAGGCCAGGCTAAAGATCTTGTTAAAACAGGATTTAAAATGATGCACAGCTAAATTAGCAATTTCCACAGGATTATCAGTGATAGAACCATTATCCCTACTGATTTTATTGATACTATTTTTAGCCCTTCTTCTCTTAACCATCGCATGGAAATATTTATTATTTTTATCACCATCAACTAAATGCTTAGCAGTAGCTTTTTGTTTCCAAAAAGCTTCTTCTTGAGCTTGAAAATTAAAGAGATCCTCTTTGGCTTTCTTTAAAAGAGATAAATTGACATCAGTAGGATCACCTTGATAAGTCACCTCAAGAGAATAAACATGTTGCTCAGAATTCAAAATATTAGAAAATATATTTTTAAAAACATGATGATTCCACCAATTAAGAATATGTTTTAATCTTTTAAGTTTCAGCCGCAGTCTTTTCATACCACTAATGGAGTTATCAGGATGCAACAGAGATTGCCAATTATTCTTAACAACATCAAAAAAAGACTCATGGAGAAGCCGCATATTTTGAAATCTAAAATGAGACAAAACATTAGAACATCTAAACTTAATAGTAATAAGTAAAGGGGAATGATCAGACAAAGTTCTACCCAGGTGATGCACATTAGTAATAATAGAAGAGTTAAGCCAAGAATCATTAAACAACACACGGTCCAATCTTTGCCATAAATGCCCCCTATTCCAAGTGAAATTATCACCAGTAAAACTAATATCAATCAAATTGCAAGTAAAAATCATATTATTGAAATCCTCCTTAGAACGGACAAAAGGGGGGATCCACCCATCCGTTCATCAAGATTAGAAATGGCATTGAAATCACTACCAACAAGCCAAGGAAAATTGCAAATTAGATGAAAATCAATAAGTTGCTCCGAAAGCAGTTTTCTATTGTAAAGAGAAGAAGCAGCATAAACTAAGGAAACACAACAATGAAAATTAAAAGCCTTCACATTATAATGTAAAACTTGTGTAAAATTAGCAATCACATCAATTTTAATCGGATCTTTCCATAAAACCCAAATCTTGTTAGCAACATTCGCAATGGTATGATTAAAACCCAAAAAATGAGAGGTATTCATTAACCTAGAAGAAGAAATAAGAGGCTCAAGCAACACAAGAATTGTAATGTTGTGCACACGACATAAGTTTTTAACATGAATTCTAGAAGAAGAACAACCACTACCCCTAACATTCCACACAATAGCATTAAACATAAAAATAAACTTAATGTGAAGTATTCGATCGAGTATTTTTAGGAGGTTGTAGTGAAATGAATTTAGGTTTCCTCCCTCTTTTACTGCGAACCTTGGTAAAACTCAAATCATTATCATCCATAGTAAAGTATTTGGTAGAAATATTCATATCTTCAGTATCGGTAAACACATCATTATTATAATAAGCAGATGTAAAATTCTTACTACCACTTGGATGATCCCTTATAGCCGTCATTTGAGGACATTCATCCTCCATAAACATACCATCATCTTCCTTAGTCAATTGGCCCACATTATCCAAAGAAACATTCTCCCTTTCAACAAGTTCAACATTGCAATCATCAGAAGAAGAACAATGCACAACGGCATTGATTTCCCCCTCTTCTAAGTTCTTTCCACCTTCCTCAATAGGCAATTGAATGACAAGATTAGGACCAATATCAACTTCCTGTTCAATCAAAGGTATTAAAGAATTGTGAGTACGCCCTTTAAAGAATTGTGAGTACGCAAATTGATATCATTAGAAACACAAATATTGTGCATGCAATTAGAAGAAATGATAGCAACAGCATTAACATCATTTTGGTTAACTATATTAGGTAAAGCTTGGTTGCCATTATCCTCACAACCAGTAGACAAAACAAGGATCATTTGAACATCCTGATCCTGGTTCAAAGAAACAACATCATTACTAAGATGAGCAGGGTCGTTAATAGTAACATCCAAAGGCTCTCCAGACGAATGCTACGGGTTAGAGGTAGTGCCCTGTAGAGGAACCAAAGCAGAAGTAGGCTGATCAATCACCCCATTTTTAGCATTCAAAGGTTCTTTCTCTCTTCAAGGTGAGGATGCTTCCTAAAACAGTCATTAACACTATGTCCATGCATCTTACTAAAAGAACAAAAAAAAGGTAAATTCTCAAAATCTACTTTTTGAAAATATCCCTTCACCTCAGAACCAATCCAGATTTCACAGGGGTGTTTCTTAGAAATGTCCAGTTCTACTAAAACCCGGGCCACAGATGGCCGCGACACATCAGCCGTGGACTGGTCAGTTTGTAATGGACGGCTAAAGATAGAGGCCAAACCAAAAAGGATTTGATGATTAAATAAATGAAGCCTCAAATTAGGAAAGGAAATCCAAAATGGGGCAATAGGTGATTCCTCCCTGACATCAAAGTCAGAGGTCCATTTAAGCAACCTCATTTGACATGCTTGAATATAATAAGTTCTTCTAGCAAATATGTGACTATAGTCAAGATCATTAGAAAGTTGAATAACAACGTGTCTTTGATATAGTAAGCTGACATTAAAAGATCCGGAAAGCTTAAGGTTTAGAAAAAAATTTGCGTATAACATCTAAATTCGGGCGTCTCAACATAAATTTACCCACCAAAGTCAAGGCATAAGGAGCAGCCAACTGTTCCACAACCAAATCCACAAACAACAGAGCTGGATAGCCCTTGAAAGATGAATGTACAAAATTTAATTTGGAAGAAGTAGAAGATGAACCAGCCAAAACATCTTTAAAAGATCTAGACTTTCCCTCAAAAAGATAGGAAGAAATCGGGTTCGATGACGACGGAGTCGACATCGCCCAGCACCAAAAAACCAGGCAAACCTCAAAATCAAAAAATGAAGGACAAAAGCATACGAAAATAAAAGGAAAGCGCGAAGAATCCAAGCCTGGAAGGCGAGCGCAAAGAGAGCCCTATAATTGCCCAGGAATCGCCATAGAAGCCAGAGCCCTAGCCGTTTCTTGGATTTAATATCATTTACACAATAGCATTAAACATAAAAACAAACTTAATGGGAAGTATTCGATCGAGTATTTTTAGGAGGTTATAGAGAAATGGATTTAGGTTTCCTCCCTCTTTTACTACGAACCTTGGTAAAACTAAAATCATTATCATCCCTAGTAAAGTTTTAAATATATAATTCTTATGTACTACACATTAAGCTGGAGAAATAGGATCTCCTTGTCTAAGACCATGAGAAATTTTGAAAATTGATGAATAATGAATGATTTGTTTTTCTAATGTTGCAATTAATGTTCTATTATTTTTTCTTTTATTATGTGGCTCTCTATTTATATATGTTTTATATGCTATGTTTATTATGCCATCAAATAGAAAAGTCTAATTAATTAAAATCACTTTTTTAATATATAATTAATGACTTTTTAAAAAATGATTGTTATTTTCTTGCAATTGATATCAACCTGCTTTATGACTTATAAAGTGAGGGATAGCCAATTAAGGAAGAGCAAGATTAGTTGATCCACTTTGAAATATTTTTTTTTCTCTCAAAATCCTTTAGGAGCTTCTTCTTATTTGATTTTAGGCTAAATTTAAGCTAGATTTAGCTTAAATTATACAAAATAATTTTTTCAAGACCATAAATTCAAGATTAGTTGATCGACTTCACAAAATGAGCTTAACCTAGTGGGAATCTCATCCTGCTTCTCAGATCCATAATAATACGCTTCACTTAACTTTACAGAAGACATAGGATGCATAATATAACTATAAAACTCCTTGTGTGCTATTTGTATTGACTGATCCTCTTTTTCTCTATCTCTTCATTTAGAAACCTTTAAAATTATTAATTTATTATTTTTTGTATTTTTTGAAACTTTGATGATGTACTTTTCTTCTTACCTTCTCGAGTAAATGAGATAACATCATCTGTATTTTTTGCATTTTTATGGAAAAAAATTATTGTTTTTGTTGATGAAAAAGAATTATAGTAGAAGAAAACTAGAATAGTTGTACACTCTAATACCTAGATCAAGCTTAAGGCTACACTTCCTCAAAGGCACCTTTATTACCTATGATTACCTTAGTACAAGACTAGATGATCTCCATCACTAGATTTGTAGTTTTATTAATATAGTCCAAACTTTTTATAATTTCCATCCCAAATTATTTCTACTCAACTTACTCTCTTATTATATGTGGGAAAAGCTATTGATGTAGGTGATTCCTAGTCTGCTCTTCATATAGTTTGCAAAAATATTTACAATTTGTCGATCTTCACTAAAGTTTTTAATGAAATGCTTTTTTTGTTAAAAATTAAAGCTTTTGGTTTCAACATGTATAAGGGACCACTACACCATTGATCACCTCAATACCTTAAGGAATATAATTTATATAATATATAATATATATAATATTTTTATTACTAGCAAGTGCCATCTATTTGTAAATACAATATAAGATTATGTGTGGGCTCCAAAAATTCGTGCCCCAGCCTCCCCCTACTTTCAGGGGAGTTTTAACTCATTAAGTTCCGAGATAAATTTTTAGAAGGCAGATAGGGTTGTAGTAAGACACTACGCAAATATTTTGCCCTCATTTTACAAGGACTTTATGATATGAGTTCTGATTTCTTATAGGCACAAGCCCCTATAGTTAATTACCCCTCCCAATAATGAATAGAGAGAGAGAACTTTCGATTAAGGCTAGTCATTAATCAGACACACAGCATGCATCTGGCATATAGTAGCAGCATGATTTGGTATGTGGAAATTTGATATTTAAAATTGAACATTTCACCATCTTGTACTTAAAGAGGATGGTAGGGGAATGAATGATGGACCCGATCAAAATCTCATCGTTCCATCATCCCGGGTCATCAAGGTCCCTGGTCTACTTAGTCAGAGGAGGTAGTCGACCAAACCTGATAGAAGGATCCTTGTCGACAACCATGGGTTACTTCGTCCACGGGTACCTTGTAAATCTGGGGTGGATGTTTGTCTAAGGGAAAAAATTTAAATCCACCTTAGCTGACAGAGGGCTTTATGAACTATCAATTATATTCCACTGATTCATATCTAAAGAATTTAGTGCCATTATGGAGCTTACAGGCTCTAGCCATGACCATAATTTAGTGGTGTAATTTGGTGGCAAACCACCCAATTCATAGGGCCCTGATCATAACCATTTACCTACGGTGTCATTTGGCAGCAAAACCACAGGTTAGAGGACACATATCACGTCCTTACTGGCAAGAGACTATTTGAGAATGAATCCTAGTAATATTCTCGATCAGATATTAGTTCTTTGTGAGCTGAAGTAATATTTAAATTTGTTCACCTTGACAAACTGTTGTGGAGGGTGGATAGATTTTTCTTGTAGCATTTTGGTGGTTAATTTCATTTTAAATATTTTAAATTTTAATGTCTTTTGGAGTTTTGAATTTTGTGGACGTTTGGGAGGCATTTTGAATATTTGTGATCCTCTCTAGTTGAGACTTTCTATCAACAAAGTCATCATTTGGTTTTTAATGAGCAATATTCATTCCATTGATTGAAGCTTATCAACTCTATCTACTTGTCGGCAAAGGATCGGGTTCATTATAAGGTTTATGCTTTTATATAATGATTTTTTTTAGTTATCGACCTTGAAGGCCTATTATAAATTATAAAAATAAATATCTCGATCGACTTCACGACCGTATACTTGTTCATTAGTTCAATTCATGTTGACTCCCATCATATCAAGGAGGGGGGTTGGACTTGAACTTAAGTTTATTTCTTGAATCATGCAGCATCCTCGGACATCACATGTATATCTATAACACGCTCGTCGGGGCCCATGTAGGCATTTGAGGGGGTATTTTATAATTATCTATTGAACCTTATCGACTCTCTCTAATTACTAATAGAGGATCAGGTTTGTTGTTGGCTTTGTGGGTTTTATTTAATGAATTTTTCTTGTTATAGATCTTGAAGGACTAATATGAACATATAAAATAAATGTACTTGTCGACACCACGACCATGCATTTGTTTGATGGTTCGAGCCGTATCGACTCATATCTACTCGCGTAGGAGGATCATGCTTGAACTTAAATTTATTTCTTGACCCGTGCGACATCCTTTGATGTCAACATGTGTACCCACAACACGCTCATCGGGGTCCATGTGAATGTATATTCTTACAAGTATACATGTTAATATACTTGAATGTGCACTTTTGTATTCATCTGTATACATATTATAATTTATATGTGGGGGTATTTTAAAATATTTATTACTACTCAATTGTCCAGGCAGTTGTCATTTGAACGTGCACGACACTCTGTTAGAACCTTATAAAAGCCTTATGTCTACATATACAGATGTTACAGTTCGGTGGCATGGCATTATGTTACAGGTTGTTTGCCGCTTTAGGCAGGTGGGCTGTGGTGCACTAATGAGCCTCCTACGGTCGGTCGTATACACTTGCTTCTATTGTAGTCCTTTCACATTTGTCCATAGATAGCATATTGAATGTATAACAGGCCTCCTTTAGTGGCTCGTAGGCATTTACATTTGATGTAGTCATTTAGCATCTTATTTGTATATGATATTTTGTGTGCATATCAGGTCTCCTACAAGGGCTTGTGGGCATTTGCATTTGCTGCATATCATCTGTTGTTTGCTTGTATATGGCATGTAGTGTGTAGGACAGATCTCCTACATCAGTTTATGGGTGCTCGCAATCATCATACGCATTATTATGTGAACTTGCAATAAGTTTTATCATTCACAGGTGGACCACTGTATGAATGTGAAGTCCTCTACAGCGGCTCACAAGAACTCCTATACATTTTGTAGATTTGTCGCACTTGTTTATGCACAATATGTTGTGTGCGCATTATACACTACTCTTTACCACTTGCAATGGCCCAAGGAATTTGCTTGCGCGCTAATATTGACTGCAGATGAATCATGTTCATTGTAGTATCTTCTGGCAATAGTTATGAGCGATGCTATTATGTACGCTTCCAGTCTTCTGTTGTCACTTGCAAGTATCAGCATCCATTATAACCTATCACTTTGAATTATAGATGATGCATTGCATGCATCATGTGCATGTCGAATCATCATATTCATTGTGTATTGACCCTTTTTGCTTGTAGAAAATCATTGTATTTTCTTTCCATTGAGTTGTTATAGATTGTAGAGATACTATGACATTTATTACAGGTTTCCTGTAAGCATGTCATCATACTCCCTACAATTCCAGTTGGTTATTACTTATAGGTGAACAATATCGAAAAATCAAAGGTTCCTCTTTGTCCCTTGAAGGTGACTTGTGCTTCGTGTAATGAATCTGCTTGCTGATATTTGCTCGCAATTGATTAGTCCTCCATTTGCGGGCTAGTTGATTGTTGAGCATAGGGAAACTACTGCACTCGCTGCATGTTAATTATTATTTCCCTCGAGCAGGTCGTCATATTCTCTATTAATGTTTGCACTTCAATCAATATGATGGGTCCTTGATATCTCGTTGAGGTTTTGTGTTTTGCTCGCAAGCATATTATTACGCTTTCCATTTAATTATTGCTTGCGGATAGATCACATTTATTGTAAACATTTTAATTAATTATAAGCAAGTTATATTAAAATTCATAAGTCCTTTGTTTAATTGAAATAATTTAGGTCTTTAATTATCATTTGTATTGATGTGATTGTATGTTTGCTGAATTAAAATCTAATTCTCTGTGATCCAAATCTAGTTCATTTTCTGTTCAAGTCCAAGTATAGTTCACTATTGATTGTTCAAGTCAAGTTATGTACAAATTTGTTTAAGTCCCTTGCATTCATTCAAGTTCAGATTAAGTCCCCTGCTGTTCAAATCAAGTCCCCTATAGTCCAAATTAAGTTCAAGTTCAGTCCATCATCATTTGATTTATGTTCAGGTCCTTGTTAATCGTTTAAGTTCTATTCAGGTCCCATGTTATTTATTTAAGTTCTGTGTATTTCAATCTAAACTTCGGCAGTCTCCTGACGTCTCCCCTATTTAGGGGAAAGTCTAGGAGTCATAGCCTTCTCCTCCACGTTGCAAGAGCACTTCAGGTAGGTGTCAGGTGATACTGCGGCCACATTTCTTATAACGCCACCATGCTACGAGAGTGCTTAAGGGTCTTCGGTGTACATATTTAAGAACACACAATTTTCTTTCCCCCGCCATGCTACGAGAGCACTTAAGGGTACTTAATTTCTTCCTCATCACGCTATCAGAGTGCTTCGAGGCCTACCTACCTCGTCGCAAGCATTGGACCGGGTTCCCTCCCATCGTACTACATGAGCGCGTAGGGTGGTCCGCCAACTCGCTGCAAGTGTCGAAAGCAGGGTTTTCGAGTTTAGGGAAATATACCTGCGTGTCTTTTGGTGACGATAATGATGAAAAGTGCACAAAAATAAAACACACTTTTTTTTGCATTTTCTTTATCTTCTCTTTTCTCCCTCCTTTTTTAATTTTCCTTCTTCCTCTCTTTTTTAACATTCATCATTTTCTTCATGGCAAATCCAGGCTCAAGGTCAAAGCTAATGGCAATCCTTCTGACACTACAACTACCACTATGTTATTGCAATAGCAAAATATTCTAACATCTCTAATGCATCATCACTTGACCAGCTAAAATAATGGTTGTCCTGATATTTAAAGGTCAAAAGGCTTTGAGAATGAATAGAAAATGTCACCACTACCAATTTTTCCAATTATAGTTGCAACCCCATTCAGCTTGACCTGCAAGGAGTTTCATCATCGCCACCTTCATAAAGTGTAGCCATCAGCTTACCCCACTAGGTTCTCATGCCCATAGTTGTTATAAGCATTTTACAAGATCCATCCAGAACTTTAGTTTCAGATAAAAGGAAGGGATTGTCACAATTAATTGAAACAGGTTCACTCTCCCCAGTAAGACTAGATTCATCTATCAACACTGAGAAGCCAGATACAAAGAGGCCATCAGCAGGTACTTGATCACCTATTACTAGATGCACAACATCATGATTATATATAGAGATCTTCTTACTATAGCCATTTCTTGTAACTTGAATAAAAATTTTCTTTTTCTACTTATCTAAATCTTTGAATTTTAAAGGCTGCCGATCATCGCTTGTTGCAGTCACAAAAAAAAACTAATAGGATTCTTGCAACAATCCCAACACCATCATGAGCTCCTTTGTGCCATCCTTCCTTGGCAATACCCATAATGAGGGATATAACAGCACACATAGCAAGAATCATAAGAGTGGTGTCTTGAAGTGCTTCCCATACAAATACACAAAAGCTTCTATGCTATCTTTTGGTAAACTTATTTATACCAAAGACATCTTGCCTTCTATACCACCATGCATGTTCAATTTCTTCATGTCATGGCCTTCAACAATGGACCCCAATTCATCAGTATCAATGCCAAAGCCAATTGCGTTCACCTCGTCATAAATAATGTACTCACTGTGTGGTAGAATGCAAGAGGATGCTGCCACTTGAATGAACTGCAATACAACTCAAACATCCTTAAAAAAACAAAGCTATTTTGCTTCCCTTCTTCTCAAGCTTTGGATTAATTATTACCATTAGATCAAAAGGTCGACGATCTTGTGCTTCAGTTTCATTCTTAGAAGCATAACTAATGTATTCCTTTGTGTCTTCAAGAACAATAATCCTCAAAGGAATACCAATTTGTGGAGCAGTGAGGCCGACACCAGGAGCCTTCCGCATGAACCCAATCATGTCATCTATGGAATTCTTGATCTTATCCGAACCGATGCTCTCCAGGGGAATCTCAACGGCGAGCTCGTAGAGGACCAGATCACTAGCCTTGACTATTTCTAACAGGGCATCTTTCTTCACACTGAATCCAGAGAACCATCTAGTAGGGACCTTTGGAGAGGCTCTTTGATAGGAAACACTTGAGGATCTCAAGTAATTCCTATCAATTTTCAGAAAACAGCAAGAAAACTCCACAAATCCAATGGAAAATTAGGGAAAAATAGGAATTTTATTGCAAGAATCAAATAGTCGGAAGAAAATACAAGATACAATTGATCCTCCATTCGAAAGGAGGATCTTTCTCTCCCAAATCTCTAGACGCCGCTAGAGCCCAAATGAAACCTAAGAGATCACAAATTTCAGCCAAATTCAAGATGCCCTAACCTTAAAAAAATAAGATATTTTATGCATACAAATCAAAAGGAAATCCCTAAACAGTCCCTACATTCAATTTTCGCTCCCAATTCCCTCAAAAAACCTTCCAAATTAGCTGCCATAAAGATTGCGGTCGGATCACGCGTACAAGAAGAGGTGGAATCTTTCGCCTCTATTTTGCTGGGACGGTCCCACGTGGATCGACTGGACCGATCTAACAATACTCCCCTCCCAAAGATCCACCTTATCCCCAAGATAGAATGATGACACCCTCCTCCATTCCTTCTTCATCGCAAACAGTAAGAACCTAAAGCGTTCAGTCCTTACACTTATGCCCCGGCGTATATCTCTCATCACATCTGAAACAGATCTCCTTCGCCCCCTTCTCTTGTAACTCTATTTCTGTGAGCTTCTTGAAGTTTTCCCTAGGTCTTCCTATGATAATCTTCTCCTTCGAAGTCTCCCTAAGAGTACTCGGTGTTGGTTCCTCGGGTGCCAGAACGGTGGTGGTCCTCCTATTCGGACCTCCTGAGCTACGGCCTCCCATCTCGCACTCCAGGTGCCTCTGATCCTCCACTAATTGAGCTAACTCTATGGCCTCTCCCAAGTCATGAGGCCTCAGTACTCTAACCGCTGCCTGAATCTCTGATGTCAGTCCCTTCATGAAATTTCTCTCTAGTACTGTCTCAAGAAGGCGGTCCAATCAGCTAGCAAGGTATTCAAATTTTGCTCTGTACTCTGTCACTGAACCCTCCTATGTTAAGGCGAAGAACTACTCGTAGAAGTCTCCCCCCTGCCAGTTCAGAAATGTTCTACCAAACAATCCTTGAACTCTCTCCAACTCCGTATGGGTTGTCGCATGTCCCTCCAATGATACCAAGACAAAGCCTTCCCTTCCAAATATAGGCCCGCCGCAGTCAGTCTCTCCTCCTCTGTCAATTCATTGACAACAAAATTTCTTTCTACCTTCTAGATCCACCCATGTGCATCCTCCCCCTCACAAATTGGCATCTTCAGTTTTCTCACCCTTGGGTCACACCCATTTCCCCTAATTCCTCTATAACCCCCCATTCCTCGAAGAGGAGGTGCTCCCCAATTATCACGATCATCCCTCCGACGATCATACCCAAACCCTTCATCAAAATCCCCTCTTCTTCTCTCAAAATTAGCACCCCGGTGCTCAAAATCATCCCCTCTCCTTACAAATTAAGCACTCCTTCTTGCGTAGCCAATGCTCATCTCCTCCCTAGAAAGTGGTTCTATATGAGGTATTCCATCTTCACCCACCAAGATCTCCACCTCCAGATTTTCCCTTCCCCTAAACATGTTAGGGTTTCCACCACATTCACTTCCGCCAATGTGTTCCCTTGCTTTTGATGTTGTCGGATTAGTCTTCACTTCTAGCAATTTCTTCAACATCTCTTCCATCACGGCAAACTTCCCTTTCAACCATTCTTTATTGGAGGAAATCTGATTTTGAAGATTAGAAAAGTTTTCCTCCAAATCTGATTTTAGTTGCCCAATTTCTCCTTCCAAAACTTCAACCTTCTTCCCGGTCATAACTCTTCCGAAGATTTACTAGACGATCTTCTTTTGGATGAAATTTCTTTGTTGAAATTTTTGGATTTCAACCACCGATGGTCCCAAGATAAGGTTTTGATACCAACTTGATAAGAAACACTTGAGGATCTCATGTAACTCCTATCAATTTTTAGAAAACAGCAAGAAAACTCCACAAATCCAATGAAAAATGAGAGAAAAATAGGAATTTTATTGCAAGAATCAAATAGTCGGAAGAAAATACAAGATACAATTGATCCTCTATTCGAGAGGAGGATCTTTCTCTCCCAAATCTCTAGACGCCGCCAGAGCCCAAATGAAACCATAGATCTCAAATTTCAGCCAAATTCAAGATACCCTAACCTTAGGAAAATATGATATTTAATGCATACCAATCAAAAGGAAATCCCTAAATAGTCCCTACATTCAATTTTCCCTCCCAATTCCTTCAAAAAACCTTCCAAATGAGCTCCCGTGAAGATCGAAGTCAGATCACGCATACAGGAAGAGACAGAATCTTCAGCCTCTATTTTGCTGGGCTGGTCCCACATGGACCGGCTGGACCGGTCTAACACTCTTCTGCAACCAGTAACGCCATGGGAGAAGCAATGTAGAATGGGAGCAACATTTTTGGCTGGAAAGTTGCCGTCTTTATGAAAGAGGATGGAGGCATAGAGGGAGAGTTGGAGATCGATGGAAGCTTGCAGACAAGTTTTTAGCGTGAAAGAAGAGAGGTAAGGGCCGATTGTATGTGGCTAGCTGACAGGATGGAGGTCTACACGTGAGCGGATAATCGACGCGAGGTATAAGACAGGCTTGGGATTTTCTGAAAGCTATTGTGCATGTAAAAATCCATAACGAGGCCTCATTATCATCTCAATAGAGAGGGAAGGGTTTGATTCGAAGCTAAAGCCACGGGAATTCAGGGAGAAGACGCGATAACAGCCGGATTTATAGGATTTTGGCAGAGAAAGCGTTTAATTGAGATTTGATTTTTGTTTTGACTTTTAATTTTCCCTCTTTTTAATAAAAAATACACAAATAATAATTTATTATTATTATTAATGTAATTTATTTAAAATGACAGTAACGAGTCACTCATTCAAAAATCACCTAAATACAGTTCTATTATTTTTTGTCATTTGAAGAAGGAAACATTAAAAACATGCTCTGCTAGGGTTAGCTTTCCCTAGCTGTGCTTCCCGCATCCCTCTCCCGCCCCTCTTCTCCAGCCTTGCCGGAGGACCCCCCTTCTCTCCACCCCCATCTTCATGGAAGGTCTTTCTTCTATGGACTTCCCCCCTCTTTCCCCCTTTATTGCTAGGAGCTCCTCTCCTATTCCACTCTGAAACTGGAAGAACATTGTTGTAGACTCGGACCCTATCTCCAAAGACCTTCCTCTATCCTTTTTCCGTTCGGAACCGGAGATCATCCACTTTACAGGAGAACGGTTAACTAAAGGGGCGGAATACTGGAACTTATGCTTGGTTGCCTACTCCATTGGCCGTCGCCCGTTTTATGAAGCTCTCCTAGGAGCCATTCACAAAACCTGAACCTTAAAAGGTTGGTCTCAACTCTTATCGCTTAGTGATGGCTTTTTCTTCTTCGTTTCTCTACTATGGAAGATTATGAAATGTCTTGGTCCAAGGGTGTTTGGTTTTTTTTGGGAAAGCCTTTCTTGCTTCAAAAATGGTCCCCAAAATTTTGCCCTAAACATGAAAATTTCTCCTCGGTTCCTATTTGGGTAAAAATCCATGATTTTCCTTTAGTCTGTTGAAACTCTGAAGGGATATCCAGGATCCTTAGCAAGATTGGTATACTGCTTGCTGTGGATGCTCTCACCGCCCAAAGGACCCGGCTTACATTCGCCCGCATTTGCATTCAAGTTTCTGCGAATGCAACTTACCTGGAGGAAATTCCTATTTCTCTGGATGAAGACGTTTTTAGCCTAAAAGTTCAATATGAGCGAAAGCCTACCCCATGCGAACACTGCAATTCCTTAACTCATTTCTCTACCTCATGCCCTTCCAAACCTGTTTCGGATTCAGATCCGGTTAACCCCCCTGCAGCTGCTGTTCATGGGTGGAGCACGAGCAGAAGACCCCCTAGACGTAACCCCTCTGCCTCCTCCCATCCTAATGCCCGTAAAACTCCTTCTCATCCTCCTCCCCCGCCCCAATTATTTATACATCCACCAATACTCCCCCTTTATAGGGCCAAGCTTGCTCCCCTATTTGGCATCCCCCTGTTCTAGCTAATAACCACTCTAGCCTTTTAGCCAACCCCCCCAATCCTCTTACCTAGATCAGGTTGCTCAGCCAGCGCTGCCTGTACTGTCGGCTCTACCAACTCCCTTGATACCCAACCTTAACTCACCCACCGAGGATGCTTCTTCCTCCAGCTCAACTCATCTACCTAGTCTCCATGCCCCTTCAAATGTTCTCTCCCCTGACAAATTTGATGCTCTCCAGCCCTCTGAAGTAGACTCTGATCCTCCGTCTATGGATGCACTGCCTACTATGGCAACAGATACTACCACTCATCCTCCTAAACAATCGTAAGCCTCAAAATCTGCTAAGGGGAAGTATTCCAGAAAACCCCCTAATCCTCACAGATAATTATGCAGGTGCCTTCTATTGCTTGCTGGAATATTAGAGGATTTAATAGTCCTAACAAGGTTTTTTGCTATAGATGTTTGGTTAATACATTTAAGCTTGACATGCTGTGCATTTTGGAGAATAGGATTCACTCCTGCTCTCTCCAAGACCCCTTTTTTGCAGCCAATCACAAGATCTTCCCTGTTGAAGACTACTGCCACAACTTTGACCTTTCCAATTCTAGTCGTATTTGGATCAAGTGGAACCCTACAAAAATTAATTTCACACCTTCTTTCCTCTCTCCCCAGATGATATCAGGCAATATGATTTTTGGCAACAACTCTTTTTCTCTTTTTATTATTTATGCTTCTAATAATAGAGAAGAAAGAGCTATCCTCTGGGATCTGGTTAGAAAATGTGAGCTGGCCCTGCCCTCTCCCTGGATTATCATGGGATACCTTAATTGTTATAGATTTTCTACTGAGAAATCTGGTGGCTCTATTACTGCTCAGAATAGACTCTGGGAGCTTAACTCTATGATTTTTTATGCCAAATTATCTGAAATGCACTATGTTGGTAGTTTCTACACTTGGTTCAACCAAAGACAAGACAACCCTATCCATATAAAACTTGACCGGGTTCTTGTTAATGATGAGTGGCTAACTAGCTTCCCCAATGCTTACTACTCTATGCAAGCTCCCTCCTGCTCTGACCATTGCCCCTTAATCCTCCAATCCATAGACACTTCTCCCATTCACCACATATTTCTATTTAAAAACTATTGGTCCTCTTTAGAAAGCTATTGTAAACTTGTGTTGGATGACTTCTCCACCTGCTCCACTGGAAACCCTCTATCTGACTTCTGCACTAAACTCAAGACGTTGAAACAGCTCATTAAGGAACAACCTTGGGCGAACTCCAATCTTGTTAAGGATCATTTGGCAGAGCTTCATTCAAAGCAAACTAACTGTTTGCTTCAAATTTTGGCTGATCCCTTCAACTCTTCTCTCAATCACTCTCTTAAGTTGATCAAGAAGCAAATTTCTGAATTTACTTCCCTCTAAGCCAGTTGGATTATTCAAAGAGCCAAGGCTTTTTGGATCTCTCATGGTGAAGATGTCCTCAAATACTTGTATGCTAAAATTCGAGCCAGGATGGGCTTTAGGAATGCTACTCTCAATTTGAGCTCTTTCTCTCACAGTTCTAGATCAGATGCTATACATGTTATTATTCAACATTTCAAAGATCTGTTCAATCCTGCCTCTTTGGCACCTATTAATATGAGCATCTTTCCATCGGGTAATGTTCTTCCATCTCCCATTTTTTCTTCTCTGACTGTTTCTGTCACAAATGATGAGATAAAAGGGCGGTTTTCTCTGGTTTTGCTACTTCCTACCCGGGGCCGGATGGCTTTAACTTCCACTTCTACAAGTTGGGATGGCATATTCTTGGACCTTCTATATGCAAAGCTGTGAGGTCTTTCTTTTTGAAGGGGTACCTCTCTGTTGGAGTCAAATACACTGCTCTAGCTCTCATTCCTAAAGCTAAACATGCTTCTTCCATAATGTATTTCGGACCGATTTATCTTTGCAATGTGATATATAAAATTATATCCAAGGTCATTGCTTCGAGATTAGAACCTGTTATGTCACTTATTGTGAAGGATAATTAAGCGGGTTTTATTAAATCTAGAATATCTATGGATAACATTATTCTAGCTCAGGAGCTTCTCACCTCAGCTCAAAAAGGCAACCAGAACAACATTTTTTTGCCAAACTAGATATTCGTAAAGCCTTCGACATGGTTTTGAGAGAGTTTCTCCTGGCTAGACTAGAACAAAAAGGCTTCCCTAGATAATTTATTATGTGGATCAAGGCTTGTATCACCAATGTGAACTATTCTATTATTATTAATGGAGCACTTGAAGGCTTTTTTTCATCCTCTGTTGGGCTACGCCAAGGCTTCCCTCTTAGCCCTTACCTTTTTTGCATAATTATGGATGCTTTTTCATCCCTAATTGATGAGGGACCTTTCACTGGATTCATGTTTGATAACCACAAGATCAGCCATCTTCTTTACACAGACGACTTACTTGTATTTGGGACCCCTTCTATATCCAATTGCTTAACCCTCAAGCATCTTCTAAATACCTTTGCTGCGGCATTTGGCTTATATGTTAACTATGATAAGAGCTCCATATTATTGCCCAACAATACTCATCATGCAATGGAAATTTTTAGAACCTGGTCTCTACATAATGCTAGGGAGCAAATTACTTACCTTTGAATCCCAATATCTTTTAAGAGACTCAAAGTTGTTGATTATCTCTCGCTCATGGAATCTGTTACCAGGAAGCTCTCAGGATGGAATGCTAACCTATTATCATTTGCTGGTCGCCTTCAATTTCTTAAATTCACCATCATTAATTCCATTACTTATTGGATTAGGGGCTTTATTTTACCTAAAGCTATCAATAAGTTTTTTAAGAAGCTGACTTCCAAGTTCCTATTTTTCGGTGATGTTGCTACCACTAAGAAACTACACATGATTGCTTGGGATAAGGTTTGCAAACCAAAATAGATTGGTGGACTAGGTTTACCTTCCATCCCTGCTCTCCATTTCAGGTATAATTGTGCTCTTATCCTCAGGATTTACAATTCTCAATCTCCCCTTATGACCTGGCTGCTCTTCAAGTATCACTCCCCCTGGAAAAAAGCCCCCTCTTATGCTACCAGCTTTTGGAAAGCCATATGTAAAATTACGGTGTTAGCCAAGCCTTATTTTAATTATAATATCACCCCCTCTGCTCCCTTCTCTTCTCTGGGACAACTCGTTTAATGGGTCTTCCCTGCTTAAGACACCCTATGCTAACTCCTCTATTGTTAGCAATAACAGTTTGAGAATTCAAAACTTTATTCTTGACGAGAACTGGGCTCTTCCTAATAACCTTCCATTGCATATTTATGAAGCCATTCAGAAGATTCCTATTCTTGACTTAAAAGCTGATTGTCTTACTTGGGGTTCCACGGCTAAAGCTAAATTTAGTGATTTTACAAATGAGTACTATAAGGAACATCCCCATTGTGGTTGGGCCCTCTCTATTTGGCATAAGAGGCATGTTTTAAAATTCTCTGTATTCGCTTGGTTAGCTATGACGGAAGGACTCAAAAATGTTGCTGAGCTTAAAAAAGGAATATTTTGGTAGAATTATTTTTCTCTGTTTGTCATTCCAATATTAAAAGCACCACTCATCTATTCTTTGAGTGCAATTACACACATACCATACTTTCATCCTTGATCCCAAGCATCTCTTCTCTTCTGCTCAGGCCAAACCTGTATCCGGCATTCGATTGGGTTAAGGATCATCCCAATCTTACCACTTTGCAAAAAAAGGTTTTACTCTATTATTATATGCGACATTATATATTACGTTTGGAAAGAAAGGAATGGGAGGAATTTGCCAATTCTTCCTCCTGTAGCACCTCTATCTGTTTAATGATTAAGAAGGCTGTGTTCTCTAAAGTTTGCAAATGGAAGGATGGGTCTCAGCTTTTAGATCTTCTATAAGGTGGTTCTTACAACCCTGACTGATTTCTTTCTGGTGGAGGATGTCTTTTGCTAAATATGGTGGTCCTTTTTGGGCATTGGGGTCTGCTCTATTCCATCGCTTTGGTTTTTCTGCTTTTTGCTCATTTTGCTGCTGCTGTGGGGCTATGATGACCGATGGTTTTGTCTCATCCCCCTAGATTGCGAGCTCTTGCAACTCTTTATTCATTTGATGGCAGCTCCTGCAACTGGGGGTATCGTTCTCCCTCCATAACAGCAGTCAGATATACCTGAGCCCTCTGTGAGAGTGTTCTCCCTCTTCTGGTTTTTTGTCATGTGTAATTCTTGATGCCTCTGACATTTTTTGTTGCCTCTGAGGCCTTTTTTTAGGCTCTTTTTTGGGTTTCTTACATATATAACTAGTCTTTCTTTTTTACATTAAATGAATTTGGGGCTTAGGCCTTAATTTCCCCAAAAAAGTCACCTCATTTTGCATGCGATTTTCTCAATCTGCACGCAATCATCTCAAAATTCATGTTGATTTGCACGTGTGAACTTCATTGGACGAAATCACAGTCATTTTGGGCAATGATGGCATTCTGAGCGCCACGGCACAATCTATTTTGTAATCGGAGGTCATTTGGGTAATGTTGCGCGTTAATTTCCTCAATTTGCATGTCATTGCCTCGGGATCAGCTCCCATTTCCCCACACAATTTTATTTGATCAAATTTGCAGTGATATTTGAGTATTAATGATATTTCGGATGCAACGGGGAAACCTATTTTACAATCGGATGTCATTTGGGCAATATCGTGCATCAATTTCCTTGGTTTGCATGTCATTGCTTTGGAATTTGTGCCATTTTGTCAAGCGATTCCAATCGAACAAGTTGCTATTGATTTTTGGGTGTTGACAATGTTCTGGACGTGATGGCTAAATCCGTTTCACAATTGGACATCATTTGGGTGATGTCGCAGACCCCATAGATCGATCTCATCTGATTTCACTATGAGGGGTCCCCTCTTAGGCAAATGCAATGTATTGATCGCAAAGGCGCAGTTCGTTTAGCAATTGGAGGTCATTTGACCCTTCAAGTGATGCGTTGAGTCAATGCACGCATTGCTTGATTTGCCAATTTTGTCCTCTTTGTGCGTGATTTGATGTGTAGGGGTCGACATTATGTTAGGAGGTGGTTCAATTCCTTGTAAGTCTTCGAAATATCTTACTTATCTATGCCTAAATTTAATGCTTTGAAGAGGCCCCACATTACCAAATAATGATTGTTCTAAGTTAAAAAGAGAGAAGGAGACTTTCGTTAAATTGACATAAAATATTCAACAAAGATTTGCATGAAGTCACTAATAGAGAAAAAAATAGCTAAAGTAGTTCACTAAGAAGAGTCATCTCAAAGAATACTTGGTCAACTATTGAGACAAGAAAAAATCGATGAAAGAATAGCTTTTCATCAAGTCAAATGTAGGAATCAAAATAACCATATTGGTGATGCATTGCATAGTTGAAGATGTCATATTTGAAGCCACTCGATGTAGAAGCTTAGAAACCGACCGACCATCAGTAACTTTCGATCTATTAAGAGTTTTTTGGCTGTCTTCTTTGGAGAAAAGTACTTTCAATTACATGTAATATTTGTTTTATTTTCGAAGTAGAGGTATTCCCAGAACATAAGCAAATGCAAATAATTCAATACAATAAAAGAAAAAAAATGTCTCCCAAAGATAAATTGTCACCATGATTTCTCAAACAAACTGCCTTTTGCTACTTCAGCTGAGGACTCCTTTTTATTGATTTCAAAATTAAATTTAGCCTTTTATTCATTGGACTACATCCAACTAATGAATCTAAAATTTGTCTTGCAAACCTCTTCCATTTTAATTTAAAAATGCCTTTCAGTAACACCATTTCCCTGAAAAGCTTTATTCTCCATCAAATAAGCATTTCAAAGTAAGGGACATAAATCTAAAACCTAGATTAATTCTTTATTTCAAAAGGCCTTCAAGAAACATCTGAATTAAGGATAAGTAGCACTATCCAACTTTACAATTCTAGCCAATGTTCCTTGATCTCAAGTGGTCTCAAAATAGAAGATCTCTTAAATGTACATCCCATATTAGTTTGGAAATTTCCAGCTGCATTGCATCTCAACAAATTTATTACATCCACCAAGTATTTTGAGTAATAAAGCATCAATTACTATCCATATTTTATCTGAAACACTGTAGCATATCTTGAGGAAATCTGAGAGATACAATAGATATAAAAGAATGAATGATTTTCACTGAATCACGAGAGAAACATGAACTGGATAACTCAAATTTCATGTCTTTCTATGTACTTGCATATGCCTTTTTAAGTACCTAGCAGGTAGTTGGTAGGTCACCGCAAAGAAACTCACACCTAGAAGACCACACAAAAGAACTCGCCCAAGGACTCTCTAATCATACTCATCTAGAAATTAACGCAAAGGAAAGTCGCTCCTAATAGATGAAATCAAAAGTCCTCATAGATCAGGTGACATGCTGCTCACCTCATGAAGGAAGATAGACCATAAAATCTTCTCGCCCTCATCCAAGGCGAGTGCCTTCATTCATGCACGTCCATCTCAACTATAAAAAAGTGCCTACTTACGGGGCTATCTACTTGCCCTAACACACCCATCCAACCATCGAGGTCATCCTCCCTATAGCAAAAACTCACTTGCCTTCCTTTCCAAAGGCGAGTCAAGGCTCTAAAATAGTCGCCAGCTACTCATTAGTATTTTCAAGTCACATGATCCCTCATCTCAATACCTGCCAATGAACTCTCCCTATGAACACTTTCCCATACCTATTTGGCATTATTTAACTTTCCAAAGGGTAAATCATCAATGCATGTTAATACAACATTGTTCCCCTTTCAGACAATCTAGAGGCGACATGTGTTTAGAGTAGTTTGTATTGTGTGTCATTAAATTATTTTTTTTTTTTTTAATTTAGCCTTTCTCATCTCTCAGATCCCTATAAATAAATGGTGAAAGGGTCTATTGACTCCTTGAGAACTTGAGCTTCTTAGGTATTTGTACTACAAATTCTTCTTAGTGGACTGTCTTCTCCATTCTCACAGTTTCTTGGATCATTTCCTCAAAGTTAGCGTACTACTAAGGTTGAGTATCATCTATGGACAAATTTGGATCCAATATTTCTATCCACTTGAAAGTCATCATGAATCAACCCCTATCCAATGAATTAAATTGAAGTTGGAGTGCTTCAGTGACTGAGAAGCCCATCCTAGTAATAGCTTACCTGTAGATCTACAATAGTTTTATTCGAGAATGCAGTCAGCAGGATCAGGTTGCAAATGAATTCAAAAGATTTGTTGTACTATCAACAACGATAGTCTAGTAGAGTCCATTTATTCAGCAAAAAAATATTCCAAACCATAGAGGATTCACCAAATCAAACATCATTTCAATAGAAGATTGTGTCAGTAACCTGAGTTCCAAATTTTATGTTTCTTTCTACAGTTTGACATCACATAATCTCTTGGCATCCATTGATTAATTCAATCACAGCTTCAAGAAGAACTTTTTAATAAAACTTCAACATATCAAATAGTAACTGGGAAAGAGGCCATTTGAGTTTACTGCTATTTCCATTAATTAGTTTTGGAATTGAAGTCAAGTTAGCTTCAGAAAGAATATGATTCTGAAAAGAATGAACAATCATATAAAAACTGAGAAGCAGAATCTGAAAAGGAGTGGCTGAGCTACTCAGAGATGGAAGGATAGGAGAAAGAGCAAAACCTCAAAAAGGAAAAGTAATAATCTTACATATCTAAAGTAAACTGATACAGGGCCTATATAAAGAGCTATATAGGATAAAAGAGTAAATACGGTACAAATGGAGTCTCGTTTGCTAACAGCCTCCCTCAAATTAAGCAATCTGTGGGTGAATGGTTAATTTGTTACGAAGGTCGTAGAAATGAGCAGTGGAAAATGGTTTTGTTAGAATATCTGCAATCTGATCTTTTGAGGGAATGTGTGTGAGAGAGATGTCACCTGAGTCGATGTGTTGTCGAATGAACTGATAGTCTATCTCGATATGTTTAGTTCTTATGTGAAAGACCAGATTCTTTGCAAGTGCGAGAGCTGAGATGTTGTCACAATGAATGATGGTAGGAGACTTCTGTGCAAGATGAAGTTCGTGAACTAGGCGGCGAAGCCATATGACGTCCGACGTGGCTGCTGATAAGGATCGGTATTTAGCTTCGGTTGAAGTTTTTGCAACGGTCACTTACTTCTTAACCGACCAGGAAATGAGATTTGGGCCTAAAAATATGCAAAAACCTGAGATGTACTTCCAATCTATAGTGTCTGATGCCCCGTTCACATCCGTGTAGGCTATGAGAGTCAGGTCACCAACCGTGATTGGTAGACCATAGGAAGATGTTCCTTTGATGTAGCATAGTAAACATTTTAGAGCTTGAAAATCTTGTTTTGTGAGATGCTGCATCCGTTGGCAGTCAAGGTTGGTGGCAAAGGCGATGTCCGGCCGTGTTATAGAGAGGTATTGGAGGGATCCCACGAGATGACAATAGAGAGTTGGGTCTGGAAATGGTTGAGGATTGTTGTAATAGTGTTTGTATTTCAAAGTGACAGGTGTTGGTGCGGGTTTATAGTCGTCGAAGCCAACGTCATTTAGAATTTTCTTGGCGTAGTGCTGCTGTGTTAGGAAGTAGCCAGAGGGGGTTCGAAGCACTTGAATGCTGAGAAAAAGAGAGATTTGTCTGAGCTGCTTGAGGGAAAATTGAGAGTTTAGGAGCTTGAGTAGAGTCTGGATTGCGGATTGGTCATTCCCTATGATCAGAATATCATCCACGCAAATTAAGACATATATCTGAGTGTGATTCTTTTTAGGTAGAAGAAGAGAGGGATCGAAATGACTAAACCTGAATCCTTGTGAGTGTAGAAAGTGGGTCAGTTTCTAAAACCATTGTCGTGGTGCCTGCTTTAGCACATAGAGATATTTCTGAAGTTTGCATACAGAGTTTGGATGGTGCGGGTCTACAAAGCCGGGCGGTTGACGCATGTAGATGTCATCCAGTAGATCACCATGTAGAAATGCGTTGGAGACATCAAGTTGAAGCATGGACCAATTCCGATTGAGTGCAAGAGTGAGGAGAATGCGGATCGTAGGAATTTTTGCGATGGGGCTGAATGTCTCATTATAGTTTACCCCATATATTTAATCATAGCCGAGAGCGATGAGGCGAGCTTTGTAATGTTCTATTTACCCGGTAGGTAGAAGTTTGGTTTTAAATGTCCACTTGCATCCAAGAACTGGCTTGTTTGGAGGAGGTGGCACGAGAGACCAAGTGTTTTGTTTTTGAAGGGCGTTAAATTCGTCTGTCATGTCTTGGCTCCAGTGTGCAAACTTGGCGGCCTGGTTGTAGGTGGTAGGTGTCAATTGAGTTGGATTGGTAGTTATAAGTGAAAGTATCTGTTTGAGTTTTGAGATACCGGACTTGAGCCTAGTTTGCATTAGATGGTGTGGATGGACAGATATGGGCAGAGAAAAAGTGTTTGTAGTGGAGTGATGAGGTGAAGGATTGGGAATAGATTCTGGATTAAGAGATTGAGATGTAGTGCTGGATGGGAGCTCTATAGGTGAAGGGGATGTGGTAGGTGGAGAATGTGTTGAATGATTTGGGTTAGAGATAGTGGAGGTAGGAATTAAAAGCAGGGGAGAGTTTGTGTTGAGTGGAGAATGAGTTGAATTGGAAGATGTCAGGGAGGAAGGTTTGTAGGGAAATGTGGTCTCGTAGAACACGACATGCCTTGAAATGTAGATTCTCCCATAGTTTTGGTGGAAGCATTTGTAACCTTATGAAGGGCTAAATAGCGAAGAAAAATGCATTCGTGAGAGAGGGGAGATAATTTGTTAGGGGAGTAAGGTTGCAACCAAGGGAAGCAGAGGCAACCGAAGGTGCGAAGATGGGAGTATGTGGGCAAGGAACCGTGAAGACATTGATATGGTGATTGAAGAGAGATGGATTTAGAAGGAAGACAGTTTATAAGGTAATTAGCAGTTGAAAGAGCTTCGTCCCAGAAATGATTTGGGAGGTTGGAGGCATGTAGAAGTGTGCTGGTGAGATTACGGAGGTGCCTATGCTTGTGCTCAAATAGGTCATTTTGTTCTGGGGTGTGAGGATAGCTCAATTGATGTGTGATTGCAAGTTATTGTAAGTAAGTTCTAAAGGCATTGCTGGTGTATTCGCCACCACCATCGGAGCGGAATTTCTTTAGTGTAAAGCCATGTTGGTTTTTAGCAAGATTACAAAATAATTTGAACTTTGCAAGGGTTTCTTGTTTTGAATTCATTAGATAGAGCCAAGAAAAATGCGTGAAATCATCTATAAAAATAACCTAGTAGCGAAAACCATCTAAAGAGGTTTGCTTAGCTGGTCCCCAGATGTCTGAGTGGATTAAATCAAATGCAGAAGAAGACACGGTAATGCTTTTATTAAATGAAATCTTGTGGCTCTTAACCACGTTACAGGATGTGCAAATAAAGGAATTTGATACATTGTTTAGATCAGGTAAGCTGTGAGCGAGTATAGAAAGAAGTCGATTATTTGGATGGCCTAATCGAGGGTGCCAGAGTTGAGTAGATGTGACATTAGCGGTAAAGGCTGTGGGAGGTTGATCAGGTGACATCCAAATGTGGTATAGACCATTATTGAGACATCCACGAAGAAGCGGTCATTTATCCTGAATGTCCTTGATTTCGAAATCGTTAGCGTCAAAACAAATTGAGGCAAAATTATCGGTAGTTAATTTGGAAACAGATAGAAGGTTGTGAGTGAGAGAGGGAATGTGAAGAAGATTGCATAATCGGAGCTTACGAGGTGTGTCGGGTAGAGGAAGAAGTCCCTGATCGGTGTTGCGAATAGGTAAAGAAGAACCATTGGCGGTAGAGACAGTGTTAGAGTCTTGATAAGTGGCGGAAGTGTAAAGATTGTTAATGTCCGGAGTTAGATGAGTAGATGCACCGGAATCAAGAATCCAATCTTGGGTTGAAGTGGCAAATGGTTGGGCAAGAAGAGCACGGGGCTGTCTAGGTACAGTTGGAGCGTATTTGAAGTTGCATTGGTGCCAGCAGTTGAGCGCAATTTGCTCTGATTTTCCACATATTTGGCAGGTTTGGCTGCCAGAGTTTGTGGATATCAATGGAGCAGACAAAGTGAGCGAATTAGTAGCTGGATTCGGTACGTTCTTGTTCCTATAGAATCTTTTCTGGCCATGTCCACTTGATTGATGGGAAGGAGAAGCATAGAGAGCATTTGCGGATCATCCAGCAGACGAATCTTGAAGATTTTGTTGCTATAGATTTATTTCTTCGCTACAGAGGAGCGAGTAGAGAGTGTCTAGGTCAATTGGGAGAGGTGCAAATGGCGGTCTTGAAGGAGTTATAGGTTGGGGGGAGGCCATTTAAGATGTAGAGAATGATATCTTCTGGATCAATTTTGGATCCGGAAGCAACGATGTTATCTACAATTGATTTAATCTGGGCAAGATATTGCTGCATGGTCTGAGTTTTCATTTGAATATTATGGAGATTATTCTTGAGTTGAATGACTTGAGAACGATTGGTAGGTTGAAGACGTTTTTCAAGAATTGTCCAGGCGGCTTGGACAGTGGTGGAGAAGATGATGTAGGGTAGAATAGATTGAGAGAAAGTGGAAAATAAAGATGAAAGAAGATTGCTATCCACGAGGTGCCAGCGGGCATAAGCTTGGGATTGGGTGTCGGCAGGAGCTGGGGTAGCACCGGTGAGGTGGCCGGCATAGCCGTTTGCTTGGAAGTGCTGAAGAATCTGCATACACCAAATAGCATAGTTGTCCGAGGTTAAGGGGTGGGGGATGAGATTCTTGACATTGGAGATAAGAAATTTGAGCGGTGCTGGAACAATGAGGTCAGTGGGAAGAATTTAAGATGGAACAATGGAGGTGGGAGGGAGGGAATTTGTTGATTCTTGATCTCCCATGAATGGCTCTTGATACCATGAAAGAGGAGCGGCTGAGCTACTCAGAGACGGAAGGACAGGAGAAAGAACAGTACCATAGAAAGGAAAAGTAATAATCTTGAATATCTAAAGTAAACTGATACAGGGCCCATATAAAGAGATATACAGGGTAAAAGAGTAAATACGGTACAAATAGTCTCGTTTGCTAACAGAATCCTTCATAGCATTGTATGAGGCATAAGGCCACCATCTTCATCTTCAAATTATGTAGGCCATTCCTCTTATTACAGACTTGCTTTTAAAACTTCATAATTTCATCAATTCTAAAGGACTTATTTATTTACCTATTTACTCTCGATCATCGAACCAGAAATAAGATTCCTGTCCTAAAACTTATTCTTCTAGTTACCGTTTCAATTCTCTTAGTTTTCTAGACAATGATAGGTATTTTAGGGAGCATCTTAATTGAAGAAGGGAATGGCCTTTTAACGCCATAATTGCTTCATTTGATGATCTCGGAAAAGTACAACAAGGCTTCTTCTTCATTGCATTCTAGTAATGAACCTAAATTATTCTGCCTTGTATTAATTTCTGGTACTGTAGCTTTGGCCTTCTTTTGATTTTTATTTTTTTGAGGCACTTGTTGCTGTTAATCAGTTTGTTTAGGTTCTTGTATGTTGCATCAGAACTTCTAAAAGTTGATCAATGGTAAGCATGAAGCCAAGATTTATTTGTTCAGTCATGTATGAAGATTGCCATGGTGTGTAATAGAATGCTAATTGAATCCTTGTTTGTGGATGTTAAATAAGTTTGGAGCATAGCTAAGGGCTATAAATTAACACAATATCAAGTTGGTATAATTTAGATATTCGACCAAGGTTTGAGGCAGTTATTTTATTATTTTTGTGTGTGTTTATCATAGAAAATTCTCATGGTCCTTAGACTACTTATATATGACTAATTTAGTCCCAGAGTATCATATTACTCTAGTTTAATATGTGGACCGTATAAACTTGATCCAAAATGGTATTACTTGTTGCAATTGTGATATAAATTTGGTTGCTCGACTATACAAAATTAATCCCAATTTAGTATGAAAAATGATTATTTTTGATCAATTTTGTTTTGTCCAAAGATTAAATTGAAGCAACGTGATGCTCCGAGACTGGCCATGTATAACAAATGGAAAACTATTTTGAAGTTTACCCTCTGTTTATCATGCTCATTTGATGTATCCGTATAATGTAGATTTGTTGCACGCATGCATGAATAAAGGATTGTGCCAATTTGTGTTTTCGAAGGGTTCTGAATTACGTAGCTCATCTTGATCTGTTGGCTGGAAGCTTTGAATACCAACCAAGAGGTCTTGGGTTTGAAGCTTACGTATCTGACATGCCTTAATAAGCACAGAAGTCTCCCCCAAAAAAAGGTTTGGAATATTCCAGTTTATCTTAGAAATGTTCCCTAATATGTGCCTGCTTCTAAAATTGGAGCTGGAGAGCAATCAGTTGATGTTGCATGTTATCTTTGATCTATCAATTTTCATTATTCAGGGTTAGCTATCATGACTAAAATAATGCTAAAGCTTTGAGATCCATTCTAATCAAATTTGTGATTAAGATATCTGTGCCAACAAAATTGACAATCAATTCTAACACCTAGAATCATTTTACCTTAACAAAATGGGCTCTTTTAGAGGTGGTTAGCTTGCTTTATTTGTTCAAAAATTCTTTCAAGGCAAGTCAGTTTCAAGGCTCTTAACAGTCTAACAAGCTTTAGCTTAAAGTAAACTGATCTTTTAGATTGAGTGGTTAGCTGACTTAATAATTACTAAAATTGGATAGTGCATATTGGTAAAAATTTAATGTCAGTTTCTGCCAACAAGCCTGCCTGTTATAGTATCTATGGTTTTTGCACTTCAGCTGTGTAAAATAATATTTAAATTTCATCCTAATTTGGTGAAATTAGGTTTCTACCCCTATCATACTTTTATATAAAGTTTAGTTTTGATGTTTTCCCTATCTATACTATTGTGAAAAATGGCTGTGCAAAGTAAAATTAATTTAAGGGCCATTTTGGATGGCTATAGTATTTTATAAAGTTGTTTTTAAAATTATTATAGGAAAAATAACTTAACTATTATGGTTGCAAAAAGCAACAGTTTACAACAAAAATTTTTGGAAAAAGAAAAAAGAGAAAGTAATAGCCAAAAAGAAATTTTAATAGTCATCTGAAAAGCAAAGCAGTGAGAAAACTGTTGCAAATGAACCCTAAATCTAACTATTATTATGACTAATCAATTTAAATCAAAATTACAAGGTTGGTTCTGTTTTGACTCGATTTTTTGTTTAAGAGCTAAAAATTTTAGAATTTGTTTTTAAAACTTCGATTGAATTAAACTATAACAAGCAAGCCTCAAATTTAAAATCTCTTATTTGGAAGCTTAAGCTCCCAACTAACAGACTAAGGTTTCATTTGCTTACTGCTTTGCCTTCAGACTGTAGCCATAATTTCTATATGCCCACTGCTTTTTCACTAGTTTCAATTAAAACTTTTTGTATTTGGAAGCTACTTTCTACATCAGCTTTAAAAAGTTACTTTTTTATAATAACTTTACAAATCAGTCAGAAAGCCATCCCAAACGAAGCCTAAGAGCTCGTTTGGAATGGCTGCAGCAATGGGTAAAGTAGCTTGTGAAACTATTATAGAGAAAGTTATTTTCTGAAGCTGTTGTACATAAAACAACATATTTTGTTTGAAAAATATAACCGTCAAACTGCTTTGTTGCAGCTTTATAAGACCAATTTGTATTAATACTCTCATAGTGTATAAAAGAAAAAATTGTAACTCCGTTTTGGAGCACTAACCCTAATAAATTTTTAGTTAATTTTCATAAAGCAAAGAGATAAATAAGTTGTCCTAAACAGACCCTAAGGTGGACTGCATAATCTTTAAGAATTAAATTTCTAGGTTTCAGCTTAGATCTATTTGATTATAATTAATTTTTAATAGATTGATGTTTATTAATTTAATTGATTTGTTCTAAATTGATGACCATTAAAGAATCTATAGGATTTTATTATATATCAAAGTAGGATTGTGATTTTACCTAAATTAATCAAATAATTAATTAATTAATTAATGCATATGGCATGTTGATTAGCGGCAGAGTACATAATTAAGCAGTTAATAAAATAATTTATTTATTTAATTATATATTACTAAAATATATGATTATTTATCAAACTTTATCAAATAAATAGAAATTTTAAGGTCATATAAATTTGTTGAAAATGTGCATTCAAATTTCAAAATCACCGGTGTGACCCCTAATTATATAATGCATAATATGACTTGCATAAAAATTTTCCTGAAAACAAATTAAAATAGGAAATTAAGTAAAATAAATGGGAAATTTGAGTTTATGTGGCTCATAACGTCTGAAATTGAAAAAATATGCTCACTATTTTATTTCTTGTGAAAATATGTTTGAATGTTCCTCTGGATCAAAATACCCCTGCATTAGAGAAATATGCTTCTTTTTTAAGTAGACCACGACTAAAGTTGTTTTGAATAATATTCAAATAAATTTTGATTCAGACTAAGATTATATATGATAAAACATTTAATTCACAATCGAACATTAGTTGAATCCTAATCCAATATTAAAAGTTCTTATTCTAAAATGAATTTTTGAAGAAGTCATTGTTAAAATAGTTTGAACATAATTCGAATAAGATTCAAATAAGACACTATTTGAAAGATTAATAAAATTGTTCAGTAAGATTTATTAAATATTCGAAAATGATTCGAACTTGTTAAATAACACGACATAACATCAGAATGCAATCATATTAGCAATAACACAATTAAGGCAAACACAAAAGAGAATAAAATTCTATTGAGTAACTTTATATTAAATTAAAGTAGTGATAATAGTTTACAATAATATGTTACGTACAATCATATTAGTCATAACACAGAAGATAAAAGCTTCGATAAAGCTCAATACAATTACAATATCTATAGCACAATTATACTGTTATACAACAGGAACAACAACAACAATAACAATAAGCCTTTATCCTACTATATGAGGTCAGCTGCAGCACAATTATTCTATAATAAAATACCAAAATTTGATCACACCTTTAAGCTCAAATCTAACCACATTTATATCATTATAAAATGTGGAAGATCATCAAGATTAAAAAATCATTTTCTTTAAGCATTAGCAAGTGTATTGTCTATTTATAATTATGAGTTCAAACCGCCATTCTTCTCATTAATCTTTAGTAGCACATCCATTAAAAACAACATCACATCTACTAAAAGAAAATTTTCAGTAAAAGCAGTGTAATGCCTATTTACAAAGTAAATTCAGATGTCATGTGCTTATCTCTCATATTCAGCATAACAAAACCATTAGCCTCAAATGACTCAAATTATTTAATGATTTATTCCATCACACCCTCTGCTCTATATATGACCCAAGCCTATATCTACATGCATATGTAAGGAAACTCAAATGAATCAATCCCAAAAGAGAAGGAGTGCAAACTAATAACTTCAACCTATACTTGAAGTTTTATTGAATATTTATTGAATCTTAATCAACCTTTCTAGAAGTTTTTTTAAAGGTGCTTCAATATTGATCGAAATTTTTTAGACCTTGGTTGAAATATTTTTAAATCATAATCCAAGCTTCATCGTTTATTGTTTGATCTTGATTTTGAAAGACAAAAAGCTTCAAACAATCTTTGAATAATATTTGATCATTAACCAAACATGTTTTGATCAAGTTCAGAATAAAATTTGAGCAATATTTGAGCAATTTTCGATTTGTAAATACATGTTTAATGTCATTCTTGGCTTGAGGTTTGTAGTGTAAACATATAATCGTTGGAAGAAAAAAAAAACTTTTTTTAAAATGTATAACATTACTAACATTTAACAAGAATCGCCGGCTAGCCAGAGACAGATCGAAATATTGCATTGAAATTTTGCCTCAAAAGCATTATTCCCAAATAAGAATCATCGGAGAAGAAAAATGTACTAAGAATATGAGGCGGTGATCAACTTCTTGCTCAAAAGGTTTCTTATATAATATCTTAGTATCTTTTGAAATTTTAGGGTATCTTTGCTCAAATGTAACTTTCGGGTATATTTTATAATAAATGAAACAATGGACATATTTCTCCAATTAAACCTATTATGGGCTATATAAACTCTAATTTTCCAAATAAACCACATATAAGTATGAAATAACCATTTGTAATTTTAAAATATATATATTTTGAGTAAAGATAACTAAAATCAAATCAATTTTAACTTGTGTTCATCATCTTAGAGACCTTTGTTTAATTATATGCAATTAATTTATAATTATGAACACAGAGACACACACTACTAGCTAGACTAGACTAATATGTCTTGAATCTTCATTTGTAAACTTGAATTTTTTTGAATTAAAGTTTCATTTGGGATGACTTTCTTACTGCTTCTTAAAGCAACTTTTTAGTGCAAAAATTTTAATTTTGAGCTTTTCTCATGTAGCAAACACATCGAGTTAGTGTAGCATTGAAGTAGCGCACACAGTACTAGAATATTAATTTCTTAATGATAGAGATTAATTTCTAATAAATGTTCTTATTAGTTAAAAAAAATAATACACAAATGTAAGAGTTAGAGCTCCCATTAATGACATAATTACATTATTTGAAAAAAAATTTAACTCAAATAATTAGTCTTAGTTTGAAGAGCTACAACTAATATTTCAATACTAATTAACATCTAATGAAGATCTATAACTTATATTTCCATTCCAATGTTTTGTTTTTTCAACTAATAATGTCATTAAATAACAGCTAATTATATCATTACGTAATTATCTGATCAAATATTAGATCATTAGTGAATAATTATTATTATATGACAGATTAAGTTAACAGCTGCTTCCTCTTATGACCATTATTTAAATAAGGAGTCAAATATGGATTAGGTGGACGTCGCTTTCGGAATGATAAATACAGAATATATGACGTGCGGTGTCGTGTTCCATTTGTCTACACAAATATGGAGACGACCTTCATTCGATCATGTAAATTTGTAGGGTTGAATTAGACAACGCTTAAAGAATTAAACCAATAGTTAGATGGCTTAGGTCATTAAAAAAAAAAAAGTCATGGAAGTTGCAATAATAATTGTTGGATGTTAGAATGTTTGTAGTGGGTAGAAAGATAAAAGGGTTTAGCGTCCTAATATTCTGCGAAGGTCCAATACTCACACGATAAAAGAGAAGTGTAAGAATTTTAAGAGACACTATAGTTTTTATATAGAAAACTCAAGAAATGAAAAAATCATGGGGTTTGATTTACTTAAAAGGATTCCACTAGTATTTGTATTTAATTTCAAATGAAACCTTTCTTCAGAGGAAGGGATTGATATATTGTTAAAAAAAACATATTAGTTGATAAAAGTTGGAAGAGACCTTCGGTAGGAATCAAACATAAATCCAAATGCTTCTAAAAAATCAAAAAATAAAAATAAAAACAATCTTTAAAAATTTGTAAATGCTTTAATTTCCTGATGTACAACGAGAGAAAACTGCCCAACAGAAGCTTAAAAATCCTCATCGACAATAAAGGCTCAGTCCTCTGATTTAGGCTTTAGTTTTCTCCCAAAAGTCATTTAAAGATTATCAGTGGTAATAAAGGCTGGGTCCTATGATGCAAGCTCCAAATTTTCCCCATAACAGGAGGCTACAGTCCTTCTAACCTCCATTGCCCATTCACTACAATTCTCAGACCTATATCACCAGCTGACTATGATCCTTTAAGTATTGTCACCCGACTACTATGCAATGGACCACTGTTGCCATACTTTAGTCCTCAGACTATTATTACTCGACTATGACCCTCAAACAATGATAACCTAACTCTGATTCTTGGACCATTGTCCCCTAAGTATGGTTCTTAAACCACCATTACCCAACTACAGCTTTCGACCACTATCGCCCAACTATGCCCCTTCGACCATCATCACTCTTAACTCTGGTCCTCCAACAACCATTGCTCGACTATGGTCCTATTAACCACCAGCGTCTAACTTTGGTACTCTTGACCACCATTGCCCAACTCTGATCTTCAAACCATCATCGCCTAAGTAAGGCCCTCCAACCACCATTGCCACATTACAGTTTTTCGACCATTATAGCCTAACTGTGGTCTTCATAACATCATCGCCTTACCATGGTCTTTGGATCACCATTTCCCTACTACAGTCCCACAACCTTCATCGGGCTACAATCCTCTGACCACCATCACCTATAAACTACAATCCTTTGACCATAATTTCTTGACTACAGTCCTTAGACAATCATCACCTAACTAAGGTCATGTTACTTCCATTGCCTACCAATTATAGCCCTTCAACTAACATCAACCGAATACGATCCCTAAACCACAATCACCTGACTACAATCCTTTGACGACAATCACCCAACTACGATCTCTCTAACCACCATCACTCAACTACAGTCCTTTAACCATCATCACCCGAATATGGTCTTAGGAACACCATTGCCCGATTATGGTTCTCAAACCACAGTTGCACGCTTATGATCCTCAGATCACTATCACCCAAACATAATTTTTCAACCGCTTTCACGTGACTACATTCCTTCGACCTTAATCGCTCGCAAACTATAATCTTCCAACCACAGTTATCCAACTGCGATCCTCAGACCACCGTCGCCTGACTATGGTCTTTCAACCCCTGTCACCTGACTATACTCCTCTAGCCTTCATTGCTTATGAATTAATGTCCTTTATTCGTGGTTGTCCGACTATGATCTTCAGACCACCATTGCTCTGTTATGACCCCTCTAACCACCATTACTCGAATATGATCCTCTAGCCACCATTGCTTGACTATGGTCCACCAACCTTTAATCTTTGGATCATTATGGCATGGCTACTATAAAACTTATTGGCTTTATCACTTACCATCATTAATAATGCTAACACATGCAGTCATTCATAAGATCAATGCACACCATCAACATCAATTATAACTCCCAACTTCAATACATTGATTTATGTTGGATTCCCACCAAAGGGATTTTTATCCTTAAACCAACTAATGTGTTCTTTACAATGTATTAATGCCTTACCCCGAGGATCCTTGAGGAAGGCCTTCACTTATAATCAAATACAAATACTAGTTGAATCATTTTAACTTGGCTAACTCCCATGATTTTCCCTTTTCTTGCATTTTTCCTTATAATTTTTGCACTCATCTCTTATATATGTATGTGTTGGATCTTCATGCAAAGCTAAAACATTAAACTATTTAACTCTTTACCGCCGTAAATATTCTAACACACAATAACAATAAAAATAATAGAAGCTAATGTATTCATGGGGTGTTATGTGTGCGAGGCGTTAATTTTGGGTATAAATTTACTATTTGACTTATTACAATAAAGAAGTATTTGAATTGGTTGGGATTGTTCTTGTAGAGTCTAAAGAGATTTGAAGATTTATGATTCTTGATAGATAATATAGTTTGATTGAATGTCTTTTTTTTTATATTTTCTTGTATTTCTAATATAAATTTGAATCATAAGTTTTTGATATAATTTCTTTTAAACAAATTTGCACAACCTTAACAATTATATCATGTACATAATAATAACTAGTCATCCATTATTAAGAAGAAAAAATGAAAAATTTAAGAAAAAGAAATAAAAATAAATTAGTACCGGAATATAAAAAATTATTATATGAAATGCCTAACTCTACTTAAAAGGACCTAAAATTAAAATTCATATGGGGAAATGTAAACATTCTAATGCATATTGATATTGGTAACTGAATTGCAAAGTTAATTGAACTGTGAAAATTTCCTAATTGATAAATCCTTCAAGCTAAGTAGTCAACAATTGCACATACACATGTAAAAGATGAGCTCAGTATAAATATTAATGAAAATAATTAATTAGAATGTTTGTTAATGATAGCTTTAATTGAAATTGTCTACCTTTATCTTATTGCAATTAATATCCTGTGTGAAGTATTCTTCTACTTTCAATCATTCTAACAAGCAATTTCTCAAAGAGAAAATGATATAATCATAAGTGCATTGGAATTGCATGAGGATAAGCAATAACTTAAGCTGGGGAGAATTTGTTATGTAAAAATTATGTTAATATTTTCTTGAATATATTCCTGTGAAAATGTTTGTTTTGGTTGTTGTTATGCACGAAAATTCATGAAAAAAGGCCAAAAGATAGGAATTTGGCTACAACGTCGTGACACCCATTCACTACATGTTGCAGCACAAAGCCCTAGTACCACTCTAGAGTGCCCGGGTGCAACAATGTTCACAAATTTTATAAATTAATTCAGTGCCCCAACTTCGAACCTTCAAGCACCACAGCTTCTAAAGCACCCCAGCACCGTCATTTGGAGCATCATTGTGCCACTTAGTTCTAAAAAATACATAATTAATTCAGTGCCACGGTGCCATCTTCTGGAGCGCCCAAGTGTGCCATGTTGGCACCACGGCACTAAATCATTAGCAACACCACAACGAGGAAGTTGGAGCAATTCACTAATGAAGCAGTGCATTCATTCAGCCCAACGCCACGATGAAGACCAGGCATTAACACAAAGCGCAAGTTCAATCAGTAGTGCCACAGTGTCTATCTATACAATGTCACGACACCAATGTCAGCTTGTCTACTTAGTATAAATAGTTTTATTTCTAAATTTGATAGAGGATACCATTTATTTTGCAAACAAAATAATGTGTGAGTGTGAGAAAAGTGGGAGGAGAGTTTGTGCTTCAAGGAAACCATTCCAGAAGATCTCCAGTGTTTGTTTGTGCTTGTAAAAGTGATTCCATGTGATATCTTATACCACTTAGTTTTGTATTTTATTATTATTTATCAAATAAAATATGTTTTGTGTTAATCTCTTTCCACGGCTGGCTAAATTTATTATTTTGGACTTGTGATGTGAGATAAATGAATGTTTTATCTAAGTAGACTTTTGAACTTAAAATGTTGAATATTGTTTTCAATTACTCTTGAACTTCATTAGGTTTGTGTAATGGCTATGCTCTAATTTAAAAAATAGTGTGATTCATTGTCTTGATGGACTAGGATGGTTAGGATTTTTGGATCTATGGAAATATAACAACTTTAGTAGGGTGAAAACTTAACTTTAAACTCTTAAAAACTCGGTAGAGATCTAAGAGTGCATATGCTCTGATTCACAATAAATATTAGAAGAGTCAACTTAGGAAAATATTACATTATCACCGTCATAACTTCAGTCATTTTAAATTTACTGAATCTTTTTTTTTGTGCATCAGAAATAGTTAAATTTTAAGAAACCACTCTCAATTGGATTTGGTGGGATAACTCAAGCAACTCAATTAGACATTATTAAAGGTGATTATAGGATAGTCTAGTTTCTTCATGGGATCGATACTCCACTCTGCATTCTCTACATTCTATTACTTAATCGACACATACACTTACGTTTAGTCCAAACTAGCTTCAGTATTACTTTCTAATCTTTATATTGCATTGTAAGCAAATATCTGCATGCTTTTTATGTTTGTACATAGCAAAATCCAGCATCCGATGGCGGCACAAACCAGCTCCTAAAAGTATTTGTAAACTCTTTCCAACTAATCTTTGTAATTGACCTACCGTGAAAGCTCTCCCTCTATTGGCTTGTCCACCAGCACTCCACCTCTTCATCTAATAAAAATACAACCAATGGAACTCTTCTGCCCTTCGAGCACTGCATAATATCAAAGAACTTCTCTACCCTCATTAACTGATCTTCAGGTTCCTAAGGATTAACGACACCCTAGAAATGAGGTCGCTTCAATCTCAGAAATAACTACAAATACTTAGCAACCTCATCCCCATTCACTCCAGCAATTCTACCTTGAGCCTCACTCATCAGTCGGGCCACTAACTCAACAAACTGCATTATTAAGTCAATAGTCATCGCTCCTACTATACTCTGACCAATTGTAACCTAACTGAAACTTTATCCATTAGCTGCCTCTTATTCTTGGGGGTTCATGATGCAGCAATACTTTGATATAAATAAAAATATGAGAGTTCAATTATATATTACAACTAATAGACGATAGGCTATACTACACTCCGAACACCTTTCTAAAACCAATACAATTCATTTAATATAGCTTTAGTTATAATCTCCAATCATTCCAAACCATTGCTCTGATACCACCCTGTGATGCCTTAGAATCTAATTGAAGGATTGGACTTGCTAAAAACTATAACTAATTAACTCATCCATCGATAATAACAATCAAAGCTACAAATTTTTTAAAAAATATAAAAGCAGTATAATCCACTCTCATTTCATCAAAACATAAATACATAATCTAGTTAACTTTCAATACAAGCTAACTTGCGAGCCTAGTCAAGCTCAACTCAATAATAAGGTCACGAGCCGAGCTTATCGAGTTTCAAGCTTGAACATATTTATAAGCTCATTGGGTAATTGAGCTCAAGTTCGATTCAAACGCTGCTCGACTCATTGACTCATCGAGCAGCTCGATTGCAGAAGGCAAATGAGAATGTGGAAGAAGGAATAGTATGTGGACGTGGAAGAAGGAATCACATGTGGATGTGGAAGGAGGAATCACACGAAAAGCAGACTCGAGTGTTGATGCGAGAAAAAGGCATACTCAAGTGCGGACATGATGCAGAAGCACAGACTTGGAAGGAGGACTCGAGCGTGGAAGGGCAGATCATGAGCTAGCTCACGATCCCGCATCCATTTACATGAGCTGAGCTTAAGTATGCCATTTTAGCTCGAGTTAAGCTCATGACATGGACAACAAGTTAAGCTTAAGTTAAGCATGACTCAAGCTTGACTCGACTCGTTTACACCCCTATCCAGTATATACTTGATCTCAATGTTAACATTATTACTCTCAGAACTACATAACCACTTTCACAGAAGCTCACTTGCAGTACATAATACTTATTCTCAAAGGTTTGCTTGTATTTCACTTTCACTTTTAATTTTTCATCGGGATTCATTTAAAAGTTTAGAGTTTATAAATGCACATTTCAAAAGATATCTTAAGCTAATTCATTAGAACTTTAACATATGAAATGAAATGTTTAAAATGCACATGTCCCAATACCCTCTTATATCTTCACTTTCACTTATGCCTCTCTTTGCCTCCCATACCTGCACTAGCGGATGTAGGGGGATTGGGGGCATGTGCCCCTCTTAAGAAAAAAAAAATTGGTTTAAAATATGGAAATTATAGTGCAATTTCATTTCCATAAAACCAACCTTTTCCAGGACATGCTCTAGTGTTACCGAAATCAAGGTTTTATGATCCAAGGTTTTATGATCCTTTTAAATGTTTTTTAGGCTTGAGTTGAATCTTCTTGTTTGGCTTTAGATTCATTACCCTTCTTATTTATTAAGGGATACAAAGTACATTCTCTACTAGTGAATTTATAAAGCTAGGATTTTTTTTGCTACCAGTGAATTTATATTTTCTCTTATTTTGCAATATATCCAATAGAATTATTTCATATAATAATAAAAATTATTTTGTTAAGGCCATAACTATTCATTATTAGTATGGTAATTAGTTTTGGCTATTATTTGACATCTGGATTTTTCTTAGCAATTAGGAGCTGTTTCGAGCGATCTTTGAGTATGAGTTTGAACATCATGGAGAGATATTTCAAGCAATCTTCAAATTCAAAAACATCGAATAATATGGATGAAAATAAAAATAAGATTGAAGAGCAAAATGAAAAATGCATTAGACTAGATGTTAATTTATCAAAAAATATGGAATTAAGTGTAGAAAATCTTCCATCTGATCTAGGACTACGAATTCTTATTACTAACTTTAATCCTAACATTCGAGATGAATTTTAGAAAATATATTTATAAAGAGACACCCCCCCTCCCTTCAATAAATTTTTTTGGCTCCGCCACTGCATACCTTCATATAGCAAGTGTGGATATAATCTCTCTCAAATTTGCATCAAGAAGATGGGGCTAGAAGAATATTTATAGTATTACTTTGCCTCCCCTGAATTTCAAACAACAGGTATTATAGAGAGGAAGTCCATTTCGAACAACTTCGGGTCAATTTTGTCTATCAAGTCAGTTTAAGATATTGTCTCAGTTGAGGTAAGTTACATTTACTCTGTCTTAGTTTTTTTATAGTTCAGCATTTTTTTTGAATTTTTTTAATTTCATTTTATAATATTCTCTATATTTTGGTATAAATTATTTGTGATTTTCACTAGCCAGTATTGATTCCCTGTAATTTAAGCATTCTAAAAAATTAATAATAATAACTAGTATTATAATGTAATAAAAATCTTGAAATATAGCTATGAATAATGTGTGGTAAGATCTTTGTGATCTAAAAAATGTAAACTATGTGTACAAGCTTACCCCAAATTTTTGTTTATTTTACCACCAGTATAGCATTCTATGAAATTCTATGATAAGTTTGATACTATTTACTATATTTGGAAATATAATTATTTTTATGCTGATATGTTTGAAATGTGTGAATTGGATGAGTTCTGAGGTATTATGTTCGGAATTATAAGGGCCTAAAATTATGAATCTAATATATGCATGGGAATTATAAGGGCCTAAAATTCTGAATATTTGTAGTGCTAAGCATTGTGAGTTATAAGGGCATATTATGTGTTTGCTAGCTCAGGGAGTCATAAAGGCTTAAATTTATGTATTTGGATATCTACTAGGAGGCATAAGAGACTAAGAGAAAATGAATGTGACATGTTCTAGAAAGTTAACGTAATGTATTAAATTTAAGTTATCTGTGACTTTGTGTGACGTGTTTACTATTTTTTATTCGGTTATATATTCTATGTTTTGAATCATTAGATATGTTTTGAGACTGTAAATTTTGACACTAATATGAGTAATCTATTATTGTTCTGCTCTATAATGCCTCAAAATCTAATTTGAAAGAATTATTTTTTTATCTTTTAATTTACACAATCAGAGCTATCTAATTTCTTTTATCAATCTAAATAGCAGTAGAAATAAAACTATCAATTAAAATATTAATATATGCATCTATATTCATTTTCTAAAAATTATATACACTACTTAAGACCTATATAATCATATCATAACTACTCTATCCTGAGTATAAAAGAATAGCTAAAACAAAAGAAAAGAAACCTGAACCTGAAGAATCCTGATCAATCTCACACACCTGATCCTTTGCCCTAACCGAAAAATATTTAACCATATATAATAAGCTCAAGAGCCTACTAAGTCACCAAAACCTATAACTAATATCAACACAAGGTAAATGAGCAATATACATGTCAACAGTTAAATCATAAAGTAACATTCTCATAATCATAGGATAATATAATAGAAAAATCAATAAACTAGTACATATCTCAAATCACTAAAGCAATCATCATATTAGTACTATAATCAGTACAAAAATTATATAAAGTATTAAATCAAAATATCTGTAAAGACTGTCAAAATCATGTCAATACAGTAAAGTCATATAAAATATAACTATATTCGTGTATCACATGCTCAGAAATATCATATCAGTGTTAACTCAATGTTAGTGTCTAGTGCATATGCTCAATATATATCACGTGATCAACACATCAATAATAATAGAATAGTAGTAACATTAGTATCATAGGTGAAAGTAACAGTAAAGCCATAGGGTGATAGTAATTCAGTAATATGCATTTAATAATCATATTAAATATGTAAAAGTCCTCGCTATAGCGATAGTTTTTCGGTATCAGCGTTAGTATCAGTAACCCATTAGCTCAGTAAATTGAGTCGTCACTCTTTACCCGTTGATACAGTAATCATTTTCTTATAACTCTCAATCAGTGTATCACATGAATCAGCAGAGGATAATACCAAACTACATATTTAAAGAAAAGCTCGTCAACCCACCATTCTATATAAATCAATCAGTCTCATCCAACATTAGTAAATAACCAATCTTTATTTATTTTTCCAACACACAAATTATTATCATATTACTATAATAATAATTGCGACTAGTAAATCGCATATCTACATTTTTAATACATTATAGTAAATAAAGTATAATTAAGCCTAATTTAGATATTACCAAAATGAACTAACGATTGACAACTGAAAACTCAACTGAGTAAAAATTTACATTTTTAGAAATTTATCAAATTACACGAGAATGTATAAAATAATATTCTAAAGCTTTAATTAAACTAAAATACTATTTCTAGAGGTTAAAATAAATTTCTAAATAGGTAAAAATTATTAATTTTTTAAAATCACCCAGCAAAAAATTTTAAATAAATACTCAAAACGTTCAAAATCTCGATCTCTATAACATATAAAAAGTTACGCGGTGAAAGTTTTACGAATACACAATTATCCATATTTTTTGGTAATAAAAATACAAAATTGATTAAAAAATATCAAAAATATAAAATTATTAAAATCAGAAATAGGGTAAAGATTCCTTACGGTGAGACTAGCAAATCTCCAAACATGCTCGACGGATGAAAATCGCTCTACGGGCTCTAAATCCCAAGTTTTCTTTTCACTCTCCTCTCTTTCTCTCTCAAATTTCCCCAAATGCTTTGTTAGCCGATTTAGGAAAATTGAATTAATGGCTTAAGAAATAAACATAAGTGTCTTTAGATATTTTAATAAAATAATAATAAAATTATATAATTTATTAAATTTTTTAGAATAAAATTAATATAAATTCTTTTGGGGCTTCAAAAATTATAAAAAAAATATCCATAAAATAAATTATTTTATTTAAAAAATATTGGTGAAATTGGTTTGCAAAACATACTTCTAATGGTATGAAAACCCCTACTTGTACTCATAGGTGTTAATTTCTTAAAGATTTTCACTAATGTCCAAAAATTATGAAAAAAATTATATAATTAAATACTATAATATCAATACTATAAAAAAGTTGATTTATGATTTAGACTTATAATAACTCCAAAAAAATATTTGTTAAAGTCAAAATATAGGCTATTACATGCTCTACCACTATGTTGAATAATGGCTATGTACAAATAGTCTATTTTATCTTTCTATTTAGCTATGTATACATCTTGTAATTTTATTTCTTAAAAATTTAGATAGGTTTAGTGTAGCATACTAAGTGCTATCTTGCTCAAGCTTACTATTCTACATCTATTCTAAGTCAGGGTAAGGGAAAAGGGCAGGTTGAGAAGAGAGAAAAGTTGCAGGTTTTAATCTATCTGTATGTTTGTTTTATTAGAGAATTTTGCCAGTTATGATTTTTTTTATTTTATATTGTACTCTTCTATATCATACTATTTATAAATTATTGTTTTTATGTATAAAGTTTTAAGATGAATGAAAAAATATTTAATGATGAGTATTTTCTGTAATTATGTGAAGTAACTTAGTATGACATCCTAGAATCTAATTTGAAAGAATTTTTGTTTTATATTTTAATAAACAACAACTAGAACTGCATAATTTCTTTTATCAATATAAATATTAGTATAGGTAAAACTATTGATCAAAATATTCATATGTATATTTGTATTTATTTTCTCAAAAATTATATACTCAGGATGTATACAATCATATCACAACTAATCTATCATGAGTACAAAAGAATAGGTAAAGGATTAAAAGAAATAAACTAACATTAAACTTGGAAAAGCCTGATCAATCTCATACTCCTGCTCCCTTGCCCTGACCTAAAATTATTTAACCACATATAATGAACTTAAGAGCCCAACAAATAATCAAATTCTAAAACTAAACTTAATGCATGACAAAAGAGTAATATGCATGATAGCAATCAAATCATAATAATATCATTCATATAATCATTAAATTAGTGCAGAAATAGTAAAACTCATATGTAGTAATAAAAATATCTATAAGTATTAAAATAGTACTATATATAAGCCCGCAAACGAGTATAGTGAAGAAATTAGTAAACCAATACAGGTGTCGAATCACTAAAGAAGTCATCGTATCAGTATTATTAATCAGTAAAGAAATTATATAAAGTGTTAAAACTAAAGCATTGGTAAAGACTGTTGAAATCATATCAATGCAGTAAAATTATATAGGAGTGTATCCAATAGGTCATAAGCTAGCTCAGTATATTACATGTTTATTATGTTATATGCTTAGTATCAATACAATGAATTAGTAGTATCAAATAGTATCGATGTTTATATCGATAACAGTAATAGTCCAGTGGCAAGAGCAGTAAAATAATACATTAATAGTAAATTCATGCAATAATAATAAATATGTATAATAATAGGATCAATGCCTAAATAATATGTATTTCAGTATGCCCACCAAACAATAAGAAGCTCTGGCTATCACAATATTTTTTCTGTAATCAATAATCAGTAATCTATAACCGTTGGATCAATAAATAGAGTCGTCACTCTTTGCCCATCAACATAGTAATAACTCCTTATAACTCTTAAAACTCTCAATCAGTATCACGTGAATTAATAAAGAATAATATTAAATTACAGTATTTAAAATGAAGCCCATCGACCCACTATCTTATACATGTTAATTAATCTCCAACCAATGAGTCAACTAGTCTTTACTTGTCTTTTACACATACACATTATTATTACAGTACTGTAATAGTAATAGTGCCATAATCATATTCATTACCAATATATTTCAATAAATAAAGCACAATCTGGCTTAATTCAGAAAGTATCAAACTGTTCTAATGGTAGGTACTAGAAAATCCTACTGTGCAGAAAATGATATTTTTAGAAATTAACTAAAGTACTAAGGATCATATATAATAATATTCTGAAGTTTTAATTAAAATAAAGCACTACTTTTAGATATAAAAAAATAAATTTTTGAATAGGATAAAATTGCTGCTTTTTTAAAATCATCAAGTAAAAAATCACAAATAAATATTCAAAATATTCATAATATCAATCTCTATAATATTGAAAAATTTACGCGGTAAAATTTTTACCAATACAAAATTATTCTCATTTTTTTATAACAAAAAAATAAATTTGATCAAAAAGTATCAAAAATATAAAATTATTTAAATAAAAAATAGGATAATGATTCCTTATAATGAGACAAGCAAATATTCGAACTAAGCCGACTGATAAAAATCACTTTATAGCCTCCAAACCCTAAATTTATTTTTCTCTTTCCTCAAATTTCTCTCAAAATCTAAAAAAAATTCTCTCTAAATCTCCCTTACATTTCTCTATTACCAAATTTGAGAAGAGAAAACCAAATTTGAGAAGAGGAAAAATACTTTAATAATATTAGTGAAATTAGATATTTTCTTTTATAATAAAATACTACAATATTAATATAATTTAATCAAAATTTATTATAAAATCCATATAAATTTTTTTGGGGCTATAAAAATTATAGAAAAATTTTTATAAAATAATATATTTTAAATTCTGGTGAAATCTGTTTGCAAAATAAACACCTAATCATCTTAAATTTCTCATTTATACCGATAGATGTCTATTTCTTAAGGATTTTCATGAGTGCTCAAAAATTATAAAAAGTTGGTATAATTAAAATACAATAATATAGATATTATGGCAAAGATGATTTTTAAATTTGACTTATAATGACTCTTGAAAAAAATTTAACTCGATTAAAATATGAGCAATTATAATCTAACACATTAAGAAAAATATTATCCCCAACATTTCCCATAAGGATACGAGCACAAGAATCAATATAAAATAAAACTGTACAATCAAAACTCAAATTAAATTAAAATTAAATAAAAACTCATCTAAAATCATACAGTCATGTAGTTCATTCTATTAGATGTCATTCACTCATGTATAATATGTTATGCTATTCAATCATTTAAATACTTTTTTACTAATAGAATTTTCAGGTTATTATTGATCTTCTAGATACTGCAAGGTGTATACATATGGCATCACTAGAGTTGGTGCAGTCGGTCGTGGTATAATAGTCTCCATCTGACTATACTGACATCTCTATCATCCACCATATTTGTTGATCTTTCACTATATGTTATGGACCCTAATGTTCTTTATCCTAAAGTATGTTTAGACTATCCTGCACTAAAATTAGTTACTCCTCTAAATCCCCTTTGAGGATAGTTTGTTATCTTATATTTGTGATACCGAAAATCTAATTTGGAAGAATTATTTTTTTATCTTTTAATAAATAACAGAGCTACCTAATATCATCTATCACTAATAAATAGCAGAAAAAAATTCTATAATTTAAAACATCAATATATATATATATATATATATATATATATATATATATATATTCAATCTAAAAATATTATATACAATATTCAGGATCTATATAATCATCACATATCTATCCTATCCTGAATATAAAAGAATAGCTAAAACAAAAAGAAACAACACTTGAAGAATCCTGACCAGCCTTACACTCCCGATCCTTTGCCCTAAACTGAAATTATTTAATCACATATAATGAGCTAAAAAGCCCAACAGGTTACCAAAACCTATAACTAAATTTAAAGCTCGATAAAAGAGTAATATGCATGTTAGTAGTCCAATCATAGTTGTTACGTTCATATGATCATTGAATCAATCCATAAGTAGTAAAATTCATATATAGCAGTAGTAGAATCTGTAAACAGTAAAACACTATGATACGGAAACCAGTAAAGTGATAAACTAGTATGAGTGTCAAATCTATAAAGCAATCGCCATATCCATAATACCAATTAGTATAGAAATCAGATAAACATTAAATCAAAATATCGGCAAAGATTGTCGAAATCATGTCAATGCAATACAATCATATAAGTGTGTACCCATACTATCCTGGTATTCTATATCACATGCTTAGTATATCACATATTTAATATCAGTATCTAAATCAATAACAATAATAATCCAATGGCAGGAGCAGTAGAATAATACAATAGCAATAAATTCGTGTAGTAATAATAAATTCGTACAATAATAAGAGTAATGCCTCAAGAACATGTATTTCAATAATCTTACTAAATAAGTAAGAAGACTTGGCTATCACAGTATTTTTCTGTATTATTTTAGTATTAGTAAACCGTTAGCTCAGTAAACGGAGTTGTCATTCTTTTCCTGTCGGCATAATAATTATCCCTTATAACTCTTAATCAGCATATCACCTAAATCAGTAGAGGATAACACCAAACCACAGTATTTAAAGGAAGCCCAACATCATGTATATGTTAATTAGTCTCCAATCAAGGGGTTAACCAGTCTTTACTTGTCTTTTATACACACATTATTATCACAGTACTATAACTGTAATCTCAAATATATATTCACATTCATTTTCAATGCATTATAGTAAATAAAGCATATAATTGAGCTTAATTCAGAAAATATAAAAATATTCTAATGGTTGACAACAAAAATAATGCTGAGCAAAAATTTATATTTTTAGAATTTAACCACATTACTAGATATTACATAAAATAATATTTTAAAACTTTAGTTGAACTAATTATTATTTTTAGTGGTCAAAATAAATTTTTGAGTAGCCAAAAAATCACTATATTTTTAAAATCACCCAGTAAAAAATTTCAAATAAATACTCAAAATATTCATAATCTCACACATAAAAAGTTACACGGTGAAAGTTTTACCAATATAAAATTATTCTCATTTTTTAGTAATGTAAACACAAATTTGATCAAAAAATATTAAAAATACAAAATTCTTGAAATTAGAAATAGGGTAAAGATTCCTTACAACGAGACGAACAATTCTCCCAATTGGGCAAGCTGACAAAAATTGCTACGTGGCCTCTAAATCTAAGATTTTCTTTTCTCTCTCCTCACATTTCTCTTATTTTTTCTTAAAAACTTCTCTTAGCTAATTTTAGGTATTATAAAGGATTTAATAAATTTATATTAAGTGGCTTTAGATATTTATAATAAAATAATAATATAATATTAATAATACTATTTAATTTAATCAATTTTTAATATAAAATTCATATAAATCTATTTGAGACATTAAAAATTATATAAAAAGATCTATAAAAATAAGTCATTTTAGTTAAAAAATATCAATGAAATCAATTTGCAAAATGGACACCTAACAATCTCAAAATCCTCACTTGTACTAATAGGTGCCAATTTCTTAAGGATTTTTCATCGGTACCCAAAATTTACAAAAACAATTCGTACAATTAAAATACTACAATACCAATGTTATGACGAAGACGGTTTGTAATTTGGACTTATATTGACTCTAAAAAAAATTTTAACAGAGTCAAAATACGAGCTATATATTACAATGCCCTTGTTGTCCATAATGAAAACATCATCCAGCCAATAGGTAGCATCGACCTAAATGTCATCGATCATAATGAATGCTCTCATTGTAGTTGTTAGTAGATACTACTGATGGAAATCCCCTCGAATCACTATACTTGTTTTTCTTGTCACTATCTCTCTCTCTCTCTACTTGGTTCATTTCTGATCATCCTCTTGCTGACATCATATCTAGAGCCCACCTCATATTTGAACACTAGTACAACCAAATCAATCTCTATTAGTTTGGCCCACTCTACCAACTCAGAAAACTCCTGAATCTGTAAAGGTACTAATGGATGTCTTAGCACCCTGTTCAACTCTTGCAGAAACCTGTAGCACTTTTCCTTGGCAGTAGGAATCAAGTGAGGAGCATACCTAACAAGAACAATAAACTCAACCTCATACTACATCATTGTCTTGCGTCGCTACTCCAACTTGATAAAAGCTTCTTATATCTGTCGTTAGGTTGAAGGAGCTACAAACAACATCCTCAACAGTGTAGTGAACTCAAAATAAGGGATCTCAGCTTTGGTTTCCCCCTGAAATTTCTCTCTTTGTTGTCCAACCCATCATCTACTAATGGTACCTTTCAAACAAGAACACTACTAATGGTACCTTTCAGCTCTTTAGATACTGCATGTTGTCAAAGATCTTTTCTATCGTTGATAAAAAGTTACGCGGGAAAGTTTTATCAATACAAAATTATTCTCATTTTTTTTATAATGAAAATATAAATTTGATCAAAAAATATCAAAAATAAAAAATTATTGAAATAAAAAATTGGATATTGATTCCTTACACCGAGACGAGCAAATCTCCTAACTTGGCCGACTAACAAAAATCACTCTATGGACTCCAAACATTAAATTTATTTTTCTCCTTCCTCACATTTCTCCCTAAATCTTGGTTACATTTCTCTGTTGCCAAATTTGAGGAGAGAAAACTGAATTTGAGAAGAGAAAAAAATCTTTAATAACATTAGTGACTTTAGATGTTTTGTTTTATAATAAAAGAATATAATATTAATATAATTTAATCAATTTTCAGTATAAAATTCATATAATTTTTTTTAGAACTTTGAAAATTAAAAAAAATTCATAAAATAACATATTTTACTTAAAAAATTCTAGTGAAATCGGTTTACGAAACGGGCACCTGACGGTCCCGAAATCCTCATTTGTCCAATAGATATCAATTTTTTAATAATTTTCACCCGTACTAAAAAATTATGAAAACTTTAGTATAATTAAAAAACAACCATATCTATCTTATGGAGAAGTCAGTTTTCAAATTTGACTTATAATAACTCCCAAAAAATTTTTGGCTCTGCTAAAATATGAGCTATTACACTTAATGGTTGTGTCATCTCAAAATAATCAGAAAAATCAAAAATTCTCTCTAAATAGGTCTTGGAAAATTCGTCCTATTACAATCTGACACGATGTGACCTATTTTATAAGCAATTTACGTCAAGTTGAGTTGTGACAGAGCTAATTATAAGATTGTACAAGATCTCTTCAAGTAAAAAAATAAATAAACCCCGTAGTCCACAAAAAATACTAAATGATATTTTGAAAATCTCAATCCAATATTTATAATAAATAGGATATCTCAATTATATAATGCAAATATTTGAGAGAAAATTTTAAATTCATATTTTTAACTTGACATGATCAAACATAGTGTCTCATTTTGGTTTATTTCCTTAAACCTAAACTTAATCTCATCTTGTTAGTTTAACCAAATTAGTTTTAATAGAAATCTTTCACTAAAAGTTCATCATCTTTGGCAAAACACTTTTTGGAAGAGTAATTATCATATATACAATGCTAGAAACTCATTAAATATTAGATAGTCTTGAAGCAAAGTGTTAGGCATCTAAACCTATTTTTCATTCCTAAGAGAATCTCTTGGAGAAAGGTGATATCAATCTTTTATTATTATTATTATTATTATTATTATTATTATTATTATTATTATTATTATTATTCATTTTTATTCAGAAAGGTGATATCAATCTCTATCAAATCTACATCTTGATTAAAGATTTCTCCACTTAGCAAAATTTCTAACAATTTTATAAGGCTTGAAACTATTTTGATTTGCCAATATTTAAACAAAAGTTAGGTTTCATTTAGAATGGCTTTCTTACTGCTTTCTAAAGCAGCTTTTTAGTATAATAATTTATAATTCAAAAATTTTTGTACTAAAAAGCTGTTTTACAAAAGGAATAAGAAAGGTGCCCCAAATAAAACTTTAATGTAATAAAAATTTGTCTCATTCATTTATATCGACCAATATTAATTGCTATAACTAATAAAATCCTTCGGGCTTATAAGCATTAAGAAAATTGTTATAAATCTGAAATTTTAGATCCAATTTAGTTCGATTTTCACACTTTTTTTTAATGATGAGGAATCGTCCGCTGCCACCCTCTGGCGAGCCGAGAGCGCTTGACGGTCAATAAACCCCGATCGATCTGGATGGGCTATCCACATCCATTAGAACCCGTGGCCGACACATCTTGGATCCATTTTTACATATTTTGAAAAATTATTAAGTTTTTAAATGAAATTTATTACTCCTTGTCATGATCATATTCCTGTTGAAGTGTGAGTGTTTTTTAGCTTTGATGTGAGTCGCACAACTACCCTAATCATCATTCATTGGCCCACATATTATATAAAAGAATTTTTTTTTTTGAGGAAATCCCCATATTTATTAAAACATAAGCTTCAATGTTATTTTATTTATATTAAGATTAATATTGTATATAATATCCTGAATTATATTAATATTAATATAAAATCGGATAATATCCTAATTCATTATGGTGCATTTTAACCTCTAATGATTACTTATTTGCCTGCATATTATTTATTAGAAAAATTATTCGATGAAATTCTCTTACATATTAGAATGTGCTTCAATGTTATCCGATTTGCATCGAGGTTAGCACTATATATGATAATTTTCTTTAAAAAATTATTTGATGAAATCCTCATATATATATATATATATATATATATATTAATGGGCTTCTATGCGTTGAAAATTGATCATAAACGTAGCTCATCTTGATCTGTTGGTTGGAGCTTTGGCTACCAATCAAGAGATCCCATATTCGAAACTTATATATGTAATGTGTATATGAATTTATTTTAATTGATCTAAATATCACAAAAAATAATAATCATAATATAGAATCGGGCGACTTTGAAATTAATTCTAATGCATTTTATATCGAAATATTCCCACCCAATTACTTTTCTATCATACATTGCTTGGCAAGGTCTATGAGATGAGAAATTATTATGTGCAGAGTCCGAATGTATCTGAACTCCAATGAAATTGTGCTACGTCCCTTGTCCACAGTAGTGTGTATAATTTATATACAGTATATAAGTTGTACATACTACTGTGTACAGGCGATGTGGTGCAATCTTATTAGAGTCTGGATGCGAGCTATGTCGTAACTCCGGATGTAATAATTTCTCCTATGAGATGAATATATTTTTACAATAAAAAATAAAAAAACAATTCAAGAGAAAAAATCAAGTCCCTGAAAAGGGGAAAAAAAGTTATCTTCATACAAATCACAATGAATCAACTCCCCTGCTACCGGTGGAAGTAGGAGGGGGAGATCTCTTCACTGAAACCGAACTCCTCCCCGCCGACGACTCTCCGGCCATCCTAACCTCATATCCTTCGTCTCTTATCTCAATCACCACATCATCAGCATCTTCTTCTTCATCTCTTCTTCTCTCCTGCGACAATTCCCTCTCCTCTTCCAAATCATGAACTGCAACAACTTCACCCGCAAACTCACCCTCCTCCTCCTCTTCACTCTCCTCAATCAGATACTCAACAGGCCCGATAACGCCGGCGCGGCAGAGCGGACAGTTGGAATGAGAGCTTAGCCACGTGTCTATGCAGCTCTTATGGAAAGCATGACTGCACTTAGGGAGAAGGCGGAGGCTATCGCCGTCGCGAAACTCGCCGAGGCAAACAGAGCAGTCGCGGTCTCCGTTGGCTATGGGGATGTCGGCATCGCCGTGGCGGTAGCGGTAGATGGTGAGTTTATTGATGAGGGAAGCGTCAAGGCCGGTGGAAGGAGGGGGGAGCCAGGACGAGGGAGGGGTGGAGGTGAGGGAGGTGAGGGAGCGGCGGCGCTGGTTGTTGCAGTATTTGAGGGCGATGAGGTAGCCGGTGACGATGAAGAAGGCGGAGGTGATGACAACGATGATGGCGATGAGAAGGGGAGAGAGGGTGAAGTTTGAGTGGGAAGGGGGAGGGGGTGGAGGGAAGTAGAAGTAGCACCACTGTGGGCAGTACACGCTGCAGAAGCCCAGGGAGCAGTCTCTGCCCGCAGTGTAGGGAGGCCATGTTTGTGGGCTGCTCATGGATTTGTGAAGAAGAAGAAGAAGAAGATGATGATGAAGAAGAAGAGAGGGGAGATAGAAGGTAGGAGAAGATGAAAGAGAATTTAGAGGCTCGGTGGTTTAATTTAAAAACTAATGGAGTGATCTAGGAGAAATGGACAAATTAGTAGGTGAGAGCCAAGATAGAGAGGAGATCGAGCGAGGAGAAAGAAAAAAGCTTTGTGGGCCAAGAGAATTGAAGATTTGGCAGCGGATTGGAAGCAACAACTAAGTTCAGGAGGGTAAGGTTGGTTGGAGAATCGAGGAAGGAGCTTTGGAATGAAAGAATGTAAGGTTGATGAGCTGAAAGTTTGTGTGTAAGGCCAGAGAACGGAAAAGAGTGTTTTGACTTTAAAGGGAGGTTTAGGTAAGATATGACTGAGGAGAATTCCAAGTTTACTTGCATCTTGCTCATTATGAATTTGTATGGGCTGAATTAAGGACAGTAATGATAGAGTTGTTAGCTTTAATTCCATGCTTGAGAATTGCTTTTTTTTCTTAATGATTAGGTCATTGGGATCTCTTATTAATTAAATAAATTGAATTTGTACGAAAATTTATATGATTATTTATTAAATTAGTCTGTCACCAAAAAAATTACATTAATAGAAATGTATGTGCATGTGTGTGTTAATATATTTCACACTTTAATAATCATGGATCGTAATAGTTGGTCATAATTGATTCATATGGGAATAGACATGCGATATTAGTTGCCATGTTGATTCATCCAGGTGGCTTCATATAATGCTGACAGTTATAGCTGCATGACCATATCATCAAGTTGAACTTTTTAGAGTAGATTTCTTAAAGAGAGCTAGAAATTATACAAAATATGAACAAGCTATTTTATGGCAAATTTGAAGATTTGTCCATTGATGTATAATTTTTTGATTTGAACATCATTATGTTGCAATCTCATCATCATCTTCTTCCCATAGAAGGAATTAATCACCTTCATGATCATAATTCAATTTTGAAAAGAATTCAATATTTATTGCCACTATGCAAACATAGAAAGAAGTAGTACTTCTTATATGACAAGAATGTGGCATTATCTTTAATAAAGGTTCAAACAATGAGGAAAGATATTTGTCATCAAGAAAGATTTTTTTTCTTTAATAATGATCAGCGATAAATTGCAAATTGTATGTCTTGAACTTATGAATTTGGAGAAGCAACATTCTCCAACCATTGGGCTATGGATCCTTTCATTAAAGAAATTCTTTGATCTACTCCCTTTATAGTGAGGGATGGAAAAAATTTTCATAATGGCATACAGGCTCCAATATGCAGTCAAACATTCATTAAAGCTCCAATGGTAGAAAGGACGTTGAGATTTTTAATCAAGTACCTTCATAATAAAGCAAGTTAACAATCATTTATGGAATAAAATTATGAAATTTCAATTTAGTTTGATTTATTAAATTATATGATTTCTTATATAATGTGATGGATATTTAATTTTTTATAAATAATGAGTGGTTTGTATTAGAGAGTTATATTTGGTTGATTCAATGCAATAATTTTTATTGGTGGCTTCCTCCTTCATAGAGATTTTGGTGAGTTTTCAGCTCTTGTATATTATTATTTTAATTGATTAATAATGTGCCTTCTTTTTTTATCATTATTCATGTTTTCATGGATATGGCCCATCATCTATAGCATTCATGATGCTCCCTTTAGAAAGCTTAAGCTCAACACTAGTTATGCTAAACAAGTTACAACATTTAAGGATACTATATCTTTTCATCATTTTTCTAATATTATCTATTATAGGGTGCTTTTGGCAACCATAACAAAAGATGTATATTTCTTATGGTTTACTCAACCACTCCAAAACAACACTAATTCTTTTAAAAAAATTAAATCATCAACTCTTAGGCAAGTTCAAAGCTTAGTACATTTAAAGAAAGAGCTTATAAAGCCATTTATAGCTTTAGAAGAGGGAAGGATAGTCATTTTTATTATTTTATTCTGTATTTGCTAAAATGATCTAAGAGATTTAATATCTTCCACATGTAATGACATATATTTCATTTAAGTAATCCTTGTAAGATTGCAGGTTATGTTCTTGATTGCCCAAAAGCTAACAACATCCATAGACAAGATAGATCTTATAGAATACTAGCAAATACATCAATAAAGAATTTTTTTTTCTGACCTTAAGAAATCATAGTGCATTAAGACTACATTACATGATGATTGATGTTGTTATGTACCAAAAAATTACCTTGTTTTCTTCCTAATCAACAACCCTTAATTATAGATATCTACACTTATCATTATTGAGGAGAAAAATGATGATGATATGAAAGTGTTCTTTTTGAACTGGAGATTTCATAAAAAGATACAATAGAAGAGGTTTGATGGAGTATAACTAATAAAACTTATCTCTACTAGTATAAAAATTTACAAGAAATAATATCATCAAATTCAAAATCAAGTCAAGTAAAGAATTAGAGTTGATTAATCTCCTAAAGAGACTAGGAACATTAAGGTGAATTATATTCGAGGGACCTCCAAGAGATACTCTTGATAAAAGAATTATACTTACATTTTGATATATCCTAGATTGACATCAAGTAAGACTATGATTAAAATACTGTTATCTTAATAAGCAATCTATACTTTGAGATTGTTTGGTCCAAAAGGTAGAGGGTGAATCATTTTGATCAACTAAGAAGACTATCTATACGTATAAAAGGCCTATGTAATAATGATTTTTAATCACTAAATACTCATATAGCAATATAATGGGGTTAAAAAAGATGGTGGATTAAGGTAAAGAGTTTAGAAAAAGGAGAATCAAAACCTAGTCATGACATTATGGTTCCATTGTCCTAGGCTATCAAAATTGAAATCACTTAGCTATAATGTAATTGATCCAACCTAGTCAAGAGACACTCTATCAACAATCATGAAGTATATTATCTAGATTTGGCCTAATGATTTGAAATTAAGAAAAAATTAAAATTCTAAGATGGATGAATTCCAAGAAGTGTATTAGAAAGATGTTGGACTTACAATCTTTGGTGGTATAAGGACTAGTCACGAAAAAGAAGAAAATGAGATAGCTCAATAATATAAAAGAAAAGCCACTAAACAAGTCTAAATAATCCTTTTTGGGTTAAGACAACCACTACATAATATACTAAGATGGCACCCACGCGCAATAACGGAGGGAGGCGGAGTTTCGTGGGGGCACGTGCCCCCTTCACGAAAAAAAAACCCATACCACAGTTCGGCATTTTGGGTGTTCCACATTCGCTCGCCCTAATACTTTGGCTTAGAAGCTCTCGTGAGTCGCGCGGCACAAGAAGTTCTCATCTTGTCTTCGCTTCTGCCTCAGGCCTCCATGGCTTTATCGGTGCGTCCAGCGAGGTCGGCGGCAACCTTACATTTGGATTTCATGCACGCTGATCATCTCAAAATTGTGCGTCTGGCAACTCGTACCAGTGCATTTGCAGATTCACTCCCTTCTTCCATCTTCGATCTAGCAATCCTCACTTGAAGTCCAGAAGGTAAGAAGCTCTCAAAATCTCTTGCGATTTCATTTTAGTTTTCTATATAAGATATTATTTGCAAGGTTTCATTTGATATTTTTAGTTTTCTATGTAAGATTTTATTTCAATTTAGGATTTCATTTGTTGTTTTCAGTTTAGGATTTCAGTTTGCTGTTTTCAATTTGAAATTTATTTTTGCTTTGCTTTTTAAGACATATTATTATCAATTTATCACCATTTTGATTCACTTGGGAAACAAACTATGTGAATCTTTTTATTATTTGATGTTATTATTTTACATGTTTTAGTTAGTTCGACTTTGCAAAAAGATTATGAAAAAATATTTTAAGAAGTCCTCGCAGCCTTGCACATCAACATCAATAGAGGATTCAAGAAGTAATGATGATGAACAAAATAAAAAAAGAAATTGTTTGTTGTTTAGTGAATCATCAAAAAGCAGGGTAACATATCTAGAAAATCTTCAATCAGATCCTGAATTATGTATACCTATTTTTGAATTATTTATCGCACTCAAAAATTCATGGTTAAGGGCATGATGGAGCAAGCAATATGAGAGGAGAAGTTAATGGGCTAAAGCACTTTTTCTAAATGATAATAAATATGCATATTATATTCACTGCTTCTCACACCAGCTTCAATTAGCCTTAGTAGTAGTTACGAAAAATCATGTTTAGATTGCATTGTTATTTACTATAATTTTAAATGTGATGGATATTATTGGTGTTTCATGCAAACGTCATGATCAACTTAGAGATAAACAACATGAATTGACGTTAAGTGAATTACAGAATGGTGAGGTATTCACTAGACGAGAATTAAATCAAGAAATATCTTTCAGGTGTGCTGGTGAGACAAGATGGGATTCTCATTATGAGTCATTGATAAGATTGATTATGATGTTCTCCTCAGTTAGTAATGTACTTGAAATGGTTTTGGAGGATGGCATAAGCTCATAACAGAGAGGAGTGGCATTTGCATTATTAGATTCCATGCAATCTTTTGGCTTCTCTTTTTGTCTGCACTTAATTCAAGACATACTTAGAATCACTACTAAACTATCAGAAGCTTTACAAAAAAAAGATCAGGACATCATGCATGCCATATCTTTAGTTCAAATATCAAAAATTAGATTACAAGATATAAGAGATAACAAGTGGGATGACTTCATTAAAAAGGTAACTTCATTTTGTGTTAAAGACAAAATTATCACTCTGAATCTAAATGACATGGGTGGCTCGTGGACGACCATGACGTGGGCTTCAAAAAATGACAAATTTACATCATTATCGAGTTGATATATTCTACACAGTACTTAATATGCAACTTCAAGAGTTGACTAATCGATTCACAGAGGCTAATACAGAACTACTTTTGTGTATTACTTGTTTGAATCCATCAAATTCATTATATGTATTCAACAAAGGGAAGTTAATTAGAATGAAAAACTTATATCCAATTGATTTCAGTACTTTAGATTTGATGATTCTTGATAATCAACTGGAAACTTATATTATGGATATGCAGTTTGATGTATAATTTTTATTGTTAAAAGATATAAGAAGTCTTGCTAAAAAAATAGTTCATAACAGAAATGAAATACTATATCCCCTTATTTTTAAGCTATTGAAGCTAGCATTAGTATTACCCGTTGTAACAATAGGAGTTGAAAGGGCATTTTCTGCAATGGCTATCATAAAAAATTGACTACACAATCGAATTGGAGATTAGTGGATGAACGATACTTTGATCGCTTATATTAAAAAAAAATTAGATTATATTGACAATGATGTTATTATTCAAAATTTTATAATATAAAGAGTAGACATTATAAATTATAAGTGTACTTCATTTTATATGTAGTAGTTTATTTTTTAAATAAAAATTTTTAAAACTGCCAACGCTGGTCCTAAACACGGATGAAAAAAGTTGAGGGGTTTTTTAAAAAAAAAAAATAGGCCCCCTCTATGAAAAGTTTCTAGCTCTGCCACTGCCTACCCGTACTAAAATTTCTACCTATAAATAGGAGTTTTATCCTAAAGAATATGATATTCATGCATATTATTTATCCTTAAATATATGGACCTCTTTATGCTTTCGACTAGTCATGTTATGAAAGTGCACCAAAAATTGATAATTTTGATTGGTTGCTAGCTTAGTTACTCATCTAAGAGATGCAAAGAGAATAATTTTTAACTAAAATGATGAGAAATAGCCTTAAATTTAAGAGAAACCCTTCCTAAATTAATTTCAAGTATGATTATTTATTTATTTTGGTAGAATATTTTTATCATAAGAAGCCACAAAAAATTGTATGATTCCTAAAAAACTACAACAAGGTATTGTAAGAAAAATATTTTTACTGTAGTATAAAATTATAAATAAGAATAGTCTTACATCTCTCTTTGGAACTTGATGAGAAAGGGCATATTTCATGCCTCATTTTTAAAAGAGCTTGCAAGCTATTGAGTGTCCTTTGAGTGCGCACAAATTGTGTAATGAAAATCCTCTTGAAATTTAAAAATGTGGTGATGACACCAAATTGTAGGCTGCAAAACCTTGAACGAAAGACTCTTTAAAAGTGTAAGGAACAATCAACATTTTACTGTGTCATTAACTTATATTTATGATGTTGCCAACTTAAAGTTTGTAATATGCTCAGCAAGGTCAAACCTTCCCCAATATGACTCCATATGGTCCATTTTAAACTTAATGGTTGGTTATGCCTTCTCAAATTCCTTTGAAATTGCAATGATCAATTATGGCTCCCTCTTCTTTACTCACATGGGTAGTGAGTTATATTCTTCATCACTAGTTTGATTGTGGCTTGGGTTAGTGACAAATGTTGAAGTCAACACCTTAGTCTCGAGCCTTCTTTGATGGACTACCAAGTCAAATGATCCTTTTGGAGTACATTCCCTTAGGGCATTTGTCTGAACTCAATCTAGTATGTCTTGAATCATCTTAATAATTATTTCCTCTGGAATGGGCTTTATATTTCTATTTCTCGATGTTCACATATGACTCCAAGTTTTGTTGTTCTTCAAATAGTGCATATCTTATACTCACTGAAATCAATTTGTGCTCATCGCACCTTAAGGGATGTTGGATCCAATTTTGTCGATGGGCAACACCTAACCCTACAAATAAGTTTTAACATATTAGAATGAGATAACCAAGTGAGAAAATTAGTTAGTGCAAAGAGGAAAAAAAGAAGCTTAAAGATCTCTACGAATAATGGAAATAGCATAATATGACATCAAGTAGTATGAAATTTAAAATATACCTCTTATCCCTTATTTATAGGGTTAACGATGCTACAGTAAATGATATACCTATAACAATAAAAAATTTGTAAATAATATAAAGATACAAATTGACACACACACACACACACATAAATTAAGTTTATTCGGGGGCAAGTGACATAGAAGAGTCCTCAAGAGCAAGTATCAAGTGCGCGTATGTGAAGATGAGTCTCTGGGGATCAACAACAAGTCCTTGGGCAAACATGATTATGAGTCGAGGACTGATGAAGTCATAATCAAGAAGTTCTCTAGGTCAATGCCTCCTATAGCTTTGATTGTGCCATCCACTAAAGGAGGTTAGTCTTGGTTGTGAAAAGGTATTGTGGTGGAGTGAGCTTTTTTAGGGAAAGTCGTCAAGACAAATTCACTAAGATGAGCGAATCTTCAATCTGGCTCTCTAGGGGAAACCTCATTCATCACAAGCTCTGCTAGGATAAACCCCTACTTGGTCATGGGGTGATTGACCCTTCGAGTGAGGTCTCTTTAGGGTAAGCATTGTTATGAGCATGTACATGTCTTTTTTTGTCAAGCCTTTTGACAGAAACTTGTTTAGATACATGCAAGTTAACAATATGATCTTCTATAGATATACAATAACATAAACAAAACTTCTTTTTTTTTCACAACAATTTTATCATTAAAAGCTAACAAATATCTTAAGAAAGTATGAACAATACATACTTCATATTATGTGATACTTGAAAGATATACTTTTCTTGTGAATGTATATCCAATTAGATGTAAGTAGACACATCATTCAATGGTTATTATTTTTCCTAGCTCTGACTTTCATTCCAATAACAAAAGAACCAATCCTGAAAATCTTTTTCGAACTCAAAATTCATTCGATGTTCAATCTGATATGCAATGATTAGAATATAGCCAAATCCAAATCCTTAAATTTTGAATTGTTTACCTTCTTAACGGCATTTTTAATCAATTAAAAAAAAGTCCAATGACATTAGATGTAAGTAGACACATCATTCAATGGTTATTGTTTTTCCTAGCTCTAACTTTCATTCCAATAACAAAAGAACCAATCCTGAAAATCTTTTTCGAACTCAAAATTCATTCGATGTTCAATCTGATATGCAATGATTAGAAATGAGCCAAATCCAAATCCTTAAATTTTGAATTGTTTACCTTCTTAACGGCATTTTTAATCTATTAAAAAAAAGTCCAATGCCATTAGATGTAAGTAGACACATCATTCAATGGTTATTGTTTTTCCTAGCTCTGACTTTCATTCCAATAACAAAAGAACCAATCCTGAAAATCTTTTTCGAACTCAAAATTCATTCGATGTTCAATCTGATATGCAATGATTAGAATTGAGCCAAATCCAAATCCTTAAATTTTGAATTGTTTACCTTCTTAACGGCATTTTTAATCTATTTAAAAAAAGTCCAATGCCATTAGATGTAAGTAGACACATCATTCAATGGTTATTGTTTTTCCTAGCTCTGACTTTCATTCCAATAACAAAAGAACCAATCCTGAAAATCTTTTTCGAACTCAAAATTCATTCGATGTTCAATCTGATATGCAATGATTAGAATTGAGCCAAATCCAAATCCTTAAATTTTGAATTGTTTACCTTCTTAACGGCATTTTTAATCTATTAAAAAAAAGTCCAATGCCATTAGATGTAAGTAGACACATCATTCAATGGTTATTGTTTTTCCTAGCTCTGACTTTCATTCCAATAACAAAAGAACCAATCCTAAAAATCTTTTTCGAACTCAAAATTCATTCGATGTTCAATCTGATATGCAATGATTAGAGTTGAGCCAAATCCAAATCCTTAAATTTTGAATTGTTTACCTTCTTCACGGCATTTTTAATCTATTCAAAAAAAGTCCAATGCCATTAGATGTAAGTAGACACATCATTCAATGGTTATTGTTTTTCCTAGCTCTGACTTTCATTCCAATAACAAAAGAACCAATCTTGAAAATCTTTTTCGAACTCAAAATTCATTCGATGTTCAATCTGATATGCAATGATTAGAATTGAGCCAAATCCAAATCCTTAAATTTTGAATTGTTTACCTTCTTAACGGCATTTTTAATCTATTAAAAAAAAGTCCAATGCCATTAGATATAAGTAGACACATAGTTCAATGGTTATTGTTTTTCCTAGCTCTGACTTTCATTCCAATAACAAAAGAACCAATCCTGAAAATCTTTTTCGAACTCAAAATTCATTCGATGTTCAATCTGATATGCAATGATTAGAATTGAGCCAAATCCAAATCCTTAAATTTTGAATTGTTTACCTTCTTAACGACATTTCTAATCTCTTAAAAAAAAGTCCAATGCCATTAGATGTAAGTAGACACATCATTCAATGGTTATTGTTTTTCCTATCTCTGACTTTCATTCCAATAACAAAAGAACCAATCCTGAAAATCTTTTTCGAACTCAAAATTACTTCGATGTTCAATTTGATATGCAATGATTAGAAATGAGCCAAATCCAAATCCTTAAATTTTGAATTGTTTACCTTCTTAACGGCATTTTTAATCTATTAAAAAAAAGTCCAATGCCATTAGATGTAAGTAGACACATCATTCAATGGTTATTGTTTTTCCTAGCTCTGACTTTCATTCCAATAACAAAAGAACCAATCCTGAAAATCTTTTTCGAACTCAAAATTCATTCGATGTTCAATCTGATATGCAATGATTAGAATTGAGCCAAATCCAAATCCTTAAATTTTGAATTATTTACCTTCTTAACGGCATTTTTAATCTATTAAAAAAAAGTCCAATGCCATTAGATGTAAGTAGACACATCATTCAATGGTTATTGTTTTTCCTAGCTCTGACTTTCATTCCAATAACAAAAGAACCAATCCTAAAAATCTTTTTCGAACTCAAAATTCATTCGATGTTCAATCTGATATGCAATGATTAGAGTTGAGCCAAATCCAAATCCTTAAATTTTGAATTGTTTACCTTCTTCACGTCATTTTTAATCTATTCAAAAAAATTCCAATGCCATTAGATGTAAGTAGACACATCATTCAATGGTTATTGTTTTTCCTAGCTCTGACTTTCATTCCAATAACAAAAGAACCAATCTTGAAAATCTTTTTCGAACTCAAAATTCATTCGATGTTCAATCTGATATGCAATGATTAGAATTGAGCCAAATCCAAATCCTTAAATTTTGAATTGTTTACCTTCTTAACGGCATTTTTAATCTATTAAAAAAAAGTCCAATGCCATTAGATGTAAGTAGACACATCATTCAATGGTTATTGTTTTTCCTAGCTCTGACTTTCATTCCAATAAAAAAAGAACCAATCCTGAAAATCTTTTTCGAACTCAAAATTCATTCGATGTTCAATCTGATATGCAATTATTAGAATTGAGCCAAATCCAAATCCTTAAATTTTGAATTGTTTACATTCTTAACGGCATTTTTAATCTATTAAAAAAAAGTCCAATGCCATTAGATGTAAGTAGACACATCATTCAATGGTTATTATTTTTCCTAGCTCTGACTTTCATTCCAATAACAAAAGAACCAATCCTGAAAATCTTTTTCGAACTCAAAATTCATTCGATGTTCAATCTGATATGCAATGATTAGAATATAGCCAAATCCAAATCCTTAAATTTTGAATTTTTTACCTTCATAACGGCATTTTTAATCAATTAAAAAAAGTCCAATGACATTAGATGTAAGTAGACACATCATTCAATGGTTATTGTTTTTCCTAGCTCTGACTTTCATTCCAATAACAAAAGAACCAATCCTGAAAATCTTTTTTGAATTCAAAATTCATTCGATGTTCAATCTGATATGCAATGATTAGAAATGAGCCAAATCTAAATCCTTAAATTTTGAATTGTTTACCTTCTTAACGGCATTTTTAATCTATTAAAAAAAAGTCCAATGCCATTAGATGTAAGTAGACACATCATTCAATGGTTATTGTTTTTCCTAGCTCTGACTTTCATTCCAATAACAAAAGAACCAATCCTAAAAATCTTTTTCGAACTCAAAATTCATTCGATGTTCAATCTGATATGCAATGATTAGAATTGAGCCAAATCAAAATCCTTAAATTTTGAATTGTTTACCTTCTTAACGGCATTTTTAATCTATTAAAAAAAAGTCCAATGCCATTAGATGTAAGTAGACACATCATTCAATGGTTATTGTTTTTCCTAGCTCAGACTTTCATTCCAATAACAAAAGAACCAATCTTGAAAATCTTTTTTGAACTCAAAATTCATTCGATGTTCAATCTGATATACAATGATTAGAATTGAGCCAAATCCAAATCCTTAAATTTTGAATTGTTTACCTTCTTAACGGCATTTTTAATCTATTAAAAAAAACTCCAATGCCATTAGATGTAAGTAGACACATCATTCAATGGTTATTGTTTTTTCCTAGCTCTGACTTTCATTCCAATAACAAAAGAACCAATCCTGAAAATCTTTTTTGAACTCAAAATTCATTCGATGTTCAATCTGATATGCAATGATTAGAATTGAGCCAAATCCAAATCCTTAAATTTTGAATTGTTTACCTTCTTAACGGCATTTTAATCTATTAAAAAAAAGTCCAATGCCATTAGATGTAAGTAGACACATCATTCAATGGTTATTGTTTTTCCTAGCTCTGACTTTCATTCCAATAACAAAAGAACCAATCCTGAAAATCTTTTTCGAACTCAAAATTCATTTGATGTTCAATCTGATATGCAATTATTAGAATTGAGCCAAATCCAAATCCTTAAATTTTGAATTGTTTACCTTCTTAACGGCATTTTTAATCTATTAAAAAAAAGTCCAATGCCATTAGATGTAAGTAGACACATCATTCAATGGTTATTGTTTTTCCTAGCTCTGACTTTCATTCCAATAACAAAAGAATCAATCCTGAAAATCTTTTTCGAACTCAAAATTCATTCGATGTTCAATCTGATATGCAATTATTAGAATTGAGCCAAATCCAAATCCTTAAATTTTGAATTGTTTACCTTCTTAACGGCATTTTTAATCTATTAAAAAAAAGTCCAATGCCATTAGATGTAAGTAGACACATCATTCAATGGTTATTGTTTTTCCTAGCTCTGACTTTCATTCCAATAACAAAAGAATCAATCCTGAAAATCTTTTTCGAACTCAAAATTCATTCGATGTTCAATCTGATATGCAATGATTAGAATTGAGCCAAATCCGAATCCTTAAATTTTGAATTGTTTACCTTCTTAACAGCATTTTTAATCTATTAAAAAAAAGTCCAATGCCATTAGATGTAAGTAGACACATCATTCAATGGTTATTGTTTTTCCTAGCTCTGACTTTCATTCCAATAACAAAAGAACCAATCCTGAAAATCTTTTTCGAACTCAAAATTCATTCGATGTTCAATCTGATATGCAATGATTAGAATTGAGCCAAATCCAAATCCTTAAATTTTGAATTGTTTACCTTCTTAACGGCATTTTTAATCTATTAAAAAAAAGTCCAATGCCATTAGATGTAAGTAGACACATCATTCAATGGTTATTATTTTTCCTAGCTCTGACTTTCATTCCAATAACAAAAGAACCAATCCTGAAAATCTTTTTCGAACTCAAAATTCATTCGATGTTCAATCTAATATGCAATGATTAGAATTGAGCCAAATCCAAATCCTTAAATTTTGAATTGTTTACCTTCTTAACGACATTTCTAATCTCTTAAAAAAAGTCCAATGCCATTAGATGTAAGTAGACACATCATTCAATGGTTATTGTTTTTCCTAGCTCTGACTTCAATTCCAATAACAAAAGAACCAATCCTAAAAATCTTTTTCGAACTCAAAATTCATTCGATGTTCAATCTGATATGTAATGATTAGAATTGAGCCAAATCTATATCCTTAAATTTTGAATTGTTTACCTTCTTAATGGCATTTTTAATCTATTAAAAAAAATTCCAATGCCATTAGATGTAAGTAGACACATCATTCAATGGTTATTATTTTTTCTAGCTCTGACTTTCATTCCAATAACAAAAGAACCAATCCTGAAAATCTTTTTCGAACTCAAAATTCATTCGATGTTCAATCTGATATGCAATGATTAGAATTGAGCCAAATCCAAATCCTTAAATTTTGAATTGTTTACCTTCTTAACGACATTTCTAATCTATTAAAAAAAAGTCCAATGCCATTAGATGTAAGTAGACACATCATTCAATGGTTATTGTTTTTCCTAGCTCTGACTTTCATTCCAATAACAAAAGAACCAATCCTAATAATCTTTCTCGAACTCAAAATTCATTCGATGTTCAATCTGATATGCAATGATTAGAATTGAGCCAAATCCAAATCCTTAAATTTTGAATTGTTTACCTTTTTAACGGCATTTTTAATCTATTAAAAAAAAGTCCAATGCCATTAGATGTAAGTAGACACATCATTCAATGGTTATTGTTTTTCCTAGCTCTGACTTTCATTCCAATAACAAAAGAACCAATCCTGAAAATCTTTTTCGAACTCAAAATTCATTCGATGTTCAATCTGATATGCAATGATTAGAATTTAGCCAAATCCAAATCCTTAAATTTTGAATTGTTTACCTTCTTAACAGCATTTTTAATCTATTAAAAAAAAGTCCAATGCCATTAGATGTAAGTAGACACATCATTCAATGGTTATTATTTTTCCTAGCTCTGACTTTCATTCCAATAACAAAAGAACCAATCCTGAAAATCTTTTTCGAACTCAAAATTCATTCGATGTTCAATCTGATATGCAATGATTAGAATTGAGCCAAATCCAAATCCTTAAATTTTGAATTGTTTACGTTCTTAACGGCATTTTTAATCTTTTAAAAAAAAGTCCAATGCCATTAGATGAATGACATATATGTCATGTGTTATCTATTCAATTAATGATCATAAAAATATATTTTATCTTTTGAGCCCTAAGTTGGCTACCAAAATGTTTCCCAATTATTAACTCCAATTCTAAACGCATGTCGGTGTATAACATCAAAAATTAGAGAAATATTCTAACCCTACAAAAAAAAAAGAATCAATACAATAAGAATATGTTTAGCATAGGTGTAGTATTTTCTAAAATTATTTGCAAAGTTTTTGCGAGGAAAGTAACTTAGCAATCATGTTTGCAAAAAGTAGCTTTTCACCACAAAAATAAAAAAAATAGTAGCAAAATAAAATTGTGGTTGTTGCCTAAAAAAGAAGCACCTAGAAATATTTAGGCTTCATTTGGGACAACTTTCTTACTGCTTTCTAAAGCAGCTTTTTAATGCAAAATTTTTTTTTGTGCTAGAAATTTTATATTAGAAAATTATTTTAGAAAGAAGTAAGAAAAACTATCTCAAATGAAACCTTAATCTGTGCACTAATAAAAATTATTTTAAAGCAAACATTAAAGATATCTCTCAAAGTTGATTAGTCCACTTTCAAATACATATATTTACTCTAAAATTTCAAAATTAAATGTCAAAATTTTTAAAATCCATAATGTCCAAAATCCCCAAACCAAACATGCTTAAATTTTATTACAATTTGGTCAAAAAAAACTTCCAATTTTATAAATATAATTGAAGCTTATTCTTTATTTATATATGTATTGATAGCATTCAAAGTCATTGACAACCACATATAAAGTCTAACAAGTGTTCAATCATGCAAAATAAATGTATCTGTCGACAAACTCAGAGTAGAGATTTTACCAAATTTTGAACAAACACATCAAAGTAGTCCCCACCTTATATGTCCTTTATTACTTGCGTTTCTCATGGTTTTTTGCAATGCAGAGGTAGCTTTTAGTTTAGACCATACGGTTGCAGGCGTTTGAATTTTTGGCATTAAGCCCTACTGTATCACATAAATGTGCTGATTTTTTTTTCCTTTTTTTTATTTTCAATGTAATTTTGCAATCCTCCTACAGGTTTGGCTTGTCCTCAATCGTTTATTTATATTGATATGTATTAGATATGGTACATTTTCATGATTGCTAGTTTCGGTAAAGCCTTGGTACTAAAGTGCACCGCAAAGACTATTTGTATGAGGCTTGTGTGTGAGAGAGAGAGATGATAGAGCGAGAGTGAGAATGACATCTCTCTCACTCTCTCACTATATCTCTCTTACTCTCTCTCTCCCCCTCTCACTCTCTTAGTCTCTTCATCGAGAGAGAAATAGGTTGAGAGTGAGTGAAATAGAGAGGATTAATGAGAGGGGGAGAGAGAGAGGAGGATGAGTGCAACATCTATTTGTTGGAAGTTGAAGAGAGTGAGAGAGAAAGCTAGAGAGAGGCGAGAGAGAGGTAGAGAGAGGGAGAGAGAGGTAGAACAAAAGAGAAAGAGTGAAAGAGAGAGAGAGAGAGAGAGAGAGAGAGAGAGAGAGAGAGAGAGAGAGAGAGAGAGGGGGATTTCCGTTGAGATAAGCGCTTACGAATAATATCATAACTCTAAGATTAAAAAAAATTATGTATATCCCGATATATTTTGTACTAGAATGAACATTGAAACTCTTAGATTTAAAATGAGATTAGTACTTACAGATGATATCATAAATCATACTAAATCCGAACAAATCTAAGGACTAGAAGACCATTTTAAATATTCTTACATAATTATTTTTCGCGAGTAAATTAATCTTGATTGATTTGTAATGAAAAATAGTATCCTAAGCTTAGCCAATATTTGATATTGCTTATATATATTACTTCCTAATTTTCTTACTTATCCATCATTACTCATATAATTTTCATAAAAAACAATGTATAGTTATTCGAGCCAAATTTTAAATTCTAGATTAAAATTGAAAAAGTTATTTACTTTGATTTTGTTTGGGATAGCTTTTTTTACTACTTTAAAGTAGCTTTTTAGTATCAAAAATTTTTGAATTAGAAATTTTTATACTACAAATTTACTTTAGAAAGTAATAAAAAAATGATCCCAAACAAAACCTTTGTTTTACATTGCTGAGTGATTAATGATCTTTAACTTCAAACGTACATAATCCCAAATTCAAATTGATTCGGTAAAAATGAAAACGACAGGCTACCAAAGCCTCTAAAATAATCCATCTCTTAGAGCTCTAAACAACTGGGAGTAGGTGCACTTGCGTATATATTATTTTTATTATTATTTTTTCTTCTTCAAAGTTCATAAAAGAATACTTTTTTTTTAATAAGATGGCAAAATTTCGTTTTATATTGTATGTATGTGTTGTTAGTACATTCATTGTGTTCTATTCTGTTTGATAAAGAACCATTAAGGGTGAAGGTTTAGTAAGCTAAAGCTTTCTATTACCTACTAGTCGAAGTCTGTTGGCATCGTCTTAAGGGTCACTAATTTCTATAATATTTGTTGTAATATATAATGGTTTGTTTTAGAAGTTTGGTTTGATGCTGATATCATGACTAATTAAGTTAAAAATTGGAAAGAAAAGATTGTTAAATAATAATTAAAGGGATGTTGGGCATCCTTTTTTTTTTTAATTTTTAAAAACCACATTTGTTGATGGTGTTTTTTACTCTTTTTTATTTTTTTAGTTTTTTTTTAAATAGCTCAAAATAACTTTTAGGTTTTTTTAGTATTTATAAAATAATTATCACGGCTGGCCTGTGCTGCCGACCACTGCCAACACTGTCAACCACAGGTGATCATCACCTCTAGCTACCACTTTCACCGACTGTTGATAGCCACTGTCATAGATTGCCACCACCACCATCAATAACCATTGACTACAACCACCACCATTGACGATCAACTGTGGTTGTCACCATCACCAAACACCAATGATTATCCTCAACAATTGTTGGCAATCACCACTACCATTGTCACCTCGCTAGCAACTGCTATTACTCTCATATAAATCAACTTATTCAATACTTAATGAAAATAAAATAAGTTATATTTAAAAAATTAAACCTATTTAATTTTATGTATGTGTATATATATAAAATGATGCACATTCTCTTCAAGTTTCTTACTTCTTTTCAAAATGCTAGGGGTTTAATTATCAATGCCTCTAAAAGTTGTTTTATTCCTGCTAAGTCCATTTCCTCTTCTCGCATCAGTACCATCGAAAGAACTTTTGGCTTAAAAAGGAGGCTTCTTCCTTTAAAATACTTAGGATCTCCTCTCTACATTGGGAAGAAAAGGTCCCAATTATTTGATGATATTTTTTCTACTATCCATAAGAAACTCTCCTCTTGGGCTTTTAATTTTCTTTCTTATGGTGGTAGGTTGGTCCTTATTAAGCATGTTCTTTGTTCCATTACGGTATATTTGCTTCATACTTTAGGTCCGTCGTCTACTGTTTGCTCTAGATTGGAGACTTTATTTAATAATTTTTTGTGGGGTTCTAAGGATGGCAATCGTACCATTATTTGGGGGTCCTGGAGCAATTGTTCTGGTCCCATGGCTGAGGGTAGATTAGGTTTGAGAATTTTTTTCAGATATGGTCTCCACCTTTAGCCATAAATTGTGGTTCAATTTTAGAGCTCATAAAAGTTTATGGGCTAGATTTATGGTTTCTAAGTACTCTGCTGGGAAACATCCTTTAAATTATTTTTTTAGACAAGGTGATTCCTCTAATTGGAAAAGGCTTTGCAACATCAAATGGGAAGCTGAGGATTTTATTCAATGGGGGTTGGGGGCTGGGAATATTTTTTCTGGCAAGATAAGTGGCTTGGTAATTTCTCTATTGACAATCTCTTATATACTCACTCTATTTCCACTTACAAAGTTAAAGATTTTATTCTTAATGAGAGATGGAACACTTCTTTACTTGCCTACTTTGTGCCCAACACTATTATTAAGTTAATTCTTAATATCTCGATTCATTTGGAGGATGAGGATTGTATTATGTTTAACTGCTCCAATGATGGTAAATTCAACACCAATCAAGTCTGGCACTCTATTCGGCATACTTTACCTAAAAATAAATTATATTTGGCTTACTGGCATGCTAGCATTCCCCCTACTTACTCCTTTCTTATGTGGAGGATTTTGCATGAGTATCTTCCTTTGGATTCCACTTTATTGAAGAAAGATTTTTATATTGTCTCTAAGTGCCAGTGTTGCTTTCACATTGAAAACTTAGTTCATGTTTTTGTTCAAGGCCCTATTGCCATGAGAGTTTGGTTTTATTTTGATAAGATGTTCAATGTGTTTTCTACCTCTAGGTATAACTCTATTTTTAATCTTCTGAAAGATTGGTTTATTCCCATTAAGGGACATATTAGGAACATTCTCCCTGTTCTTATTTGTTGGTTTTTGTGGAATGGTAGGAATGCCTCCAAACATGACAATATTAAGATGGATGCCTTGAGTGTGATTGGAAAAATCAAGAATAAAATTTCTCAACTTTATAATGCCAAGTTAATTACTGCCACCTCCTTTAAAGGTTTTCTTCATGTGGCCAATGATTTCGGTTTGGATTTTCATACTTCCAACGCTCGTGATAATGCTAGGATTATTTTTTGGAATAAGCCTGTGGAAGGTTGGTTCAAACTCAACACGGATGGGTCCATGAATCTTACTAAGGCGGGCTGTGGTGGTCTGATTAGGGATTCTAATGGGTTTCTGATCTTGGCTTTTGCGGGTCCCTCCAAGGCCACCACTGCCATCCATGCTGAGATTGAGGGTCTCTTATTTGGGATTTAACTCTGTTTGTCTCTTGGTATCACTAAAGTTTGGATTGAGATTGATGCTTTAATTCTGATTCATTATATTAAAAGTAACAACTCTTCCAATACGGCTTATTTTTATATGTTAAGGGACATTAGATATTTGCTCTCTCGCATTACCTATAATATTTCTCATATTTTGAGAGAGGGAAATGTTGCTGCTGACTCTCTGGCTAAAAGTGGTTGTAGTTTGACTGATTTTATTGAGTACAACAGCTATACTCTCCCCAAGGTGATCCAAGGTTTGGTGAGACTTGATCGGTTGGGTCTTCCCTATATTCATTGTAATTGATATTCCACCTATTGGGGTTTTTGTCTGATGGGTCCTGTTTCCTTCCGGTTGCTTTCTCTTATGCTATCTTCTGTTTTTCTGGGTGGTTTTTGCATGTTATCTGGAGGTTGTTATTATGTCTCCTTGCACTGGATGGTTCGGGTTTATTGGTGTTGGTTCTCTTTGGTCTGTTCTTGATCTCTTTTGCACATCAACCAGCTGCGGCTGTCTCTCTCGTTTGCTGATTGTTAGTTTTGTTGTGGGCTGCTCTTGGTTTCTTATTTCTTCTGCTTTGCTTTTTGATGAAGGCTTCTTTCGTTCTGCTGGTTATTTCTCTTATCGTCATTCCTGTTTGGTTGCCTGGGCTTTGGAGCTCTTGTCCTTATTGGTGTTACACTGTGGTGTGCTATCTTATTATCCTTGATGGTGTTGCTGATGTCTCTTGGTGCAGGCATCTTCTCCTTGGCTATGTTTGGATGCCCATTATTTACCTAACCCCTGTCATCTTTTTGACGGAGCCGAGGTCTGAGAACTACATTGGGAGGCAACACAATTATTGTGATAATATTTACAGCTTCTTTTCTTTATTCTGGCTTTTAACTTTATTGTTTATAATCGGTTATTACTTTATTAGGATTTCCTTGCTTTTAATCTTTTTGTGCAGTATCCTTGCAGGCCTGTTCTCAAGTTTTTGGAGACTTGTTCTCGTTTTGTGCAGGATGCGGATTTGGTTGGGGAGCTGGGTTGACAATGCTGATGGTGGTCTCCCTATTTTTGATTTCACTAGAATGTTATTAGGTAGCTATGTATTTGTGCTTAGTAGGGAACTTCGGCTCCTAGGTTCTTTTTTAACTTGTTCTGTAGCTCTTCTGAGCAGTAGTGGGCTGGAGGTCCCTTTAAGGACCTTGTACCTCTTTTTTTAATATTAACACGTAGGCCCGACAGAGGGTTTCCCCCATATATATATATATATATATATATATATATATATCGCAATTGGCCCCTAAACATTTCATGAATAAAAAATGAGATATTTTGTCTATTAGGAATGAAGGATTATCGAGTGCACAATGTTATTGCCTATTTGCTCACTTTCAATAGGAAACCTTAATGTGGTGATACATGAGAAATTAACTGGTTGCCCATAGATATAAAGGGAATGCTTGGTACATTTTATAGCTTCAGGGTGACAGTGAGATTTAAGACTTGTTTGGTAATATTTTCTTGACTAAAATAGTCAAATAAATCACATTTCTTCATGGCATTTTGAGCTCATTTAATCATAAAGCAACTATAATCGAAAGGATGGATCATAAGATAAAAGGAGGGTAGAGTTTTATTATTATTATTAATTTCATTGGTGCTCTACTAGAGTTTTAAATGTCTAAGGTTCCCTCTCCACCACACTGCCACTGCTCCTCTTCCCCTCTTTAATGGTTAGCTTCCATTCTCTCCCCTAAATTTCTATATGATTCTTTTAGCAACCTTTGTCTTTGATTGGAGGCTTTGTATGCCCCTTCTTCATGAAGCTCCCATTGCCATAAGAATCAATCTTCTAGATTTTTCCTCATTTATGGATTATGGGGCACAAGAACCAAATACTTCTCCCCCTCTGCCCCTCTTCCCTCATCCTCCTCATCCATTTTTGGGGTTTATCTCCAGTTCCCTAGTCTTGTTTTAGGACCCTTGTGTCTGATATTTGTAACCTTCTTATAAGCCATCTATAGTTGGAAGGACCTCTTTTATGCTTAAAATGATAAGAGTAAAGATTTCTCCCTCTCTTATCTTGACAAGGGAAATGACAAAGTGGAGTTTTCTGCTGATGATTTGTTTATGGGCCAGAACTAGTGCAAACTCTCACTTATTGTTCACATTATTGGCAAGAAGCTTTTCCTTAGCTTTATTATGTTTCTAATAAAGAGACAATGGGAGCTTTGTGGTAACTTCAAGCTTCTTAGTCTCTCTTAGATGACTATACCACTTCAAATTTTCTTGTAAAGAAAATTTTGATATAGATTAGGATGTAGGTTATTATTTCATAAATGATCACCCATTTTTCAAAGAAATTAAGTAGAGATTTTGGGCTAAAATGGAAGTTTTTTTTTTAACATTCCCATATGAATTAAACACCCCAACTTCCATCTATATTTTTTGAATGAGATTAAGGTGTCTAAGGTTACAAGTAAGGAGGGTATATCCCTTATGGTAGATAATTTATTTATATTTTAATCAAGGGTTACATTTGCAAGGGTTTGAATTCATTTTCTTCTTACTTTTTATTTCCTTATTTAGTCCCTATTAACTTTAACGGTAAGAAATTTGAGATGGTAATTCAATACAAAAGGAATCTGAAAGTGTCTTATGTGTGCCATATTCTTATAACATGACTCGAGTTATCCCTAAAAAGATACTTAATCTAAGCCTCCCTCCCTTTAGGGAAGAATTAAGCTTATTTCTTTGCTCTAAAAATCCAACAATGGGAATGCAAATTTTATAGTTTCTCATTCTTCTCTTGTTCTGAAGATAGTTGTCATGACCCAACCTAACACAACTTGTATATATTGACAAGACATATTAGTTTGAATACGTGATAGAACATTTTTCCAAGATTTTATTGGAGAGAATTTTTTTTCATCTTCAATTTTAAACAATAAAAGCACTAAATCATTAATATACAAAAATAAAATTTAAACATCATTCAATACAAAAATATATACACATCCCAAATTTATTCATATCAAAATATCTAGCACAATAATCATGGTTTTTTATCACCTTCAACAAAATAGATTCAACCTATGATTACAAAAGAATTTATCTACCTTAATTTTTTTTTCTTGGTTATAACTATCCACGATTTCTTTTCTTCTCCCTCAAATAAAAATATTATGAAGGGTACTTTCTTATTCTCAAGACACTGCATTCCATCAAATATCTTTTTAACATCAGTAACCAATCTTTTGCCACTTGCAGCTCTATTGCTCTTTTGAAGAGCGGTGGTTTCAATATATGAAATGTCTATAATTGCTTATCTCTTTCATCCCCTCTAATGGTAGACATCCTACTCTAGACATCACCCATCAACTAAGCCACTAGACTAGCAAACTATATTATAGGATATGAAATCACGGCTCTCACTATAGTTTAAGATGACAAAGATTGACTAGAGCTCTGCCCATTTATGCCATCTAGTTCTTGAGAACTCATAGGGTTCAATCACAATACTCTCACCTATACAATTACATGAAATAACTTCTAGTAAAATTCATGCATATAGGGAAGGAAAATAATAAATGTCCTTATGTTATCCAGTATATATTACTCTCTTATCGATCAATCCTATGGCTCTATCATTAGTCAGTTCCTCAAAATAGTTTCTTTGAAAGTATTCACAATAGCTCAACCCCTTGCTCAACCTTTCTCTTGAAAAATAACAACCATAAAAGATCTTAACCAACTCATTACTAATATACCATCATAAGATACCACATCCTCTCCTCCAATAAAATGTATCCACCACCCCTAACTCCACCCATCTCCTCCCTAACCATCTAACTTCCCATTTTTAAATTCATATTAGTTCTTTTTAAGGTTTACCTACTGAATAGCAGCTTGCTTTTTATAATCCCACAAACTATATTGAATGTTACTTAACTATTCATGATCAGAAAACAATCCCCACCCCACCCCCCACCCCACCCCCACCCCCTCCTTTCAAAAAAATCCCAACCCAAAGAAGTGCTTTCCAAAAAGTCTACTTCATAAGGATAAAACTGGTTTCCTCTTCTTTATTATAAATTTTCAAGTCAAAAAAGCAAGAAAAAGAGAAAAAGTTTAGCAACACTTTTGCTTTATTATGTGGTTCTGAAAATGGAAGGTAAAAGTTCTCTAAATCAGATGCAGACTTTACATCAGTAAAAATGATTCATGAATATGATATTTATATTCTTAGTATGCTTGAAACTAAAGTGAATCATAAGTTTCTAATTGACCTCATTCTTATAAATAATGTATTTCATTTTCCATATAATTATAATGATTTTCATTGCAACATTAGAGACATATTTGGGTTAAATAGATTCCATCAATCATAACATTTCAACCCATCCTTTTTATATCTCAGCTAATCCATGATGAAGTTGAATATCTTGGATCTATTAAGTTCTTGGTTACTTTTGTTGATACATAGAATAGTGCTATCAAAAGAAGAAATCTCTGTGCTTATCTAAGAAACCTTTCTTCTTCTATCAATTCCAATGTGTTAGTTCTTAGTTATTTTAATTACAATTTATATAGCCATGAGAAGGTGTGTGATAGTATCACTCAAGGTAGTAAAGTGATAGATTTAAGAGATTATTTTCTTGACATTATGCTGACAAAACTTACCAATACAAGCTTATCTTTAACCAAGTCTAACAATTAACAAGGCAACCTTATTCATATAAATATTGACATACCCTTGTATAACACTAATTAGCTTGATATTATTCCATATTCATAAAGTTAACACACTTTTTTCATTTGATCTTTCTCCTCTCATTATCAAATTGGGGAACTTTGAGGTCAAGATTTTGTACCGAGAACTGATATATGTAGTATACAAAAAGTTTAATTCTATGGAAAGAAATCTTAAAGTTGTGGTTGGAATGTTACATCCTATCTTTCTTAATCTTTATTATATCCGAGCAAGGAACAAGAAAATAATTTCATATTGTTAGAAAATGACCCTCTAAACAAAAGCCTTATTTATGAGGCTAAATCTATCCAATATAAATATATATAAGTTGTTTTCACGGAGTATGTGGGCCATATAGATAGCAAAAGCCAATTAGTTAACTTATGGTGATGATGATCTTAAGTTTCTCTCCTCTAATATTAAAAAAAGAAAAAAAAATTGCCAATCTTAGTAGAGAGCTTATCACTACATGGTTTCTAAATTAAATAATATTATTGATGAAATTATTCATTATTATTATTCTTTATTTATTGGTAGGAATTCCTTCTCCCCCTCGCATTTGGCCTTACCCACGGGTATCACACATCCTTTACTCATCACTAATTAATAAATATTCCTTGCTTTTCATAATAATAATGGAGACAAAACTTCAAGCTCATACAGTTTCACTACCTTGTTCTTTACACAGAATTGGGACATTGTGGTTAAATGATTTTCAATGGCAACCCAGGCTTTATTTAATACTTTCAATTTATCAAATTTGGTTAAGCATAGACTTAATACCTTAATTCTAAAGACGACACACTCTAACTCCTTATAGGACTTAGAAAATGATATTTCTTTATAATATATTATATAAAGTTATTGCCCAGGTTTAACCAATAGACTCAAGGTAGTCCTACTTCTCATTATTCAAAAATCCAAATATGCCTCATTTAGAGCATGAATATTATATTATTTATAATGTTTCTTTAACTCATGAAATCACCCTTAACTTGAACTTTTATTCAAGCAATAATTTTTTTCTTGCTAATCTTGATCTTTGAAAACTTTTTGACTCTATTAATAATAACTCAATTTTACCTAGAATGTTATAAAAGGCATCGCAAATTATTAATAGATTTGATTGGTGTTTGCATCAATAATGTCCCTTTATTTAATATTCTCAATGGGGAAATTAATGGTTATTTTAAATCTCTTAATGGTTTAAGAAACATCTATTACAATAGTGCTACACTTGTTCTGACCAGGTCTGACAAGTTGTGTTTTTAGAACATCTGAAATTTTCTCAACATGTGTCTATGAGTGTTCTGTATGTATGTGAATGTCTAAACTCTGTTCTTAAGAGGGTCTTAGGAGTCCGTATGCATGAAAACCAAAACCTGGAATTTTCCCTTGGGAGCACCATGCCTCAAGGGTTGGCAATGTTGTGGCATTAAGCTCTCAATATTTTTCGGAAAATTAGGGAATGCTGCAACATTGGTTTGGGCGTTGTGGCACCATGCAAACTGTTGAGAGCAAAATAGCACTGTTATTTGGAACACCACGATAACAAATCTTTTTTTTATAAAAATATCATAATCTACTTAAAAATCTTCATTTGCCAAAAAACCCTCCCCCAAGTAAGATCTCGCCTAGAATGAGAGGGGGAGAGATTTTAGAGAAATAAAGTCAATTTCGGGTGGCATCAATCTAAGTTTTGTTGTCGATCCAGTTTGGGATGTTGTATAGATTAAGGTAGGCTATACTCTACCTATCTCAATTTTTAATATCATAAAAATTTTGAGATTTTTTATTTAAATTCTAAATTCGTAACATAAAAATGAGGATAACTTTATATTTTATTATAGAGATGAGTATCCTAAATATTTTAGTATTTTGTTAAGAACTTTCATGAGTAAATTAAAAGGTGCATTTTTAGCAAATTAAATTGTTTCCTCTAAAAATAATGATGTATTATAATTAGAGCTTCCAATAGCATTGTGAATAATATCTAGTAATTTAATAAAATTTTAAAATTTATAAAAAAAATTTTAGTCGTTGAATTTGTTGACTATTGATAGAGCATTATATTATTTATATATATTTTTCATTTATGTCATTGAATTGCAATTGTGCACATGCTTATCTGTTTGAAATGTGTAATTATGAGGGGTTCTAATATTAGGAAACTTTATTGTGCTGAATGCACTAGGAGCTATAAGAGCCTGAATTTTTGAATATCTAATGTGCTAAGCATTTGGGAGTCATAAGAGCATATTTTTTGATCTGCTAGCATAGGGATTCATAAGGCCTGAATTCTTATATGTATTTCTGATGGGAGGCATAAGAGCCTGAGGGAACTCTGTTACTTTCTGCTCTAATATATGATGTATTTATTTATTTACTTTTTTATGTAAAGTTTGTTTACTTTTTATTATTTATTAGCATTACTCTAATCAGTGCAATAACCTGTTGTTAACTACTTTTGAATAAATGAATGCACATTAGATAGAGTATTAAAAATTTAGATTAATGGGTGTGGCTTCTATGTTGTGTTGGCTTACACATATTCTGCACTCTATTTCGGGTCAGGGAAAGGAAAAGGGGTCAGTTGAGTAGTTAAGGTTACAGGTTCTGATCTTCTGAGTCCATAGAGATATTTTCTAATTCTGTGTAGTCATGGCTATCTTCTATTTTTTATGTTCTAGTTTATAGCCATGCATTGTAGTGTAGAGATTTTATTGTAAATGCATTTTGAAAATGAATGAAAAAGGAAACCAAATTAGTAAATAATTTTATTTTATGTTCCTTAGAAGTTAATTAGCGGTTCTATTATTTATTAATATTTGAAAGAAATATGAAAAAAGTACTCAAAAACTAGATCTTGGGGCTTGGTTTGTCACCATCCTACATAACATGACCCTTCTATTTATGGGTTTTTTTGGGAAGAGCAGCAAGTTTGGTTCTGGAGACTCTAAAAGAGGTGGATCATCTATTTCCATTCCTTGTGGTGGTGGTGTTGCCCGTTTTGGAGGCTTGGTCCTGGAGCACCAGTGTAACAAAGTTGTGATAGGAGGCACTTGGGTCAATGTTACCAAATGATATTTAGTGCTTCCAATGTGGTTAGACTTGACACAAGGTGGCTGAGTGTCCACAAGTAGGACTTAACCGATAGTCTGAGCCTAGGTCTAAGATCTCTGTTAGACAAGTGGGGAGACCAAGGATAGCTCCACCTCGTGTGTTTACTAAGGGACCTTCTAGTAGATGTAGTTGTTCGGTGGCAGACCATCTAGGAGTGGTCAGAGATAGTTTGATGGTTCAGTTGCTCTAGCTCTAGTTCAGGCACGTATATATAATTTGACTCAGGATGAGGCTATAGATACTCCGAATGCGGTCATAGGTACGGCTTACATTTTGTATGCCTTTCCGCATTTTATTTAATTTTAGAGCGAGTCATTTGTTCATTTCTGAGAGATACTTATGATTTAGAGATATCTGATAGAAAATGGAGATATAGTCTTATATTATTGTATATTTCTAAGTTTGATGTTATTCTGAGAATGGATTGGCCGAGTCAGTATAGAGCCATGGCTCAAAATTTTTACTTAACTAAATGATAGTACAAATATATTAAAAAGTGAAATAAAAAATGATAAGAGAGAAGAAAAAATAGAGAACTATGAGCAGCAACAAAAAATAGCAACACTCATAGACAGTGCGATCAAAAAAGAAGAAAAATCTGGCCCAAAACAACTGGACTCAGAATGAGCAAAAATTACACCCAACAACATATAACAACATATATGGTGTCAGAAAAAGGATCATGCACCCTAGTTGCCAAAGAGACCATCCAAGGATCCAACAGCTCAAGAATGTAACATTCATTCAAGATCGTCCAGTTAGACACCAAAATCCACCAAAAAATGAGACTCTTATCCGACAAGAAATTTCAGTCTTGCAGCAAATGTATTGAAGCAGTTGCCAAAGAGGGATAATTCATTAAGCAAAAGCATGACTTGACATCAGGCCACCAATCCTTTAATTTCTCCAAAGTTTTTCCACTTGAAAATTTTTGTAAAACTGGACTTTCTGATTTTGAAGCGAAGAGTGGAAGAGCAATCAAAAATCCTGCCAAACAACCTATTGTTTCTCTCACGCCAGATGTGATAAAACAGAACAATAGATAATTAAATAAAATTGGCTTTGCACACTAGCTTGGTTGACTTTGTTCTCATGTATAAGCTCAAATAATTGCCATAAATTGGGTCTAGAAAACCGTAGCCCAAGGTATGAAGAAGATCAATATCTGAAAAGAGAAATTGTATGCAAAAAAGAGATGGTTTAAGGTTTCTGTATGAATATTGCAAAAGAAGCAGACAGGTTGAACTCTAATATTCCTCTTTAACAATTCATCTGCAATGTTTAATCCACCAACAATCGAAAGCCACATGAATGAAGAATAATGTAAAGCAAAATTCTTGTGCCAGATAAATTTATGCCATGGAACCTTGGGGTTTTGTTTATAGAAATCTGAGATCATAGCCTTGAAAACTAGATTTTCAGAACCACACCAGTAATGACCAAAGCGGCTTTCAGCAGGAATTGAAATTGAAGATAGCAAATTGGAAAAATACTATGGAGAACCGAGGGGAGAGTTCCACTGGTTACCTTGAATAAGGTCAGAAACCTGAGAATTAAGAGGAATGTTTAACTAAGATAGGTCGATAAGCCCAAAGATGGATTCATCATGGCATGAGGGGTTCGAAAAGGAGGCATGGCTTCTAGAGGAGATATTGAATGCAAAATTTTGATTCAACTGTTCCAACCACTTTGCAAATATGTTTACAAAATAAGGAGGCTTTTTTATAAGGTTTCAAAAGAGAGGTTTAATTGTTAATGAACCAGGAAGCAAGCAAGCCTTCCCTAGCCAAAGTTCTCCAGGTGAGAGCAACACTAAAGGAGTGGCTCAGGGCTTGGATAGAGGGGAGCCCAAGACCTCCATTCACTTTAGGCATGCAGGTGTTCTTCCAAGAAACTAAATTCAGCTTTTTTGCAGAAATATCACTGTGGTAGAGAAATCTGACATAGATTTTGTTACTAAATTTATAACAGAATTTAGTTAGAATCACCCCTCTAATCCAATATGCTTAATTCTGAGGCCAAAAGTCGACCAAAATACACTTAACACTGGCATTTTGAACAGTGTCTTTTCTAAATATAAGCAAATCATCAGCATAGTGCATGTGAGAGCATTGGAAGATCTCCAAATTCTTTACAAGAAGAGAAGTCCCAAGGTACAGCTTGCATGTTCACCGATCATTCTTAGGTACTGAGTACTCAATGAGATTAGAATATAGGGAGGGAATGAAGCTAGCATATATTCTTATTCCTAAAATTAATGAATACTACTTTCTTTACTGAAGACATCAATGTAGAGCTACTTACTGGATAACCATCCATGCAATTAAGTGCATACTAGTTATTAAACTTTTATAGGGTTTTAATCATTCTTTGCAGTATGAAATATTAAGTGGTACATTCAAATGAAACTTTTTATTGCCAAATTTTATAGGGCATGAGATCGTTTATTTAGTACTTGAGTACCTCAATGATGCTAGGATTGAATCGTGAGCTTATTAGATTCGTCTCGTCGAGCGACTTGACTGGACTATAAACTCATAAGATTTGAATATAATTTTGATTTTTTTAATTAATGTTTAGAATTTTCAAACGTATTTCAACTCTTTCATTTCAGATCATTTGAAGCAGGATTACTTAAGGTAGCGATAAGTTTATCTTTTTGAGAAGTTCACTTTAAATAAGTTTGATGAAATTGGACTACGAGTGGTCCTATATTTAATTCTAGAAGTTTCTGATTTCATGTGAAATAAGTGAACTTTCTAGAGGAATATCAATTGCCCCTCTATTATTGGCATCGAAGCATCTATCATCAAAAAATATATGCTAAATTATTAGAAAAAAGCTTCGCAATGCAAAGTTATAATTTTAGAAATATTATAAGGCATGGCCGCTCCTAAACATCAACGTGGCTATAAACCAATTGAAATCTTCTTAGTTTAAATTCCCTCATAGCTTTATATGAATTAACTTCTTCTTAATTTTAAATTTCATCAATTTGGTGCATCAATTGAAACAAAAACTATTAAAAAAGTTTTCTCAAATTCTTCAAACATGCTCGAATGTACTCATAGAGATTCCTTTAGGCTTTGAGAGTGTTAAAACTTAGTCTAAAAAATATTTAAAAATAATTATCATGGGGACCCAAAAATTTTCGAATAGGCTGATCTGAACTCAAAATCAAGCTTGGACTGAGCCAAGCCAGCTTGGCTTGTCGATCGGTCACTACTGGCTTTAGAGCTTGCTAGTGCCAGCTAGCACCTGACCCTTTGGCACTTGAGGCATGAGATGTGCCTCATCCTTGAGGCGTATGGATGCATCTGATTACAAAGGCACATATGCATCGTAGGCACTTGAGGCATGAGATGTGCCTCATCCTTGAGGCGTATGGATGCATCTGATTACAAAGGCACATATGCATCATACTATATATATATATATATATATATATATATATATATATATATATATATATATATATATATATATATATATATATATATATATGGTTTTTCATAGTTGCAATAATCAACTGTATAATTGTTGGCATGAGATGTCATGCCTCATGATCTAAGAGAAGAATTGGATTCTTAAATCTATTTTAGTATTTTTTTTTTTTCTCAACCACAATACATAATAAAATAGAGGCAGCTAAGCAAATCAAAACAACATTAATGGTCCACATTATTATCCAAATTTTATTTCCCAAAAATCATATATAATAATCCAATTCGCATAAATTCTATACATCATTGGAATAAAAAATTAGATTACAAAATTCCTTAGATATCTTGATTTAGATGATCCTACTCTTATCACTCTACGGGTTTTTTCCTTTTCCTGAAATATTAGAAAGTTTTCACATAATGAGCATCACTAGCTCAGTAAACTTTGTCCACATTCCCATCGTAGATATCAATATGGATTATAATATAAACAGAGAACCATTCAAATAGTGGGTTAATCAATAGAGTATAAACTAAGTGCTAGCAGAAAGTAATTTATATAAAATTTTAACATGTTTGGGTTTCAGAATATCAATTCAGGAATTACTAACTTTACACATAACATTTACCTTTATATGTTTCATAAAAATACTTTCATAGGATTATCAAAATTTACTTAGTTTCAAAGTCATCATTAGTACTTTCACAAATAAACTTCATAGAGGTGTAAGAGATACCATAATATGCTTGCTAATATCTCTTATACTTAACTTATTAAATTACTAGAATATACAATGCAGGAACGTACTATGCACATATCTCAATATTTGCTTATAATTAAACTTTCACTTATAACTCCCTTTAACCCTCTCACACCCGTATATAGCAAGTGAGGCCAGAATAAAATAGAAAACCTAGTGCACCCATATATAGCAAGTGGGGCCAAAATCCCTCCCACATCGGCAGAAGATAGATGAGACAAAAACAAAACACATAGAGCCCATGTAACATCCTAGATAGTACATTTTTCACTTTTTTTTTATCAGAATCTCCTCCATATGTCATGCTATGAACATGCAACTTAAATAGATTACCAGATAATTATAACATTAAACATGATGATGTTTGCATAAATGCCAGATGTACAACACCCAAGTGTTAATACTAATATAAAATGACTTCTCACTTAATATTGCCTTTTAATATATCATTTCAAGAAAATATTCAGAACATTATTTTAAGGCTTTTATCAAAAAACTGCTAATTTCAGAAATGTCACATTCAGTTAGTATTCACAAAAATGTATACAGAGAAAATCAACTGATAAAATTTTGATTTTTTACTGTCAAAATGCTCAAAATGAAGTATTCTCCTTCCCAAACAAAGAAGACAACACTGCAACGCTCCGAGGTGCATTTTTTCATTTATGATTTTCTTCTATCCATTCTAATTCTAATCTTAATTTATGTTAATTAAATGCTATAGAACTTATAATTCAAGACTAAATTAGAATTAAGAAAGGTTTCATAATAGATTAGGTTGGCTAGCTGGATTTTGGAATAATAGATATTACATTCACCCCTCCTTACAAAAATGTCATCCTCAATATTTCTATACAAGTCAGTACACGAACACTAATAATAAATCATGATGTAACTACATCATCTCAGCTTCTTTTTCCTAAGTTATCTCTCGATCAAATCTATTTTTCCACTGAACCTTAACCATAGGAGCCTGCTTTCTTCTTAACTACTACACATCATAAGCTAAGATACATTCAGGTTCTTCTTGATAAATTAGATTAGGATGAACTTCCACTTCATCTCCAAAACCTCTCTGATCTAAATTAAATACCCACTTTCATAATTTTGACATGTGAAACACATTATGGATATCCGACATGTGATCAGACAAAGATAATCAGCAAGCAAAGTTCTCAATTCTTTCAATTATTTCAAAAGATCCTATATACCTAGGGCTCAACCTACTATCTTTTCAAAATTTGCTTACTCCCTTTATCGGGCTTACTTTCAAGAATAAAAAACATTGATTTGAAATTAAACAGATTATGTTTTATATCATAATTTTTCTTTTCTCTATCCTAAGCTACTTTTAACCTTTTTCTTGATCAATCTAATCTTTTCTATAACACAATCCACAAGCTTATAACCCATTAGTTTCCTTTCTGGTACTTATGTCCAGGCCAACAGTCTTCTATACCTTCTTCCATACAGAGCATCATAAGGGGTCATACTAATACTTATCCAAAAATTATTATTGTAAGCACATTCAATCAAAGGAATGTGATCTTCCTAGCTTCCTGCAAAATCTAAATTACAAAATCTCAACAGATCTTATAAAAATTTGAATAACCCTCTCAAACTGCCCATCTGCCTACATATTAAAAGATACTAAAATTCAACTTTAATCCCAGACTTTCCTGAATACCCTTCCATAGCTTGGAAGTAAATTTGTCATCACGATCAGAGATAAAAAAATTAGAAATCCCATACAGTCTAATAATCACCTTCATATATAATTGAGACAACTTATCAATAGAATCTATTTGTTGTTGGGGAGGGAAGTAAACAATGCGATGAAAGAAATAAGAAAATAGAGGTAACAACAAGTAAAGGACACTAGGATTTAATATGGAAAAACCTAAAATCAGGAAAAAAAACTATGGAGTTGCACCACACCAAGAAATCCACAATGAAAATCAGGAGAAATAAGTACAGATTTATCTTCCCTCTTACTCTTTCATTACTTCTTTTCTCTCTTACAACATTCTCACACACTCAAAATAAAAGAGAAAGACTTGTTAATAACAACAAGGAATGCCACCCTTGAGAAAAAGTATCAAGTCCACCTCGCAATGTTGGGGTGTCAGTTTGGAGCGCTGCAGCGCTCAAGCCTCTGTCATTATGATGCTGCAATGCTCAAACCTGTGACACTGAGGCACTATACAGCACTGCGGCACCAAATATAAAGCTTTGAGGTACTTTGCTCTCTATCGTTTCTCCTAGTAAATTTTGCATCACTGAGGTGCTTGAGAACACAATATCGGGGCGCTCAGGTACACAGCACCGAGGTGTTGTATGAAAAAATTCTAGGAGCAAAGCACCAAAACCCAAGGGAGGAGGACCCCCACACACCCCTTAGTAAGCACGAGAGATTGACTTGGGGTCCGAGATAATAGTACCACCCAATTGATCAACAATATCAGATTCTACACAGAATAACAATCTCTCACTTGAAAATTAATTGTAATTAATCCTTCTTCTAATCTATAACACCAATCATAGAACCTATAGTGTGGCTCATGCTCTCATCCTCCATGAAGACTAACTGAAGCTACATATATCTTCAGTTTATCAACTGTCACCATCTTCATCAGCATGTTTGTAGGATTCTTAGTCGTGTGTATCTTCCCCAAAGATAACTAATCATCTTCTAGAATTTACCTGATAAACTGAAATGAAGATGAATGTGTTTCATTCTAGCATGGAATACAACATTCTTGGCAAGATGAATAGCACTCTTGTTGTCTCTATGCAACTTCCCATTCCTTTGCCCCTTGCCAAGTTCTTCTAAGAAACTTTGCAACCAAATCATCTCCTTACTTGCCTCAGTGATAGCAATATACTCATCTTCTATGGTTGAGAGAGCAATAATCTTCTGTAACTTGGAAACCCAACTCACTATAACCTTTCCCAAAGTGAAGATATAACATATTGTGCTCCTCCTACTATTAAGAATTTTAGTAAGATCATAATTCACATATCCCTGTAGATCAATCTCTGCACCTCCAAAGTAAAGAGTTTTATCAACTGATTCTCAAGCACCTAAGAATTCACTTAACCACCTCCCAATGAATTTTTCTTAGGTCACTCATAAATCTGTTGACTACTCCCACTATATATAGTATATCAGATCTCATACGGATCATAGCATACATCAAACTTCCAACTACTGAAGCATATGGAGTTCTCTTCAACAGTTCTTACTCTGCTTCAGATTTAGGCGATTGTTCCTTAGATAGAAAAATGACTACCCATAGGAGTGTAAACTGGCATTGCCTCTCTCATGTTGAATCTTTGAAGCACATTTTTAATATATTTTGCCTGAGATAACTTCAGTATACCTACACTTCTATCCCTACTAATTCTCATACCAAAACTTTTCTTTGTTGAACTCGGATCTTTCATTTCAAACTTATTTGATACTTGTTCCTTTAAATATTTTATCTTCTCCATAGATGACCCTACAACCAGCTTGTCAACCACATATAAAAGTAAAATAATATAATAATTATCAAAATATGTAAAAAAATAACAGTGATTTACCTGGCACTTTGTGTACCAATTATCTAACATAAACTTATTAAATCTCATGTACCACTATCTTGGTGCTTGCTTCAGGCTATATAAGCTCCTCATGAGCTTACACACCAGATCTTCATTACTTGTGACCACATATCCCTGAGGTTGCACCAAGTATAACTCTTCATCAAGATCACCACGAAGAAATATTATCTTTACATCCATCTACTCTAGATGTAAATCCTTTACTACTATTATGCTCAGTACAACTCTGATTATAATCATTTTCACCACTAGAGAAAAAAAATTTAATGAAGTCCATTCATTCCTTCTGCTGAAATCCTTTAACAAAATCCTGGCCATGTAACATTTACTACGATTATGTTCTTCTTTTAGCCTGTAAACTCACTTATTTTATAGTGCTCATTTGCCACTTGATTGTTCTATCAACTCTCAAGTCTGATTCAACTTTAGTGAATGAATCTCATCATCCATGGATCAACTTAAAAGGCCTCATCATAGCACTGTGGTTCACCATTATCTGTCAGTAATAAATAGTAGAAGGAAGGAGAATACCTTTATATTGGCTTTGAGATTCTGGTGCTCTCCTATTTTCAGTTACAGGTGTCTGACGTGCTCTTCGTAATTCATTAGCTTTACCTTCTTAATCATCATTATCCTTTATCTCAACATATTTAGAAGAATTTTCAGAAGTCTTATTTCTATCCTTGTACATTTCATTTTCATTGAATTTGACATCCCTTCTCCTAATGAATATCTAGTTATGGTAATCCAAAAATTTGTAACCAAATTCATCCAAGCCATATCCAATAAATATACACTTGATAGATTTTGGATCAAGCTTGCTCCTCGATCCTGCTTCAATATGAACATAGAATGAATAACCAAAACCTTTGTTATGAGATAAACTAACCTCATTTCCACTCCAGGCTTCCTCAGGTAACCCCTCATTCAGAGGAACTGAAGGATCACTATTGATCAGATAAACTACAGTATTCACTGCCTCTGCCGAGAGCTACTTGAGTAGAACAGCATGTAATCTCATACTCCTAGCACGCTCGATAATAGTTCTATTTATGCGCTTTATAACACCATTCTGTTGTGGTGTTCTTGGAACAGTGAACTCATATCTGATCCCATTTAAAGCATAATACTCCTTGAACTTCTTATCATGATACTCATAACCATTATCTGATCTTAGGTACTTGATCTTTAAAGTTATCTCAATCCCAGTCAAAGCCTTTTACTTCTTGAAAACATCAAACACATATGACTTGTATTTTAAGAACTATGCCCATACCTTTCTGTTGGATCATTAATAAAAATAACAAGATAAAAAGATCCTCCTATAGAAGTAACTAAAGTAGGCCCCATACATTAGTATACACTAACTACAACTTCTTTAACTTAACATTTGAACCAATATTTGAAAAACTCACCCTATGTTGCTTGTCATATACATAATCTTCATAAAATCTAAATTTATAAATTTTAAACTAGGAAGATTTCCTTTAGTAAGAAGTGAATGCATATCTTTCTTACTCATATGGCCAAGCCTTCGATACCAAAGACCTCCATCAACATATGAATCAACTACTCTAATAGAATATGATCTTTCGTTGATAACATATAGGAGGCCTTCAATATTGTCACAAGCTATAACCATAGCCCCTTTTGTCACCTTCCATGAATCTCCTGTGAACGATGTCACATGGCCTATATTTGCAAGTAACTCACAAAAACTAAACTCCTCTACAAACAAGGAACATGCCTAATATGCCAAATTGACCCATCTAGCATTTTGATATCAACATCTCTTAAGTAGACTTTTCCTCTACCTGAAGTAGACTTTCCTCTCCTTAATTTAGATCTTCCTCTAATTGGATTTCTTTCTAAACTCATTCCTCTTGCTTCAACATTCAGAGTAGAATTTGAAGATTCACCATTCATCCTCCTTGAACGACTTCATTAAGCACTAACCCAACAATATCCTCATAGTTCAACCTTGAACTTCCTGAAGAGTTACTCATAGTAGTAACAAGCCCATCCAAGCTTTTTAGTAATAAAGATAATAGCAACAATGCTCTTACCTCATCATCAAACTCGATGCCAACTGAACATAACTGACTCATCATAGTGTTCAGATTATTTAGGTGCTCTGTCATTACAGTGTTGTCCAATATTTTCATATTGAATAACTTCTTCATCAAGAATACTTTCTTTGAAATTGATGGCTTCTCACACATCTTAGACAATGCAACTACAAGAACGACCATAGTCTTCTCATTTCCAATGTTGAATGTAATAAATGAGGAAAGTGAAAGTCATATTAAACCAAATGCAATCTTATCAAGAACCTCCCGCTCCTCTATAGTCGTAGAGTCCAGCTTGTTGGTGATTCCTTCCAATGTTATATACAACTTTTGATATAGAAAATATTCAATTTACATCCTTTAGAATGCTAAGTTAAACAGTTAAACATCTCAATCTTATACCTTGCTTTGTCATCCATTACTCCCACTCAAACTAAACAACATTGCTATGATACTAGTTATTGGAGATGAAAGTAAACCACGTGATGAAACAAACAAGAAAATAGAAACAATATAAAGTAAAAGACACCATGATTTAACGTGAAAAAACCCAACAACAACAACAAGCCTTTGTCCCACTACGTGGGGTTGGCTACATGAATCCTTTTTCTCCATTGTGTCCTGTTAAAAGTCAAATTCTCATTTAAATCTAATAAAGAAAGATCATTTCTAATACTTTTTAACAAAGTCTTTTTAGGTTTACCTCTACCTTTCTTAACATACGTCAAATCTAATACCTCTACTTTCCTAAGCGGGTCATCTGAAGGCCGCCATTTTATATGACCAAACCATCTAAGGAGACTCTCTCTAATCTTATCTTCCACTGGAGCTACTACAACCTTTTCATGTATATGTTCATTTCGTATCCTAACTCTAAGGGTAAAGCCACTCATCCACCTAAGCATCCTCATCTCTGCAACACTTAACTTTGTATTATGCTTCTCTTTTAATGGCCAACATTTAGCACCATAAAGCATTGCATGTCTCACCACCATCTTATAGAATTTTCCCTTAAGTTTGTGAGGGTCTTTTCTATCACACAACAAGCTCGATGCATTCCTCCACTTCAACCATCCAACTTGAATTCTGATGATAATATCCCCATCTATTTCACCATTACTCTAAACTGTAGATCCAAGATATCTAAAACATGTACTCTTATTAATGACTTGATCGCCCAAAGTAGCAATCCCCTCACCAGGTCTATTACTACTAAAATTACACTCTATATATTTCATTTTAGATCTATTCAAGCAAAAACCTTTAGACTCTAAGGTTGACCTCCATACTTCAAGTTTACCTTCAACTCCCTCTCTAGTCTTATCAACAAGACGAATATCATCAGCAAAAAGCATACACCAAGAAATGTCTAGTGAGAACATCCATGACTAAAGCAAAAAGATATGAGCATAAGGCTAATCCTTGATGTAATCCAACCAAAATAGGAAAATACTTAGTCAAACCACGTTATGTTTGAACATAAGTAATAGCTCCTACACACATATCTTTAATGATTTGAATATAAGCGTTATTAACTCCTTTCTTTTCAAGAACTGTCCATAATACTTCTCTTGGAACTTTATCATATGCTTTCTCTAAATCAATAAATATCATATGTAGATCCTCCTTATTCTCTCTGTATTTCTCCATCAAACCTCTCAATAAATGTACGGCTTCCATAGTAGACCTACCTGGCATGAATCCAAATTGATTTTGAGAAACATTAATATCATGTCGTAACCTAAACTCCATAACTCGCTCCCATAGTTTTAAAGTATGACACATTAACTTAATTCTTCTATAATTCGCACAATCTTGTGCACAACCTTTATTCTTAAAAATAGGAATTAACACACTCATTCTCCACTCATATGGCATCTTTTTAGTCTTCAAAATAGTATTAAAAAGTTTAGTAAGCCAAGAAATTCTTTCATCTCCTAAGCATTTCCACACCTCTATTAGAATATCATCAGGTCCAACAGCTTTTTCACCCTTTTTTTTCTTTAAAGCCTCTCAAACTTTGGTTTTACTAATACGCCGATAAAAACATAAATCTTTATTTTCATTTAGGGTGCTAAGGTCACTAAAGTCAATCATATTTTCACATTTTTCATTAAAAAGTTTAGCAAAATATCTCATCCACCTTTGTTGAATATTATCTTCTAAGAAAAGTACTTTTTGATCTTCATCCTTAATATACTTCACTTGAACTAAATCCTTACTACTCCTATCTCTTTGTTTGGCTAACTTATACATATATCTTTCTCCCTCCTTAGTATCTAATCTATTATATAATCATTAAAAGCTAAGATCTTTGCATCGTATATTGCTTTCTTAGATTCCTTATGTGTCTATTTATATCTTTCTCAATTATCAAAATTTTTATAATTAAACCAATTTTTATAACAAATCTTCTTATTTTTTATCTTTTCTTGCACATTTGGATTCTACCATCAACTATTTTTATATTTAGGAGCTTTTTTCTTTGATACTCCAAGCACATTTTTTGCAATATTTTTAATATCACTAGCCACTTTTTCCCACATAACATTAGCATCCTCATACAACAACAACAACACCAATAACATCAAGCCTTTATCCCACTACGTGGGGTCAGCTACATGAATCCTTTTTCTCCATTGTATCCTATTAAAAGTCAAATTCTCGTTTAAATCTAATAAAGAAAGATCATTTCTAATATTTTCTAACCAAGTCTTTTTAGGTCTACCTCAACCTTTCTTAATATAAGTCAAATCTAAAACCTCTACTTTCCTAACCGAGTCATCGGGAGGCTGCCATTTTATGTGACCAAACCATCTATGGCGACTCTCTCTAATCTTATCTTCCACTGGAGCTACTCTAACCTTTTCACAAATATGCTCATTTCGTATCCCATCTCTAAGGGTAAAGCCACTCATCCACCTGAGCATCCTCATCTCTGCAACACTTAACTTAGAATTATGCTTCTCTTTTAATGGCCAACATTCGACACCATAAAGCATTGCAGATCTCACCACCATCTTATAGAATTTTCCCTTAAGTTTAAGGGGTACTTTTCTATCACACAATAAGCCCGATGCATTCCTCCACTTCAACCATCCATCTTGGATTCTACTAATAATATCCCCATCTATTTCACTATCACTCTGAATAATAGATCCAAGATATCTAAAATGTGTACTCTTATTAATTACTTGATCGCCCAAAGTCACAATCCCCTCACTAGGTCTATTATTACTAAAATTACACTCCATATATTTCGTTTTAGATCTACTCATGTGAAAACCTTTAGACTCTAAGGTTGACCTCCACAATTCTAGTTTACCTTCAACTCCCTCTCTAGTCTTATCGACAAGAAGAATATCATCAGCAAAAAGCATACACAAAGGTACTTCCTCTTGCAAATGTCTAGTGAGAACATCCATGACTAAAGAAAAAAGATATGGGCTTAAGGCTGATCCTTGATGTAATCCAATCGAAATAGGGAAATACTTGGTCAAACCACCTTGTGTTTGAACACAAGTAATAGCTCCTGCGTACATATCTTTAATGATTTGAATATAAGCGTTATTAACTTCTTTCTTTTCAAAAACTCTCCAAAGCACTTCTCTTGGAACTTTATCATATGCTTTTTTCTAAATCAATAATTATCATATGTAAATCCTTCTTATTCTCTCTATTTTTCCCCATCAAACCTCTTAATAAATGTATGGCTTCCATAGTAGACCTACCCGGCATGAATCCAAATTGATTTTGAGAAATATTAGTATCACGCCGCAACCTATGCTCCATAACTTGTTCCCACAGTTTTAAAGTATGACACATTAACTTAAGTCCTCTATAATTCATACAATCTTATGCATCACCTTTATTCTTAAAAATTGGGATTGACATACTCATTCTCCACTCAGCTGACATCTTTTTAGTCTTCAAAATAGTATTAAAAATTTTTGTAAGCTAAGAAATTCCTTCATCTCCTAAGCATTTCCACACCTCTATTGGAATATCATCAGGTCTAACATCTTTTCTACCCTTCATTTTTTTTAAAGCCTCTCTAACTTCGATTTTACTAATACGCCGATAAAAATAGAAATTTTTATTTTCATTTAGGGTTCTAAGGACACTACAGTCAATTTTATTTTTACATTGTTCATTAGAAAGTTTAGCAAAATATCTCATCCACCTTTGTTGAATATTATCTTCTAAAAAAGTACTTGTTTGATCTTCATCCTTAATACACTTCACTTGAACTAAATCCTTACTACTTCTATCTCTTTATTTGGCTAACTTATACATATATCTTTCTCCCTCATTAGTATCTAATCTATTATATAAATCACTAAAAGCTAAACTCTTTGCATCGCATATTGCTTTCTTAGATTCCTTACGTGCCTCTTTATATATTTTTCAATTATCAAAATTTTTACAATTAAACCTATTTTTGTAACAAATTTTCTTATTTTTAATCTTTTCTAGCACATTTGGATTCCACCACCAATTATTTTTACTATTAGGAGCTTTTCCCTTTGAAACTCCAAGTACATCTTTTGCAATATTCTTAATATCACTAGCCACTTTTTTCCACATAACATTAGCAACCTCATGCACCGACAAAATCTTAAGATCTAAAATTTTACTCTAAAAAATATTTTTACTAATATTCTTTAAATGCTCCCATCTAATCCTAGAATATTATTTTACTTAATTTTTTATTTTCTACCTCATTATCTTCAAGTCCAAAACTAATAAACGATGTTGGGTACATAAATTTTCACTCAGAATAACTTTATAATTTTTATAATCTAAATGATCTAATTTCCTTATAAGAAAATAATCAATCTAAGTTGTACTATATCCATTTTTATAAGTAATGAGATGCTCATTCCTTTTCTTAAATAAGGTATTAGCAATTTAAAAAATCATAAGCTAGACAAAAATCTAATATGGACTTACCACCTTCATTTATTGTTCAAAACCCATGGCCACTATGAATGCTTTTAAAATCATCTACCACTCTACCAACATGTCCATTTAAATCTTCTCCAATAAAAACTCTTTCTTCAAGAGGTATATTTTGTATTAATTCTTCTAAGTCATTCCAAAATTTAATTTTGAACCCATATCCAAACCCACTTGAGGAGCATACTTATAATGTTAATAATCTTAGTATCAATAATAATCTTTAAAGCTATAATTCTATCTGTAATTCTATTTTATAATATTATCCTTTAAACTCTTATCTAAAATTATGTCTACACCATTTCTAGTATGACTCCTACCCGAATACCAAAGTTTAAATCCTAAAATATCAATCTCCTTAGCCTTCTCTCCAACCTATTTAGTTTCCCGAATATATAGAATATTTATCTTCCTATGAATTATAATATCTATTAATTCCATTAATTTTCCTGTAAGGGAACCTAAATTCCAGGTTCCTATCCTAATTTTAATTTCACGGACTAGTTTCTTTGCCCACATCCATCCTTGATGTGGGAACCCTTGCCTATTTAACATTACACCCGGGCGTCGATGCAACGGCCCTTGCACACTTGTCGTTGTATTCAGGCCATACAGCTCGTCGCTTCCAGGGGACGCCCTAGCATCCTCATGTACAAATAAAATCTTAAGATCTAAAATCTTACTGTCAAAAATAATTTTATTAATATTCTTTAAATGCCCCCATCTAATCCTAGAATATCATTTTACTTTATTTTTTATTTTCAGCCCCTTTATCTTAAAGTCCAAAACTAATAATTCATGTTGGGTATATAAATTTTCACTCGGAATAATTTTATAATCTTTGCAATCTAAACGATCTAATTTTCTTATAAGAAAATAATTAATCTGAGTTATTCTATATCTACTTTTATAAGTGATGCGATGCTCATCTCTTTTCTTAAATAAGGTATTAGAAATTAAAAAATTATAAGCTAAAGAAAAATATAATATGGTCTTACCACCTTTATTTGTCGTTCCAAACTCATGACCATCCCCCAACATGTCTATTTAAATCTCCTCCAATAAAAACTTTTCTTCATGAGGTATCTTTTGTATTAATTCTTCTAAGTTATTCTAAAATTTTAATTTTGAACTCATATCCAAACCTACTTGAGGAGCATAAGTGCTTATAATATTAACAATCTTAACATCAGCAATAATCTTTAAAACTATAATTCTATCTCCAATTTTATTAATTTTATAATATTATCCTGCAAACACTTATCTACAAAATAATCAATCTAAGTTATACTATATCCATTTTTATAAGTGATGAGATGCTCATCTCTTTTCTTAAATAAAATATTAGCAATTAAAAAATTATAAGCTAAAGAAAAATATAATATGGTCTTACCACCTTCATTTGTCGTTCTAAACTCATGACCACCATGAATGCTTTTAAAATCATCTACCTCTCTACCAACATGTCCATTTAAATCTCTCCAATAAAAACTTTTTCTTCAAGAGGTATCTTTTGTATTAATTATTCTAAGTCACTCCAAAATTTTAATTTTGAACCCATATCCAAACCTACTTGAGGAGGATAAGTGCCAATAATATTAACAATCTTAGCATCAACAATAATCTTTAAAGCTATAATTCTATCTCCAATTCTATTAATTTTTATAACATTATCCTTCAAACACTTATCTACAATCACACCTACACAATTTCTAGTACTAATCCTACTTGAATACCATAGTTTAAATCCTAAACTATCAATCTCCTTAGCCTTATATCGAACCCATTTAGTTTCCTGAATGCACAAAATATTTATCTTCTATTAATTTTCTTTAAAGGGATCCTATATTCCAAGTTCCTATCCTAATTTTAGTTTCATGGACTAGCTTCTTTGCCCACATCCATCCTTCATGTGGTAACCCTTGCCTATTTAACACTGCACTCATGCACCGGTGCAGCGGCCCTTATACACTTGTCGTTGTATTCAAGCCATACAACGTGTCACTTCTAGGGGACACCCGAGCATTAACATAATTTTTTAAAGAATTTATGTCATGATTATTTGATAAGTTTTACACTAGCTATCGACTACCTAACATAACCCTCCACTTTTCTCATCCAGGACTTGGGACTTGGTAACGATAGTGTTAACGTGAAAAAACCCAAAATGGGAAAAAAATCACAGAGCCGCGCCACTCCAAGAAATCAATTATGAAAATTGGGAGAAATAAGTATATATCTCTCTTCTCTCTCACTCTCTCCTTGCATTTCTTCTCTCTTACACTATTCTCACACACTCAAAACAAAAGAGAAAGACTTGTTAATAACACTAAGGAACGCCACCCTTGAGAAAAATGAGAAAGAAAAATTGTCTAGTCTGCCTCGCAACGCTGTGGCGCCAAGTTTAGAGCGTCGCGGCACTTAAGCCTATGTCTTCATGATATTGTGATGCTAAAACCTACATCATTATGATACTACATAATGTTGTTGTGCCGAATCTAGAGCGTTGCAATGCTCTGATCTCTGTCATTTCTCCCAACAAAACTTATAACACTGGTCGCTTAGAAATAGTGCCAGGGTACTCAAGTACACAATGTCGAAGCACTTAGGTACACATAGGGAGGACCCCCACCCCCCCCCCCCCCCCCGGCGCGCGCACGTGAGCATGAGAAATTAACTTGAGGTTTGAGGTAATAATACAACCTGATTGATCAACATAATTTGATTTCACACAGAATTAAAAATTATCTCATACACAAAAAAATGACTAGACTTAGTAAATTAGTCTATAATCACCCATACAACATCATGGCCTTACTTAGACTTAGGAAAACTCATAACAAAATTTATAGTAAATTCTTCCCACTTCAACTCAAGAATAGACAGAGGCTGTAATAATCCACTAGATCTTTCATGCCCAGCTTTTACTAATTGATAAATCTCACACTTGGATACAAATTCTACATATATTTCTTTAATTATAGGCCACCAGAACATTAGCTTTAGATTATGATACATCTTTCTATTGACTGGATGAATGGTAGGTCTTGAATAATGAACTTCTTGCAGATTTTTCTTCTCAGATCACCACTATATGGGACCCAAACTCTACTTGCAAAGAATATTACACCTTGATCATTAATCTGTAGTTCAGGCTTCTTGCCAAACTAAATTTGATTTAATCTCTTTACATAACCTTCATCTAGCTTCTATGATTCTTTTATCCTATCTTGCAAAGAGGGTTGAACCATCATTTAAGAAATAACCCCGACATACATATTTGATGAGCATATTACTTCTAATTCCAACCTCTTTATTTCTCAAATCAATGAATACTCAAAAGTAATCAAATCGGCTACTATTCCCACATACTTTCTACTCAGAGCAACATCAATTGCATTCATTTTAGCAGGTTGATAAATGATATCCAAATCATAATCTTTAATTAATTTCAATCATCTTCTCTGCTATAAATTTAACACCTTCTTAGTGAAAATATACTTCAAACTCTAGTGGTCATGATAGATTTAATATCTTACTCCATATAAATAATGTCTCTGAATCTTCAGAGCAAACACAGTCATTGTCAACTCTAAATCATAAGTTGGATAGTTCTTCTCATATAGTTATAACTACCTAGAAGTATAAGCAAACACCTTTCCATTTTATTGCAACAAACATCCCAAACCTTTCAATGAGTCATCACTATATACCTGAAATTCTTTAATACTTAATGGAATAGTCAGCACGAGAGCTAACACAAAACACTCCTTCAGCTTCATAAAACCCTCTTTATATTTTGGTGCCCAAATAAACGTCAAGTCCTTTTGAGTCAATCTAATCAGAGGGATCTCAATCTATGAAAAGAATCTAACAAATTTCCTATAATAATAAGCCATGCCCAACAAACTATGAATCTCATATGCAGAAGTTAGCCTACACTCTCTAGGGATCCATAATTATCTCTTCTTTGCTCACCACATGTCCCAGAAATGCAATAAAAGTTAATAAAAATTTACATTTAAAAAATGTAGCATCTAACTTCTATTGTCTCAAAATTTCCAAGGATAACTTCAGATGCTTGACATACTTCTCTTCAGACCTCTAATACACCAGAATATCATCACTCAATATAATAATGAACTAATCCAAAAATTCTCAAGCATTATATACATCATGTCTATAAATATGCCTGGTAAATTAGTAATTCTAAATGGCATCACCAGAAACTCATATTATGTCACAACCCAACCCAATACAACCCATAGGAAGAATGAATCAAATCATGATGGATGGTGACAGACTAAGTCCAAGATCTAAGTTTTGAAGAACTTTTTTAATTCCATTAATTAAAGACAGACGATAGAGCTACTTATCAACTCCAAATAAATAGAAAATATGTTCATCCATTAAGTTTTATTTCATTCATCTTCAATATATATATATATATATATATAATAATATCTTCACAGTATGACACATGGCTACAAATCAGAATAGAACAAGCCAAAAAATAGCCATGATTATATAAAATACATAAGCCAGAAAATACTTATGCGTACTAAAAAATTAAAACCTGCAACCTTAGCTACACAACTGCCTTCTTACCCTTTCCCTTGTCATAAAAAGAATACTTAATAGATGTGAGCCAACATAACTCAAAAGGCTACACACACCGATCTAAATTTTTATTAATTAACCCAATATACCTTTACTAAATTAAAAATAGTTACTATTATATTGAATAGAGAAATGTAGACAAGTAATTAAAAGTAAATAAGCAATGAATAAAATATAAATAAAAAAGTATTTCATATATTAAACTAGAAAGTAATAGATTTCTCTTAGACTCTTATACTTATACCTCTAAATAGAAATAAATATTAGAATTTAAGCCCTTATGACTCCCTGGCTAGTATATCAAAAAATAGAGTCTTATGACTCTCAAATGCTTTGCACATTTAATTTTTAAAAATTCACCCTTATAACTCCCAGTGCATTCAGCACAGTGCATTCAGCATAACAGAACTTCCTCCAACATCAAAACTCCTCAGAATCACACATTTCAAGCATATAAGCACATATATAATTATTTTTCAAGAAAATAAATGGAAATAATTAAAATGCAGAAATTGACAAAATACTATACCAGTAGCCAACAAATTCAATATCTGAGCAGAGTTTCATATTTTGAAATTTCATCAAAATTTTAAGGATTGTTCATAGCATTATTTTGAAGCTTTAAATACACTACAACATTATGTTCTGAGGTCATAATCATTTTTTAATGTGCTAAAAATAGCACATTTTCTAGTCTACTCGATGGAAATTTTTAAATAAAATATTAAAATGTCCAAAATACTCATATCTATACCACATAGAAAGTTACATAGTGAAAGTTTAATAGATTGAAAGTTATCCGTATTTTTGCAATAAGAATTTATAATTTTAATTAGAAAAATTTCAAAATTTCAACATTATTAAAAACTAAGGTAGAAAAAATGTAACCTTTCTCGATCTAGATAACTTTTTAAATTGGCCAAATAATATAGAATGGATTGAAGTCACCCAAAATTAATTTTTTATCACTAAAAATTCTCTTTCTCTCTCTCTCTAAACATACCTAATGGGGTTTATTTTGGCCAGATGAATAATTTAGTGGATTTTGATATTTTTATAAAAATTTGACCTAGCGCCACAATGCTCAAGAAGGCGGCACCACTGTACTAACCCATATCATTTTAAAATCAACTAAGAGCATAGCGCCTCAGCAACCCCAAACCAAGTGTCACATTGCTCCCAAGGGATAAATTTAGACTTCATGATTCATGCACACATACCCTCAGGATACACTTCAAAATAGAATCCAAAAATTCATTCACTTATACAACTTTTACAAACATGTGTAGAAAGAAATGCAAAAATTCTATTACACCAATCTTATTGAACCGAGATGAAATGATTCTAACATCATTGTAACAGATATTACAAAATATCCATATCTAGTGTTGAAGGTTATTTTCTCCACATCTTCAGCTCTCACCCTTAATTACTGATAACCAAATTGCAGGTCAACTTTATAAAAAATGGATACACTTTATAATTTGTCAGACAAATCATGGGCAGCAATACTTGTTCTTCACGATTATCTTATTCAACTCATTTTAATCAATATGCATTCTCAGAGACCCATCTTTCTTCTTCATAAATAATACATGGACTCCCCATAGAGATCTATGTGGCCAATTGAATCTTTAGCTCTTGCAATTCTCTTAGCGACATTCTATAAGGAGTCTTCGCTATTGAAGATGTACCTAACACTACTTGAATACAAACCTCTATTTCTCTTTTGGAGGCAATTCTGCTAACTCCTCGAAAAAGATATTAGAAAACTCTCTTACTATTACAAAATCTTCATTACTTCTAACATATTTATTTAAATGTCTTATGTAAGCCAAAAATATAGAATTCCCCTTTTTTCCAAGACTTGTCAACTTGCAATGCAAATATCTAGTACCTTAAAAATGAAGCACTCATCATTTGCTACTCATACTCAACTACTTCTTACTACAGTCAATTTGGGCTTCATATTTACTCAACCAATGCATACCCACTATCACATCAAATTCTTTTAAAGGCAGCATAATCAATTCATATTCTAACTTTCTATTTGCAATTTTGATTTCACATCTACAAATTTGACTAATAACTAAGAAATCTCTAGTGGCAATAAAACAGATAGATAAGAAGCTAAAAAATATGGAGCTAAACCCAATTCATTTAGCACATACTCAAGAAGAAAAGAATGACTTGCTTTGGAATTAAATAAAATATGATAGGATAGTGTAGATAAAAGAGATGTACCTGTTATTACTTCAGATGCATCATTCACCTCCTACTTAGTCTGACTGTACGCTATGGGATGTATATAAAAAATATTTGTTTGTATGCCTCTTTCCATAAAATCCATATATTATTGTCTATTGACTAAAATAGACCCCCTCCACTCCTAGAATTCTCACCCATAAACCTAGATTTATTCTCACTAGCTATACTTTGGGAGTGCTCCCCGCCAATTCTCTTCCTACTGGCATCCCATATATACTAAGTGGACATCAAGTTGTTCTCAACCAGCCACACTCTTTTCATAAGCTCAAAAAAAATTAGGAATGTGAAATGGCACTAACGGGTTCCTTAGACTCTCTCTCAGACCCCTTAGAAAGTAATAACACATCTTATTAGGAGTCCTAACTAGCTAGGAAGAATGCATAGTGAGGGATGTAAACTCTGTTTAATATTGCATCACTATCTCTAGTCACCAGAATGACTCCGAAAACTATTGCCTAGCAGACAGTAGTATTAACCAGCTCCTGAAGGTCTCTGTGAACTCTTCCTCTGAGATTTTTGCATTTGGCCTACCCTAAATTTCTCCCTCTATTGGTTTATCCACCAATGCTCTTCCTTTCTATCCAATCGAGACACAACTAATAAAACCTTCCTAGCCTCTGGATATCACATACTATCAAAAGACTTCTCCAACCTCATCAACTAATGTTCAACTACTTAAGGGTCCACTGCTCCCTAAAATTGATGAGGATACAATCTAAGAAATAATAAAAGGTGCTTATTTATTTTCTTTCCTCTCACTCCCATCATCCTAGTTTGGGCTTCCTCCATAAGTTGGGTTATGAACCCCACAAACTATGCACACTTTTTTAAAATAGATGTCATTTCCCTCATAATACTCTAAACTGTAGCAGCCTAACTGGAAATGTCCATCAGCCACTTCTTGATATAGGGTTCATGATGCAACAACACTTTAATTATATGAATAATAAAGGAGTTCAATTACACATGCATTTATTACATTTTAAAAAAACTATTATTAAACTAAGCCCCAATTCCTTCCTATAACTACATATCATTTCCTATAGCTTTGATTATGATCCAATTCTTTCAAATCTTTGTGCTGATACCACTCTATCATGCCCTAGGATTTATTAAAAGAATAAAATTCTTAAACCTATTTTATTATATTTTTTTCCTTAACCACAATATAGAATAAACCAAAGCTAGCTAAGTAAATCAAAATAATATTAATGGTCCATAATATTATCCAAATTTTATTTTTCAAAAATTAAAAACAGTAATACAATTAGTGTAAAGCTTATACATCATAGAAATATGTAATTGGATTACAAAATACAACAGATATCTTAATTCATGCAATTCTGCCCTTATCACTCTACTCCGTTGGGCCTTTTTTCTTTTTCTGAAATATCAAAGAAAAATCATAGAATGGGCACCAATAGCTCATTAGACTTCATCCAGATTCCCATCATTAATATCAATATCCATTAAAATATAAATAGTGAATCATTCAAATATTAGGTTATTCGGTACATTATAAACAAAGTGTTAGTGGAAAGTAATTTATGTAAAATTTTAATATGTTTGGGTTTAAAAATAACAATTCATAATTACTATTTAACTTACACATAACATTTACCTTTATATGTTTCATAGAAATACTTTCATAGAATTATCATATTGTACTTAGTTTTATAGTTATCACTTAGCACTTTCACATTTAAACTTCATAAAAGTGTTAGAGATATCAGAATATGCTTGTAATAGAATATTGTTTGAACTTGAGCCTACTTAATTTATAAGAATATACACAGAAGTTTCAAAGTTAACAAAATATCACTTGTACTTAACTCATTAAATTACTAGAAAATGCAATGCATGAATGTACTGTGCAGATGTCCTGATGCCTGCTCATAACTCCACTTCTACTTTGACTCACTTTAGCCCTCCCACGCCCACATATAACAAGAGGGGCAGAATAAAACATAAAATCTCCTGCACCCAAATACAACAAGTGGAGCTAGCCAAAATCTCTCACACATCTACATAAGGCAAATGGGGCAAGAACAAAACATATAGGCCCTTGCAACATTATAGATAATGCATTTTTCAGATTTTTATTTATCAAAATCTCCTCCATATGTCATACTATGAACAAGCAACATAAATAATTTAACAGATAATTATAACATTAAACATGATGATATTGATGCATAAAATGCCAGATGTACAACACTCGGGTGTTAATATGGGTATAAAATGCCTTCACTTAATATTCTCTTTTTATATAAAAAAAAAACATTTAGAACAACATTTTAAAGCTTTTATGAAAATACTACTAATTTCAGAAATGCCACATTCAACTAATATTTATAGAAATTTGTATAGAGAAAATCAACTAATAAAACTTTGATTTCTCACTATCAAAATGCTCAGAATGATGTATTCTATAACATACTAAAAATTATATTGTGAAAGTTATAAAAGCCCAAGAAAAAAATGTATCTTTGTCTAAATCTTGCTATAAACTTATTAGAATTGAAATTAGAGACAGATGTTTAGAAGTATACCTCGTGCTCCATAAAACCCTTAACTAGCCCAATGATCGAATTTAGCTCCGTAGCCACTGAAACTAATGCTCTTTCTTTCTCTCTCCTATTTCCCTTCTCTCCTCTTCTCTTCTCCAGCCATAGCTGAGGTGGCTTTGAGTGATTTTAAGGAATGGATTTAGATATTTCTTTTTTAAAAACATCATTTTTACCTAACGTAATGATGCTCACGTCCTCAACATCGATGCACTCCATAGAATATTTTATATCCTCTTGGATCCCTTTAAACCAAGAGCTAAACACCACAACACTCCCTCAATTCTCCTTCCCAAACAAAGAAGACAATGCTATTGTGCCGCCATTCTCAGCATCGCAGCGCTCCAAGGTGCATTTGTCACTTAAGATTTTCTCCTTTTCATTCCAATTCTAATATTATTTGATGTTAGTTAGACACTATAGAACTTATAATTTATGAAAAAATCAAAATTAAGCAAGGGTTCATACTAGATTAGGTTGAATAGCTGGATCCTGGAACAATAGATATTACACAAGAGTCTTCTTTTCTTCCTAGATGAATAAGATAGGATTTTATAATTGAATGATTTTATTATTATTATTATTATTATTATTATTATTATTATTATTATTATTATTATTATTATTATTATTATAAGGATTACAAAAATCTGGTGCCAAAGGTAAACATTTGAAGTCCAAAAATAAGGTTTGATGTTAGTGGTTAAGTGATAGTAGTCACATGACAAATGACAGACAATAATGGCAATTACATTTTATGAGTTGTTTTGTTATGTACATTGCGATATACTATTTATTTTGAATAAATATTTGATAAAATAATAAATATATACCCATATCCTTTATAAATAAGATATTTTTTTGAATTCATACACTCCATATTTGTGATATAATATACAATGTTTAATAAGTTCAAAAGTATGCAACTATATACTCCATATTTGTGGTATTTTTTCTAGAGTATATAATTATGAATTTTTATATTTGATCAAATGCTTAACAAAATTTTAATGCAAAACTATGTACATATGATCATTTGGAAAACTTTTACCTCATAACTTTTGGTATGTTGTAGTTGTCAATATTATGCAAATTATGATATTTTATTTAAGAATTTTTATTGGATAGTTTTGGAAAAACATCATTTTAATGACTGGAAAAAATATTTTGACACCCATAAATTGTGTTATAGTAAAGTAAAAGTTTTGAAATGTAGGCATAAGCAATGTGTGGTAATCTAGTGAATTTTTAAAATATGTTAAATTTTATATACAACTTTCCTCCAAAGATTCTGATTATTTGACTGTTAATAGGATACTATGCAAAACCCTATGATGACTCTGACATTATGTATTGTATTTAAAAATATATTTATTTCTATGCTTATATCTTGAAATATGTGACTCTGGATGAATTCTATTGATTGGGGGAAATTCTAATGCGTTATCTATTAACAGTCATAAGGGCCTAAAATCCCTGAACATCTATGGAGTTAGGCATTTGGGAGTCAAAAGGGCCTATTATCTTCTTTATAGATTATTTATTTTGAACAATCTAGTTATCCCTCTGTACACATGAATTTGCTTTATTATTTCTACTCTATTATTGGTGGTAATAGTTATTAAAGAATTGGGAAGGTTAGATGTGGTTTTCTAGGCTGTTGTTGCTCATGCTTGCTTTTTGCATTTAATTCAGGTCAAGATAACGAGGAAAGGAAAGGGATAGGCTTAGTAGATAAAGGTTACAGGATCTAATTCAAAGGTTGTATAGGCTTGTTAGATAGATTTTGAAAGTCATGACTGTTGTATTTTTATTTATAATGTCTGTGCTGTGTATTATTTGTAACAAATTATTTTGAGTATAAATATTTCTAAGATGAATGAAAAAGCTTTTGATTTAAAGTTTTAGTAGCTCTATAGTCTGCAAATCTTTTGGGATTTTCATTATCCTCTCCAATTAGATCATGGATATTATTTTCATGTCACCATTTAATACTGTATAATCCATTTTTTCTATGAGTTTTATCGGGTTTGGTCATGATAGCAGATTCCTTGGATTCTTCATCTTTATCTTTATATATCATTTATTATTCAACTTTAAGTTAGAAAGGTTTCAGTTGCCTAGTATAATAAGTCATCATCTACATGGTTTACTAGATACCAGCTTAACCAGCAAAAACTTTGCAAACAATTATTAAATTATCTTGGCATACCATTTATTAGCAATTTATTGGATAAAATTATGCACATGCTTATTATCATCAAATTTCTAATAGCAACACATTATTTATTTGCCTCTTGTGATTAATAATTTTTAGTAATAATAAACTACAAGTGTACATAAGTGAGTCTATATATAGGTATAATGTGCAAATATGGAACAAACAAGGACTCAAGTCGTGACTATAACTCAAGTAGGAAATTGTTAGAATCAAAATATATTAATTCAAAACTAAAATTTAAAGCATACAAAAAAATATTATTTAGGAGTTCTGTAAGTTTTCATGCATACCCATAGAGCTTCTAATATTTTACCATGTCATTATTTTTATTGCAAGATAAAATTTTCTTCAAAATATTGATAAATACTTTATTAAAAGATTCATCTAAGCTATTATCCCAAACAAGCTTGATTACACCTACACAAAGATACTAACAAATAGTTATATTTCTATAAGTATTGAGGATGTAATGCCTAAAGACAACTTTCTTGGTGCATAAATACTCCTAGCTAGATCTACCAAATAGGCAGTCTCTTTTAGTTATTATCAGAAGATAGACGGCTGAGGATGAGGATGATAAAAGAAAAAGTACCATGTTAGATTCCTCTACTTCTATGAATGCACTTTATACTTGTTTTACTTAGCTTAGAAGTTGAGAAGGAGGACACATTAGAGGTCACCTTTAGGGTGCCCAAGTTCTCATTGTGATTCCACAAAAGGTGCACTTTAGGTTAGCTGCAATCATGAGAGATTCATCATCTCTATGTGGTTGAAACCGTATTATGTTTTGATTGCTCATTTTCTTTACCTATTGAACTCATAATTATGTATTGTGGGTGGAAAATAGACTCTCTAGAGACCCCTTTCAAGTGGAGGTGAGATGATGATGATGAACATAATAGTAAAAGGTCAATTGAATGATCAGGAATCTTAAAAAGAGAGCGAATGTTAGATAAGATGGTTGATTGGTTTGGATGTGGTCCTCTATTATTACAAGAGAAACGAGTGTTGTAGGAGCAAAGTAGAGTGGGATAACACCCCATTCTAGCTAATTGACTAAGGAGGGAGTTGCTACAATGGCGGTAAGCTTAGAAAAGATGAAAATTCATGTGGGTGGCCTACTTTGAGCAATAATAGGATACTAGTTGATCAACACTAAGTGAAGGATGCAGCATTCCATAATGGTGCATTGACCTAACTTGGATACTTTAGGGAAATTATGGTAATATCACTACATCCTATACAAGATCCTCAAAGAGGGATAACTCATTTTATCTTGAATTTGATCTAACTTAGTATTAGGTGTTCAACTCTTATATGAGAGATCAAATTGAGAGGTGCCTTATATGAGGAAGAACCACTAAAAGAGTAGTCAACCCAAACTATATATATATATATATATATATATATATATATATATATTAGGAAAGGAATATACAAAGCTCAACTTTTAAACCTATCTCCATAATGTAGAGAAAATGAAAGATCACTAGTTAGGAATAGAATTGTTATAGGGAAGCTCTCCATCTAGCATAACTAAGCTGTTGTATAAGTGAAGTTCACAAGTTTTTCATGCTTTCAAAAGTAGTCATTATATTCATTGTGATCATTCAAAAGTGGTTGAATGGAAAATAAACTAAAATTGTTATGTTGGTCTAAGGGGCACTAAAATCTTGGAGGCTACCTAAGGAATACATAGGGAGTATAAAGAGATCAAGAATTTAAGCCAAAGGAATTGGGACATAATTGATGGCATTACCTAAAGATAGTAGCTTTAGGAGTAGAACACTCCATTAAGAGTTATAATATTTATGATTTAGTCCTAATCAAAATTGAGGATTCTAAATGACCATATCAAACTAGATAACAAAAAAATGCTTTTAATCGTTCAACTGCTAGGAGTAAGATTCAAGTTGAATTAGTCAAATTGCTTGGTTTAATATGCATATATATCAAATATGGTATATAAAATAAGAGGATTACAAGGACTAAGCCAATCCTATTAAGTAATCATTCTAAATAATGAGATTGAAAATTAAGAAATATGTGATGGCGAAAACCAAGATGCTCATTGAAGCTAAAATCATTGAGAAGAAAAGCACAAGGCTTAGTTAGTTAATGACATTCCCTTACAAAACATGAATGGACAAATTTATGTTTATTAACTTCGATGATTTGGATATGTAGTCCCTTAAGGATGACTTTTCCTTATAATTCTAGAACTTATGGTAAACATTACTTTATCTCATAATATAATGTCCTTCATTGATGGCATATCGTGATATAATCATAACAAAATGACCTCAAAAGATGAGGATTTTACTATGTTCCACATACCCATTATTTTATTGCTATAATGTGATGCCTTTGGGCCTAAAGAATGCCAAAACCACCCATCATCATGCCAAGACTCATATCCTCAATGTCCTTATCCGCAAACCAATAGATTAAGTATTAATAAATGACATATGAGTCAAGTGTAAGGGATGAGGGGATAACCTTCAAGATTTATGAGTTAGCGCTGAGCATCTTTACCTTTTAACCTAAAGATGAATCTCTTGAAGTGTGCATTTAAGTTCTATTTAAGAAAATTTCTAAGATTCATTATTCATCATTATTATGATCAAGATGCACATGCAACAATATGCAATTGTATAACTAAGAAATAGTGAGTAAAAAGTAGTGTCCCACATAAACTATGAATGACAAGTCTTGAAATTTGGTTCTTTTAACTTTATCCAAATAATCAAAATAGGGTGATAATTTGTGATGAATTGCAACAAAAATTAAATATTAAACAAAGATTATTATGGTATATAAAATAGACAACTAAGATCTAAGAATTAGTTTTCACATTATTGGTTTAGTTGTAAGCAGAATCAAATGATACAAATCAATAGCATATCCTACCATTCTCTCAAAACTTAAGATCAATAGTCTCTCTACAAAGCTCGCATATCTCTAATGATAGATTTAACGCCAATAGATTTCATTGATTTAGCAAAACATATCTAAGTAATTATATGAGTACAATATAGTTATGTACCCATTGATCTATCATGATGATTCTCCCAAGATGAGCCTATTTTTCACTTCTCAATATTGAATAAGTTTTCTAAATTTATATTTATTAGTTAAGTAATGTCAAGTAAATAAATTATAGGATGAAATATGTGGTATGAGAACTACAAAAATGTGCCTTTTTTACCTCTTCATAAAAATAAATGCCCAATAACCAAAACAAAATACTAAATAAATAAACAACTAAATGAAGGTTTAGAAAATATTGGGTTACCTCCCAATAAGCATTTGATTTAACATCTTCATCTTGACACATTTTTTTCTCAATGAACATCTTAGTAAAGTGAAATATTATGCTTCTGGGGCTTCTCAGGAACTGCTTCAATCACATAATCTTTAATTTCAAGTTGGATCACATGTGATTTTCCCAAATTTTATATGATGGCTAAGATTTTTACAATTTTATATAGTGATGCACCAATAGCTCTCTTAAATTTCCCTTACTCCAACATCACCCACTTTGGTTCTAATTCAGCTTGCATCTACAATTTTTTTTGGTGCAGGAAGATTATTTTTTTCATCTTATAGCCTAGATGCAGTTTTCCCTTCTAAATGTCTATTGTGCTCTATTTATGACCAAAAATGATTGAATGAACAAGATCAGGTATTTCATATCTGCATCATTCATGTCCTTCCCAAAATAGTAAAGTATTTATAAAAAATAAATTTGACAACCTTGATTAGCACATCTTTTATAATCCTTTCAATGTACTTCACATAATTTTTATCTAAGCGAAAGAAAATTATGGTGGGCTTTAAACTCTCCAAACCTAATTTTTTTGTAGACTAATAATGGTACTAGATTTATGGCAACTCCCAAATCATAAAGTGCATATCAAATTATTCTCCCCCATTGCACAAGCAATAATAAAACAACTTAGATTTTTTTATTTCATCAATAGCTTTCCCTACAATGTGGCATTGCCCTCCCCTCTCAGTGAAAGTGACTATCTTGTATTCTCCCAACTTTTTCTTAGTTGAAGTAATCTCTTTCATAAATTTGACATACTTTAACATTTTCTCCAACGCATTAACAAAATGAATATTGATGTGTATTTTTTTAAGCACATCCAAAATGTTGGAGAATTGGTTGTTAACCTTTTTTCTTTTGGAAATGGTAAGGGCACTGCAAAGGTGGATTATTTAGGAGTAAAGTTAGCTTGGGCTTGAATCCTTCTCATTGTCCTTCTAGTTAGCTTTGAAATACTCAAAATTGAGCTTTTTAGCTCAATTGGCTCAACTAGTTCCTTGCCACTCCTCAAATGGGTAACTTTTATGCTCCCTCATATTAACTTCTATGTTGCTTAGGAGAGCATTAGGTTGCCTTGCTAATATCTACTATGAAAGCTGACCAATATACTTCAATATTTCTAATAAACACCTCCTACAATTAGATCGAGGCCTTTTACCTCCATACATGAATGTGTTAGCCTAAATCCCAAGCATGACATCACATGGGCAATATTATGAACATACGGCAATGCTTACTCCTTCAATGCCCAGGCATTTGAAGTAGTGCTTGTGGAAGTATCCTCCAAATTGTTTATCATGTGAAAGAAAATATTGATGGCTCAAGTCTGCTCCCTCATTTTTCTTAGACAAGTTCTCTCAATCTCTGGATCAAACAGAAGTTGTGGCTGGTCAATAGCTTAGTGCATACACTATAAACAGTACCTGGAGGTAAAAGTAAAAAAAATAAAAATTAGTAAAATAAACTATAAATATGTTCAAAGTAAAGTACAATCAATTTGATATCAATATTGGTGATTACAATCTCCGACAATGACACCAAAAACTTATTACAATCAGGACATACATGTAAGAATACACTGCTGCATAAGTAATAAAAAGTGAGTAGAGAGTATCATCCTAAAATGATTATGAATTCTCATTATTTAAACTACGTTTATTTCATCTTTATCTAAATAATCAAAACTAGGTGATGATTTGATATGAACTGCAATAAAAACTAACTATTAAAATAGAAAATATTAGATGATATAAATTATATGGCTAAGATCTATGGATTAATTTTCACTAGGACTCATTATACTAGTTTAGTTGTAAGCATAATCAAATAATATAAATTAATTTACTTTAATCAAATCTATATTACCATTCTCTCAAAAATGAGGATCACTAAGCCCTCCACATAACCTACCTATATCTAGAAAATAGATTTGATGCCAGCAAATTATATTGATTTAACACAAGTGATCTAATTAATTACATTAATTAAACATAGATATCTATATCATAGGATCTATTAATATTTCACCTAAGTTGAGCCTATTCACTACCTTTCAATTTCAAATAGTCTCCTAAAATTCTAATTATTTGCTAAGCAATTGTAAGTAAATGATGTACATTATGAAATATGCAGAAATAATATGATACAAAAAACTCAAATAATTGTATTAAAAATAAACCTAATAAAAATATGTATAGTTAGATTTAATCCCAAGAAAAAGGAATTAGTTTATGCTTAAAGAATAAGAAAAAAACTAAAATACATGACCTCCAATACAAACATATAAGGGAGAGAATTAGTTGTATGGGCATCTTTTGCTTGAATAGCTCTAGATTGACTTCTTTTTTACATCATGCAAATGAAATCCATAAGAATGGGTGTCAAAGTACATCTATAAATGCATTTGAATTAGTATAGCAGATTTTACAATGTTAAATAAACATAAAATGAAAATAAAAAAATAAATAACATCAAATACTACTAAAGTGATGCATATCAATCTTTATGGCATAAATATTAATCCTTTAAAGATAAAGTCCATACTAAATATGAAAACCTAAATCATTACCTAATTGAATCCCTAGTCTCTATCATCCACCTATATTCAGAACTCTACTAAAGAACCATTCTCATTTTCAATTGTACTTTTAGAAAGGGTTGATAATCCTTTTAGTAAGATTTAGATCTTTTGCATGTATCCACTTTGGTCCTACTTAACATAAAGTAATATGGTTGAGCTTACAAGGTAAGCAAGCCCTTATTAGCCCAATATACATATACTATCATCACTAAAATTGATATATTTATAGGATTATTATAATTTCATTATCAATCTCATTAGGTTTCAGAGCTATCAAAGTCTTAAAGTTGTTTAAGTACTAGTGCCAGAGTTACCCAAGTATGAATGATAGAGTTTACCAGGCAAAAGAGTAATTTAAATAATAGAACCACTCAAGTTCTAATGCTACCCAAGTTCTTGAGGCAAATTCATCAAGATAACCATAATGAATCAACTTGTGGCACCCACACCCTAATCAACACCATTAATGTTGCCAGTAACTCATTGACTCCACCTCAACAAGTTAAAATTTCCTAGGCTTTCAACCCTTTTCTCCCAAGAATATAACCAAGAACCATTTGGTCACTCTAAGGAGTTAGGTAATCCTTTTTATATTTTTACCACACCAATTAAAATATACATTAGGGAATTCATTAATGATTTATAATGAAAGTTTGTATTGACAAGGGTTAATGATGTAGCCCACTTTCTAGTCATTTTAATACTATTCATGATTTCCTTGGGATATACAAAATGATATTGGGCAAAGCACTAAGAGGTTGAGGTTATGCTATATTTACTACACTTTTCTTTCCTCCACCTAAGTATATGCTCTCTTTTTTCTACATTCCTAGAGGTGATTGGAGATTTGTTATTTTCTTTAACTACTACATGATGCACTAAACATATTAATAGGCTAGCTCCTAGGATAAATTACTACAAACTAAAAGTAAATACATGTTTGTAAAAATTGCTCATTCATTCATCCATGACTTTTAAAGGTAATATTAACTCATTTAATCAATATTTCTAATCCATACATAACTTCAAAGTAATCTATTGTGCATGCTTTAGATCATAAACACAAAGATAATAAAGCTCATTAAAAATAATTCATGCTGCAAGTTTGAGAATGTATACATTTGGGTTTATGCTAATATTTGCATCTATAGAATAAGGCCACCATGTGAAGCGATATTACCAATCTAATTCCATGTAAGCTTATTATTATATATTTTTATTTACTTCTATTATATTTGCTTGTAATTTTATTTCTTTTGTAGTTTCTTTTATTATTATTATTATTATTATTATTATTATTATTATTATTAGATAAGATATATGTAATTTTATACTAGGTGGCCATGCTCATGCTCAAAACTGTCATCTTTCTTCTTTATATTTAATGCATATCTTGCACTCCATGTTTAGTTAAATATGCTGAAGTTGACTATGAATATGTGGAGCTGGCAAATGGTAGTGAACAATTAAGAGACAATCACCTCTAAGTAAGATACTTGCTTGGAAAGAACTGAAAGTTCGATAGGGATGTTAAGCCCTAGTGAACTAGTCCCGAGGCTAACCAAGAGGGGGGGTGAATTGGTTATTTAAAAATTTCATGATAACAATGAAAATCTTTTTATAACATGCAGCGGAAACGAATTAAAACAACGATAAAAAGATCAACCACAGATATTCACCCAAGCAGTTAATATCAGAAAAGTAAAGTGCAAAACTGAATCAGAAAAGCAAACCAGATTTTATAGTGGTTCGATCAACTTGACCTACGTCCACTCCCCGGAGCCTCCCCTCCGGGTATTGCACTAAACATAAGTGTCTCTCCTTTTGCTCCCACAGCAAGGCGGAGAAGCCTGTACAAAAACCTCCTTTTCACTACACGGTGAGGCAGAGAACCCGACCTCCTTTCGCTTCCTCCTGAAGAAGGCAGAGAACCTTTGAACTCCTTTCGCTTCCTCCTGAAGCAGGCAGAGAACCCCGGATCTTCTTGCAAACGATCCTCCCAAGACAAACACCGACTAGACGAAAGACGACGAGCGGAGAAGACGACTCTGATCCGTGCTCGGAGCAACCTTAGTGAATCCCTCACTAACTCCCCCTCACAAGATCTTCTCTCTCTCTCCCAACTCTCTCTCTCTCTAGGGTTTCTCAGGGAAGGAAGGCAGCAAAAGATTTTTCCAAAAATTGGAAAAAGTTCTTTTAAAGGAGGGCTTAAAATTTGCCCTAAATCTCAACTGGTCGGCCAAGATCGTCCAGGACGATCGGTAGATCGTCCTGTATGATCAGTTCAAATTCAGCTGTTTCAGCCTGGACGATTAGGCTCTTCTGGACGATCAGTAGAAAAAGTTATTCATATCGTCCCATACGATCCTGCGATCGTCCGGGACGATTAGTGCAAATTGAGAGAAATCGTCCAGAAGACAGTTCGGGTCGTCCAAAGAAATCTGTGCTGGACGACCAAAAAATGACTTGATCGTCCCGGACGATAGGGTCATCGTTCGGTACGATTAGTTCAAAAAGGCCCCAAATCATCCTGAATACAGTTCGGGTCGTACAGCTGAAATGTATTAAACGATCATGATCGTCCGGGATGATCCTGTGATCGTCCAGGACGATATGATCGTATCAATCAAAAATAAATTGCTTTCCTTAATTACCAGATTAAATTAGGCATGATTGTACTGGATCGTTCGGGACGATACACGTATCGTACGGGACGATCATACTAAGTATCTAAAAATAAGAACTTGCCTAACTTGATCTGGCGGTTGAGAATTTCTGATTTGGGCATATCGTCCCGTACGATCCGGAGATCATCCAGGACGATCTGCTCAATCAGACCCTCTTAACTTAGTCGCCCTAATTAGGGTTTCTGTTTTCACTGGATCGTCCAGGACGATGTGGAGATTGTCCAGGATGATCTGAACAAAATTTTAACAGAAACTCTAATTCACTCAATCTCTCTCCCTGAGTGTGTGTGTGCAAGGTTACTTAGCTAGGGAATCAGTTACATTACAATTGACTCAATAAAAAGAAAAATCATACATTTGACACACTTGGACCCGATCTTGAGTTGGCTTGAGTGGCTCACGGTCTTTTGTGCCTGAAATAGATTAGCCAAGCAAAACACACTCGAAATATGTTTGTCATCATCAAAACCAAATTTGTAATAATCTCCCCCTTTTTGATGATGGCAAACATTTATAAAGTAGTCTGAAAATAAAAGTAAACTAGGAGATCAAACAAACAAACATTTTTTAAATTTTCATTTAACAGCTAAAACAATACAGGAAACATGACTCAGAAAATAGAAACAGACACGACTACAACTGACTCCCCCTTTTGACATCACAAAAAGGAGGATCGAAAAACATAACACAGAAATAAAACATAAAATAAAACATAAATAGAACAACTACAAAACAGGAAAATCAGAATTTTTCTTTGATTTTAGATTCAAAAACCAATGACAGGATGATTGACAGCGCTGAAATCCAGAAAAGGTTGGAAATAATCAACTTTCGTAACTCCGACCCCGGGCACCTTATCGATGCAAACCTCTTTCAACACAAAAATCCGATTCAAAAGAAAAGACATTAGATTTGAAAAGAGATCCTTTCAAGCCTCGTTCCAGAAAAATATCTGATATAATAGTGTTACAAAGTAAAAAATCAGAAATCAGGATTTTCAAAACTCAAGCTTTTGAAAATATTAAGTGGCGCACAGATTTCTCTAAGACATTTAACAATCTGAAAGGTAAGAAAGCTTATTTTGGGCTCATTTTGTGCCTCTTTTTCAAATTGGTTGGCACTTTGCGCATCTTTTGATTTTTGATACACTTTGTGTATCCATTTTGATAATTTCGCATCTTTTCAGTTTTGGGCTCATTTTATGTCTCTTTTTCAAATTATCTGGCGCACTGCGCATCTTTTATAAGCTTTCTCCTTTTCATAATCATTAAAGAGTCTCAGCTGTGAGATTATCTTCCAGACATAGGAGATGACTCTCCGCAGTAAGGAAGAACGATTCACAAAATAAAAGCCATACAACATATGATAAATGCAATCACTTGGTTTAGAAAATCAAACTAATGACTCAAGACTTTGAAAAACACTATTGATATGAGGCAGATTATTGTAGGAAGATAAAATAATCTCTATTTCAAAAACTAACATTTTAATTTTGAAGAGGATTTTTATTCAAAAGAAACTACACACCAGTAAAGGAGTTAGAGGAAGAGAAACAATTATCAATGTTTCTTCCCTTTAACAGATTCAGCGAAGTCAATCACTGCTTACCAGCTTCCAAACCAAAACAAGGTAAAAACTCCCAGTCAAAAATTCAGATCATCAGAAATAGTGAGCGGTGATCAGATCTTGAAAAGCATAAAATAGTAAGTGCAAGATATGAACCAGTAAATAAATAAAAATAGGTAGAAAATTACAACAAAGTAAATACTCAAATCAAACTAATAGTAAGGCTAACACAGAAATCAGCAGAAGAAATAAAATCAACTGAAAGCAAATAATCCAACCAAAACTAACTAACAGAAATCAGAAATCAGAATACGAAAACTAACTAACAGAAATCAGAAAACAGAATACGAAAACTAACTAACAGAAATCAGAATACCAATCAGAACAATCATAAATCAGCAGTCATCAGAATCAAGCATTTATATCAATCACTCCTAATCTAGTTCTCAAAATGCTGAATGAGTCAAAGGCCAGTGGTTTAGTGAATATGTCAGCCAGCTGATTTTCAGTTGCTACGTGATGTAGCTCAATGTCCCTTTTGTAACATGGTCCCTAATGAAGTGATGCCTAATATCAATGTGTTTGGTCCTAGAATGTTGGATTGGATTCTTAGAGATACAGATGGCACTAGTATTATCACACAGAACAGAAATTTTGCCAACAGGTACTCCTAAATCTAAGACTTGTTGCTTCAACCAAAGAACTTGGGCCACATAACTTCCTAAGGCAATGTATTCAGCTTCAGCAGTGGAAAGTACAACTGAGTTCTGTTTTTTACTGGACCAGGAGACTAACGACTGTCCTATGAATTGACAAGTCCCAGAAGTACTATTCCTATCCACCCTACACCCCGCAAAATCAGAATCAGAATATCCAATGATCTCAAAAGAGGTGCTGTGCCTAGGGTACCAAATTTCTAGGTTTGGGGTTCCTAAAAGATATCTAAGAATTCTCTTAACAGCAGTCAGGTGGGACTCTTTAGGATCAGCCTGAAACCTAGTACAAAGACAGACACTAAACATGATATCAGGTCGGCTAGCAGTCAGGTAAAGCAGTGAACCTATTATCCCTCTATACTTCTTCTGATCAACAGATTTTCCATTTGAATCCTTATCTAACTGAACTGAGGAGGGCATGGGAGTATTGATTGGATTGGCTTTGTCCATTTCATATTTCTTCAAAATGTCCTTAGTGTATTTTGATTGATTGAGAAAGGTTCCATCATCCGTTTGTCTTATGCTAAACCCCAAAAAGTAGGACAATTCTCCCATCATACTCATCTCAAACTCCTTACTCATCGTTTTAGAAAACTCTTCACATAAATATTTATCAGAAGATCCAAAAATTATATCATCAACATAGATCTGGACAATGAGTAAGTCATCCCCTAATCTCCTCAGAAAAAGGGTGGTGTCTACGCTCCCCTTAACAAACTCTCTTTCTAACAGGAAAGTGCTAAGCCTCTCATACCAAGCTCTGGGTGCCTGTTTTAATCCATATAAGGCCTTTTTTAATTTATAGACATGACTTGGATATTGGGAACTCTCAAAACCTGGGGGTTGTTCTACAAAAACATCTTCTTTAATTATCCCATTTAAAAAGGCACTCTTAACATCCATTTGAAACAGCTTAAATCCCTTATAACAGGCAAATGCTAGTAGCACTCTAATGGCTTCCAATCTAGCTACAGGGGCAAAAGTCTCCTCAAAATCAATCCCTTCTATCTGATTATACCCCTTAGCCACCAATCTTGCCTTATTTCTCACCACCACACCAGAATCATTCATCTTATTCTTAAAGACCCACTTGGTTCCCACAATACTTTGATTTTTAGGTCTTTCTACTAACTCCCAAACATCATTCCTTACAAATTGATTCAATTCTTCCTGCATAGCTAAAATCTAAAATTCATCCGACAGGGCTTGGTTGATGTTGGTGGGTTCAGTCATTGAGATAAAGGCAGAATGGTTTACTTCCTTCCTAAGTCCATGCCTAGTCCTAACACCTTCAGAAGGGTCTCCTAAGATCAGTTCTTTAGGATGACTCAAAGAATATCTCCAATCTCTAGGCAACTCAGTTTGAGGTTCTACCCTTTCCTCCAAATTTGTATTTCCAACTCCTTGGGTAACCTCAATAATCTCTTCATCTTCAACTTCAGATCTAGACTCCTTAGGATCAGATTCATCAAACACTACATGGGTTGTTTCTTCCACCACCAAAGTCCTCATATTAAACACCCTAAAGGATTTCCCCACACTTGAATATCCTAAGAACACTCCTTCATCAGATTTGGGGTCAAATTTTTCTAAGGGTGACTTCCCGTTGTTCAGAATGAAAACTTTACAGCCAAAGACATGGAGGTGGGACAGATTTGGAGTTCTACCCTTAATGATCTCATAAGGTGTCTTGTTCAGTTTGACTCTCACATTCACCCTATTCAGCACATAACAGGCAGTGTTCACCGCTTCAGCCCAAAAGTATTTTGGAAGTGAATACTCGGCAAGCATGGCTCTAGCGGCTTCCACTAAGGTCCTGTTCTTCCTTTCAGCTACCCCGTTCTGTTGAGGGGTCCTAGGAGCTGAAAAATTGTAACTAATCCCATGATCCTCACAAAAACTTCCAAATCTTTCATTTTCAAACTCCCCTCCGTGATCACTATGGATGGTAATAATCTCACATCCTAACTTCTACTGAATCCAAGTAGAGAAGGATCTAAACTCATCAAATGACTCAGATTTATGTGACAAAAACTTAACCCAAGTGAACCTCGAATAATCATCTACAATCACAAAACCATAGACTCTCCCCCCTAAGCTGGCAGTGCTAATGGGTCCAAAGAGGTCCATGTGAAGAACTTCTAAAGGTCTAGAGGTGCTAATGTCCTTAACAGAGTGAAAAGAGGACTGGACTTACTTCCCCAACTGACAGGCATCACACAGGTGATCCTTAGTGAACTTAAGCTTGGGCACACCTCTAACTAAGTCCTTTTGGGTGACTCTCCTAAGGGTTTTCATACTGGCATGACACAATCTCCTATGTCATAACCAAGACTCATCAGCAGCAGTTTTTAAGCAAATTGAATTATCAGATTTAATGCTACTTACATCCAGCTTGTAGACGTTGTTGATCCTTTGCCCCTGCAAAACAACTTCATCATTTAAGCTTAAAATGCAGCCAGTGGGTAGGAATTTGATGCTGTATCCCTTGTCACAGAGTTGACTGATGCTCAGCAGGTTGTGTTTCAGTCCATCTACAAGCAAAACATTATCAATCATAAAGTTATTTGAATCACCAATTATACATGTGCCTACCACCTTCTTGGTGGTGTTATCTCCAAGTGTAACCTTGCCTCCAGCTCTAGCCTCCAGCGAAATGAACTGATTTGCATCTCCAGTCATATGTCTAGAACATCCGCTGTCCAGGTACCACATGCTCTCACGAGGTCTTATGTGAGAGCACGCTTACAAAAGTATCAAACGTCAGTCTTAGGAACCCAAACAGGTTTGGGTTCCTTCTTATGAAAAGAAGAATGCAATACATGCGTGCTGTGCTGTGAAACAGGCAGTTTGGGTTTCCACACCCAATGTGTACTACGGTGAACAGTGCAGGTGTGAGAAATATGTCCTAACATACCACATAAAAAACATCTAACACCAGGAAAAGGGTTAACTAATCTACGTGGATGATAATGCCTCTTCCTAGATGTATATGAAACATGCTTTGAAGAACTTGCAACAGATTTTTCAAAAGGTGGCGGTGCATAAAACTGTTCAAAAGTAGGCGGTGTTTTATTCTTTTCAAAAGCACTTATCTTTTCTTTCAAAAACTCATTTTCTTTCTTTAAACTTACAATTTCAAATTTCAAGGTTCCCTTGCTACTTTCTACTTCACATGCCATTGTATCTAATTCTTTAAAAGCTCTTTCTAAGTCCACATGCGTAGTTTTCAATGAATCATGCTCAGAAACTAAATCAGAATATTTTTTATTCAACTCATCGAATTCATCAAGCAAAGACATGTGATTTGAATCAAGTGTGGAATGATCTTTAACTACAGAATCATGCTCTTTTTGTAAAGTTAAGTAATCTAATTTCAAACTTGCATGAGTTTTCTTAAGATTCCTATACGATGTATGAATTCTTTCAGAAACTTTAAATAATTGATCGTAGGTAAGCTCACATACCTCATCCTGATCCGACTGACCAGGGTGATCATTAGCCATAAGACACAAATTTGTTTCCTCCTCTTCAGCTTCGGTCTCAGAAGAGTCGGATGCAGAGTCTGCCCAGAACGCCTTCTGAATCCGCTTCTTATCCTTTCTGAACTTTGGTTTCTCCTCACCCTTCTCCTTACTTGGGTGAGCTTTAAGTGTAGGACATTCAGCCTTTATGTGTCCAGGCTTCCTGCATTCAAAACAAACAGATTCAGATGAACTCTTAAAATTTTTATTCGACTTACCCTTGTTCCACTTCTGATAGTTCTTATGTTTCTTCCTTAGAAAGCTTTTGAATTGCCTTGTGATTAAGGCAACATCATCGCTATCAGACCCGGAAGAGCTAGCGTCTGAATCCTTGGCCTTTAGTGCCACTGTCTTCTCTTTCTTGCGTTCACCTGCATCAAGTTGCCTTTGGTTCACCCCTTGCTCGTAAGAAATGAGTGATCCAAGTAAGCTGTCAATAGAGTAAGTGTTTAAATCTTTAGATTTAGTAATAGCAGTAATCTTAGCATCATAAAAAGCAGGCAAACATCTTAGAATTTTGTTCACTCTTTCGTAGTTAGTAAGTTCTCTACCTAGAACATGCAAAGAGGTAACAATCTGAGTGAACCTTGTGTACATTTCTGAAATAGTCTCACTAGGTTTCATGCGAAAAAGTTCGTAATCATGTAACAAGATGTTTAACCTAGACTGTTTGACTTCAGTTGTACCTTCGTATGTTATGCATAGTCTATCCCAGATTTCCTTTCCCGTTGTACAAGTAGAAACACGCATATAGTCTTCAGATTTTAAAGCACAAAAGAAACAGTTCAAACATTTTGCATTTAACTGTGCTAAATCACGATCATCAAACGTCCAATCAGTAAAAGGCAGTTCAGTTTTCACATTGTTAATCAGTCTAAAAGGTGGTTCGTATCCATCCTTAACTAACATCCACATGCGATAATCAATAGACTGTAGAAAAGTAGACATGCGTGTTTTCCAAAAATCAAAATGAATATTATCAAACAACGGTGGTCTTGTAATAGAATATCCTTCAGCAGTATTACGATTGTTACAGTTAGCCATGGATCAAATTCAAAAGTTTTTAAACCTAAATTTTGAATCCCGCTCTGATACCACTTGAAAGTTCGATAGGGATGTTAAGCCCTACTGAACTAGTCCCGAGGCTAACCAAGAGGGGGGGTGAATTGGTTATTTAAAAAACTTAACGATAACAATGAAAATCTTTTTATAACGTGCAGCAGAAATGAATTAAAACAACGATAAAAAGATCAACCACAGATATTCACCCAAGCAGTTAATATCAGAAAAGTAAAGTGCAAAACTGAATCAGAAAAGCAAACCAGATTTTATAGTGGTTCGGTCAACTTGACCTACGTCCACTCCCTAGAGCCTCCCCTCCAGGTATTGCACTAAACAAAAGTGTCTCTCCTTTTGCTCCCACAGCAAGGCGGAGAAGCCTGTACAAAAACCTCCTTTTCACCACACGGTGAGGCAGAGAACCCGACCTCCTTTCGCTTCCTCCTGAAGCAGGCAGAGAACCTTTGAACTCCTTTCGCTTCTCCTGAAGCAGGCAGAGAACCCCGGATCTTCTTGCGAATGATCCTCCCACGACGAACACCGACTAGACGAAAGACGACGAGCGGAGAAGACGACTCTGATCCGTGCTCGGAGCAACCTTAGTGAATTCCTCACTAACTCCCCCTCACAAGATCTTCTCTCTCTCTCCAAACTCTCTCTCTCTCTCTAGGGTTTCTCAGGGAAGGAAGGCAGCAAAAGATTTTTCCAAAAATTGGAAAAAGTTCTTTTAAAGGAGGGCTTAAAATTTGCCCTAAATCTCAACTGGTCGGCCAAGATCGTTCAGGACGATCGGTAGATCGTCCTGTACGATCAGTTCAAATTCAGCTGTTTCAGCCTGGACGATTAGGCTCTTCTGGACAATCAGTAGAAAAAGTTATTCATATCGTCCCGTACGATCCTGCGATCGTCCGAGACGATTAGTGCAAATTGAGGGAAATCGTCCAGAAGACAGTTCGGGTCGTCCAGAGAAATCTGTGCTGGACGACCAAAAAATGACTTGATCGTCTCGGACGATAGGGTCATCGTCCTGTACGATTAGTTCAAAAAGGCCCCAAATCGTCCTGAACACAGTTCGGGTCGTACAGCTGAAATGTACTAAACGATCATGATCGTCCGGGACGATCCTGCGATCGTCTAGGACGATATGATCGTATCAACCAAAAATAAATTGCTTTCCTTAATTACCAGATTAAATTAGGCATGATTGTACTGGATCGTCCGGGACGATACACGTATCGTACGGGACGATTAGACCAAGTATCTAAAAATAAGAACTTGCCTAACTTGATCTGGCGGCTGAGAATTTTTGATTTGGGCATATCGTCCCGTACGATCCGGAGATCATCCAGGATAATCTGCTCAATCAGACCCTCTTAACTTAGTCGCCCTAATTAGGGTTTCTGTTTTAACTGGATCATCCAGGACGATGTGGAGATCGTCCAGGACGATCTGAACAAAATTTTAACAGAAATTCTAATTCACTCAATCTCTCTCCCTGAGTGTGTGTGTGCAAGGTTACTTAGCTAGAGAATCAGTTACATTACAATTGACTCAATAAAAAGAAAAATCATACATTTGACACACTTGGACCCGATCTTGAGTTGGCTTGAGTGGCTCGCGGTCTTTTGTGCCTGAAACAGATTAGCCAAGCAAAACACATTGGAAACATGTTTTTCATCATCAAAACCAGATTTGCAACAAGAACTTGTGAGGTCCATGTACAAAGAAGATTTAACCAACTATGGGATTCATTCATAAAGGAAAATACATTTACCTTAGAGATGACTTGATGTATTCATGTCTTGGTCGACACCACCTTTTTGTAATGCTTGGTACTCCATTTTATTCATGTATTAGAAATATTATGTATAAGCATGGTTTAAAGATTTTCATCATCATATTTTAGAAGTACAATTGAGAGCTTTTGCTCTTTGAATTTTCCACATTGGTTTAGGTTATGTCTTTCTTTTGGTGAGGAAGTGTAGTTATATTGCTACTTGCTTGTGTGTATATATCTCCTTTATCTCTCTAATCAATGCTACTCTTTAATGCCACCATTATATCATTTTATGTATTTGTTGACCTCATTTTTGTATGAGGTCATTAGGACCCAATCAAGACTCCAGATGAATCCAGGCCCTAGGATCGATTCTGATTTTAGATCCACCTAGACTCTTAGATCTGTCTAGATCCTAGGAATTATCTAGACCCTATGATTCTTCTAGATCAATCCAATCTCCAGACCTATTTAGGACCTTAGGATCTATTCTAGATATTAGGATCCTTTTAAATTCTAGACTTGTGATCTATTGAGGTTCTAGAATCCTTCTAGGATTCTTCCCAGACTCCAGATCCTAGGATCTACTCTAGACCCTAGGATTCTTCATAGACTCTAGATCTTAAGATCTACTAAGATCCTAAGATCATTCCAGATCCCAGACCCTAGGATACTCCTAAACTTTAAATTTTAGGATACTCCTAGACTTTAGGCTCTAAAGCAATCCAGACCTTGGGATCTACTCTAGATCCCAAACCAATCTAGGCTCTAGATCAATCTTGATTCAAATAAATCATCACTCCAGATCTATTCAAACTCCAGATCAACCCAAACCTTAATTTAATCTTGAACCAGGTTAATCCAGATCTTAAGTCCATCCAGATTTCAAACCTATTCAACTTCAATCCAGACTTTTATTCAACTCAAACCTCAATCAAACCCAGACTTTAAACCCACTCAAGCTTTAAACCTGCCTAAACTCCTAGGCAATTCAATCTCCAGCTTAATCCAGACTTGAATGCTTGATCTAACCTCCAATCAAACTTCAATCCTATCCTATCACTCATGATCATTCTAAATGATCATAAATGATATGGATGATTAAAATCCAATCATACAAATTCAAAATCCAGTTCAAAACCAGAAATCCATTCTCAAATCCTAAGCCAAAGGTCTAAGTCCTAAAAGCCTTTTCTAATGAAGCTTTGAACACTTCAAAACCCTATGAAGTGACATCTGATTCAGGGTCTATTAGTTGTATACTGATGTGACATATTTCTAGAGGTAACCCTCCAAATTTGAGCCCATTCTGAGGTCTCTAACCCTAGAAATTGAATTGATTTCCAAAGGCTGTAAAACCTTCAAATATTTATGGCCTATGCCATTAGACCTATCACCCAGTGGATTTTGACCTTGGAGTTTTGTTCAAAGCCTCCAATCACTTCTAGACCCTTAATTATGATTCATTGAACAGTAAACTATATTTTGTTGGACTCATTTTGACCTCCAGTTGACTAAAGTCCAAAATGTCTAAAATACCCACATGGGGTATGAACAGTCACTTTGGACTAAATGAGCTCCAAATAAAATTCAACCACTTCTAGCAAGTTTTAATTATCAAACCCAACCTGTTGGACCCAAACCCAGACCTTGGGTCAACTTGGTTGACCAAGTCAACCCAGGTTGACCAAATAGGCCCTTTAGGGTTCAAATAGTCATTTTGAATGATTTGATCTCCCCAGACCTTGGGACCACCTCTATTGGTTTTTAAATGCCATTTCAAATCTGTTGAGCCCATTCCCAGATCCTGGACCCACCTTCTTGACCAAGTCAACTTTAGTTGACCATTTTAACCCTTAAGTTATTTTACTTTGAATCAAACTCCAGATTTGTTCAAAACCCTATTAAGACCCTTTAAACACATCCCTCAATAATTAGGACTTGATGGGACCCTTGACCAAGTCACTAATTGACTTGGTCAACTGAACTAAGTTTAGTCAAATCTAGTCTATTTGGATCAAATCAACTCACTCCATCAAATCACTACTTTCAAGCCATCAAATTAATTTCAAATCATGGTCTTGGTATGTCCTAATGCTTGGCCAATCAAATCTTAGGAATTTTGACCAAGTCAACATAGTAGTTGTGGTCAAATTCCTAAATCTTTAATCAAATACCCATGTATTTTAAATCAAGCTCTCAAGTCTCATTCAAGAAACTCTCAAGACCTTCCCTAATCCACCTCAGCATTCCCCTTGACTGTTTGACCAGTCAATATGGTCAACAAGTCAAGTGAATGGATTAAATGTGGTCAAACACCCTCTCAAAGATAATCCATTTCATGTGGGATCATTCCAGCTATTCCAAATGTTTTCTGGAATGTTCTTAAACATTCCTTAAGCCTTCTATAATCCCTAATTTAAACCTTAAGCAGCCCAAGTGGTCCCATGAGCCCATGTGAGCATAAGACCTACTTTCCACCTCATTGTCCTAGTCCCTGCCCCCTAACCATTTGAGACACTTGGCAAGCATCAAATGAAGCTGCCAAGTTGATCTTAACCGTCCAAAATCCTCCAGAATGTTTTTAATAGGATAAAAGACTCAAAATGAGTCTCATTGAGCCCTAGCCGTTCTCTCTCTATCCCTGCTCTATTAGGACCAGGATTCAGCTCTCTTCAACTCCAAATAACCTTCTCTTCATTTTCATAGTCGAACCCCACCGTCAAAGGCTCACCGGCAGTGGGTTTTCCGGCGAACCAAAGCTTAAATCCTTCCAGGGCGTAGTTAAAAAATTGATCCTAGGACTTCGGTTCAGGCTGTTGTGCACTGTATGTGTTTTGGACCGTTGATCTCACAATCAAAGATCCAGATCTGGCTTAACTGCAGTTCTGTCTAACCGCTGGATCGATCCTGTGGTCCCGTTTAGGATCCAGCTTAATCTGAGTCGTTCGTTTCAAAATGCGGGCATCCAACGGTAGGCACGAGCTACTGACTCGAATTAATAGAAAGTGCGTGGGACTGATGATTGCCGGCGGCGCAACCATCAGCATTTAATGCCGCCGTCGGCCGCTGTTTGGGAGAGCCTACCAGAGCTTGCCATGTGGCATCCCACCACCACCTTTAATTAAAACGTTTTATTTTTTTTTTATAATTTTAAATCCAGTAAACTTTAATTAGTTATTATATTTTAAATACTTATTCAAAAAATATATATTTTATATTAAATTAATCAGAATTTAAAATGCTTTAATTTAAACTTAATTTTAATTTAAAAAATTTTCATATATTTTAACATTTAAAGATTTAAATAATTAATTATTTAATTGATATTTAAACTAAATATTAATTTAAATATAAGTTAAAATCTAAATAAAATTTTAAATATATTTAATTAAATCAGTAAAACCTTTTTTATTATTTTAAATTAAAAGTTTTATTTATAAGCATTAAATATATTTTAAATGGTTTGAGTTATCTAAATATTTTGAATATTCAATTAATGTTTAATTTAATGACAATTTAAATATTAAAAAAAAGGATTCAAAATTTATCATTATTATTATTATTCTTTTAAAATATTTTGAATAATCTGAGAATTATTTTAAAAATATTTTAATTTAAAATTAAGATTGATTTAAGGTATTTTTTATATTTTAAATCTCTTTTAATTAATTATTTATTTAAATATTAGATTAACATTTAATTAAAATTCAAATTCAAATAATTTTAATAATTTCTAAAAATTATCTTAAATAATTTTAAAATTCAGAAATAATTAAAACTCAAATTAATATAATTGAATGATTATTTTAAGTATTAATTAATTTTAAATTAAGTTAAACACCTTTAATTAACATTAAACTTCAAAAATTCAAATTAATTCAATAAAATATAAGTAATATATTAAAATTTTTGAAATTTTAAATACTTTAATTCAAATTTAATTTTAAAATTTAATTGTTTTTTTAATTTTAAATAATCTGAATCATTTGAATACCTTAATATTTAATTAAATATTAAACTAATTATTTTCAAAATTAAATATTTATTTTCAAATTATTTTTAAATCACAGATCTCTCAAGTCTTTAAAAATTTATTTAAATGATATTTTTAATTATCTTATTTTAAAATTTATATATATATATATATATATATATATATATATATATATATATATATATATATATATATATATATACTTAGGTTTTAAAATTTACTTTCCAAAAATCACTTTTAATCAAAATATCAACTTTTGACCCCTTAATTAAATCATTAAAATAATCCAAAAAATTTCAAAATTTATTAAATCTTCTAAAATTCCAGAAAACATAAATTTAATATTAAAACCAGCAATCAATTAATTTGAATAAAATTTATCAACTCTTAAACCCTTAATCAAACCAAATTCAATTTATCATACCGAGCACCACTGGGTAACCCAAGCCTACGAGGCTATTAAATTAGCCCCAAGGAAGGTGAAATAAACTTCACGGCCTCGGTGTGCAACAAAGGTGGTATCCAACAAACAATCAAAATCAATTTTAAAATAAATTTCAAATCATTAAGATTTAAACTCAAATTAAAACTCCTTTAAGCCTTTTAACCAACCAGAACATCAAGCAACTTCAATCAAGTACCCTATTTAGGATATATCAAAGCCACATAGCCTCCTACACATACTTTAGATGGTTTGCTAGGATAACCAACTCTAGTCTTAGGTTAGGCCGGTGTTTACTTTTCTACTGTGTGTCGAGTTTTCGAGCTTTTACTACATGTTGTTTGTTAGTAATAGAATTGATGTGATTGTCTATTTAATTTCAACATTCTGTGATGTGACTGATTGTGTGTTAGATCTACCCCTAGTTTAGAAATGATTTATACTAATTCAATCTTATGCATGTGACCATGCTCATATATGATATTTAAAATTAAAGGGGGCAATAATTAAAGCTTTAAATTGATAATATTTTATGCAGGTGCTCTAGAACGCTTAAGAATCCCTTGAAAATTAAAAGAGCATGGCCAAGTGTGGCTGGTTTGAGCATTTTAAATCCTCAAAATATTAACTGCTTATGATATTTATATTAGTGTTGATTATTAGGATAACCATGTAGGTTGTTGAGTCTAGATTTTAAATTTTATTCAAATGTAATTTGATTTGAGTTGTAATTGAATTGTAAATATTTAAAGTGCTTTGAGATGAAATTTTATATCCTACTTAGATTCCATCGAGGAGAGGACATCCCTTAGGGGAGAGTCCTCCTCCATTTGGAAGCCTAAGTTAGGGTATTTTCAAAGTATCCAAAGAGAAAAGATAACACCCCTATCTAGGGGGAGTTTCTTTTCATTTGAATATTCGGACCCGACGATCCAAGGAGTTCCAAGAAGACGAAGAAGTGAAGAACGAGAAGACTCATTCTCAAAGTCACTTGAGTCTTAGGATTAGAAATCTAGGTTATTATTAGTGGTGCCCGACCACTTTACTTTTTCTGCAGCCCCTGGGTTATAATATTAAAAGGCACTTGCCTATGGACTTTCATTTTGAATATTGATTTAATTGATTTAATTATTTGATTGATTTGATTGATGTGTTGATTGTGATTAGGATTTGCCTGCTTTTAATAATTTTTTCGTGATCTTGTATGTCGTATTTGATTTAGCCTAGAATCCGATCGGAGGCTCATGAGGACATGTTTAAAACTATTTCTACTTAAACAAAACTTAAAATATTTAGGCTCAGATAGTAACTCTAACGCTTTTAAGAAGTAAGCCCGGGACCGCCGGGGGTTTTTCATGCATTCATATTAAATCTTCTCTTCTTTGTTAGGCACCTCCCCGCCTGCGGGTTTTGACAGACCACCTGGCCTATGAGGGTACAGTTCTGTCCAAGGGGATGTTGTGCAATCTCTAAGATAAAACCTATTTTAAGCCTGATTTTAAAACTATTTTATTTTGATTTTAAGCATTTAATCGAGTCAACTAGCATGTATTGCATTAGATACAAATTAAAATTTAGTTTAATCTTTAATTATATTTCTAGTTTAAGCATTTCACCAAACATCAGTTAAGAGGTCAACTAGAAATCTGCTCTAGTGTCGACCCCAACTACTTAAACCCAATCTTAAATAACGTTCCTACCCACTCTTGCATAAAAGACTGAACACATGGTTTTGAAGCATTTAGGTGGTTTAGCTGGCTCCCCAATCCAGGCCGGGGTAAGTCTAGGATTGCATTGCATTAGTTAGGATCCGGTCCACTGATTTTAAGTACCCAATTTAGACTTAGGATCTGAGGTAATTTTTTTTAATCTTAAGATATCAACCTCTAGGAATCTAATTCCAACCTTCTAATAAAATTGACCATTCAAATATTAAATCTCTTTCAATCTAATTCAAGCCCAACATATAAGATAGACTGGGGCACTTCTGAATTGTTTCAGAATCCCAAGTGCCTCTTACCTTTCTTCCTTTGACTCCAGAAATAAGTGTTCAAATTTGAACCAGTCCTATTTGAAATTTCAGTCCCTACCTCCTTTGACATCAAGCTTTAAATTCTTTAAAAAAAATTTGTATCACTATTTTAATTGAGAGTATTCGTAGGAAATTTTCTAGTTTCTCTGTGATGTAATTAACTACGAGGGCTTGCACTCATAGGAGATTTAGAAACCTAGATCAAATTTTCAAAATTAAGTTTTTAAAAATCTCAATTAATTATCTTTGGAAAAATCAAACTCGATGATCATTATTGTCATTTTCAAATGATCAATAGTGATTAATAACTTCTTTCTTTGGAAAGATATATCAATTACTATCGTAAATTTGATTATGAGATCAATGATTCTCTTATCCAAATTATTTTAGTTAAATATTTGATTGAATACTCATTTTGACCCTTCGGGGTCATATGTAGTTCTTTCTCAAATTCAACTACGATAATCGGGATAAATTTAAAGTTTTGAAATTTGAACCTATTAGGGAACGATATGTTCACCTTTCGAGATGATATATCATTCATAATAAACGTTCGATCTCAAATATTAAAAATTCCAGAAATTTTAAATTTCTCAGAGAAAATTAAATCTTTTTCAAAACTATTTATATATTTTCAATCAAAACAATATTTTGGGTGGTCTATCTCTTTAACTATGTTATAAGACCCACTCTTCCTCCCTATTTATTAACTAATCATGAGTAAGCATTGAGACTTAACGACATGGCTTAAAATATATATGTGTATTGATTTAAAGGCATTTCATGTCCAAATGATATAAACCTTATATGCATATTTATTATTTGAACCTTGTGTAGTAGGCCTTAGGATAATGCTAATCATCTATAGTGGTGAGTATAATATTTAAGTTAATTCATTTACTCTAATGATGTATCTTGAGTCCAATTAATTAAGCTCTCTCCAACTAGTTATTGAGGGTAGATAAGCCTTGTTATTCAATATAGTTTCTTATGTCTTTGTTCTTGAAATTGATGTTAATTTATGTCCATGCCCCTATTAGGTATTCTACTATGAGGTTTGCAAGAATCATATCTTTGGCATCATTCCTCAATATGTATAAGTCAAACTTGCATTCCATTATTGGGCATGTCCTAATTATCAATAAGACCTTTGATGTACAATTGAAATTCTAGTTATACATAATCAAATTGATGTACTATCATTTTAACTTCCTAGAGGTGGTCACTAATATCCACATCTCCCTATTGTCATTTCATGCATGTATTATAACTCTCCCTACATGATCCCTCATGCAACCTTTCAAGATAAAAAATTCATTACCAGGAAAAATAGCATAAAATATCTTATTTAGTGCCAAGTTGAGTAGAAAATAAACACCTTTAATTAAAAGTGTTCATGGGTATTAGACATGAAGTGTAATTAATGATGGGTGAAAGCTCATAGGAGACTGGATTCTCATAATAGATTAGATTATATTTGATTAACCTATATATTTGATAAAAAATCTCTAGGGAACATACCTAATATATTTCTCGTTAAATCTTACTAGATCCTACCTTAAGACTAATTTGCCCACATGATCGATTAGATTATGCCAAAAATTTATGCATATATGAGCTATAAGCAAGGCTCTTTTGAAGCCCATTATTATGTTTTCCTCATCCTAAAATGAATGCAAAGAAATTAAAAATAATAATATATAAGAGAATGATGACCAAATGGATAGCAAAAAAAATACTTAAAATCATCTTTATACCATGCATTCATAGACTTTGGATATTAATGTGTATATCATCTCTTAAGATCTAAGAGCCATTATATCTAATATTCTAAATTGCCCAAAATGAATTAGGTTCTTTTGCCCTTATATATTGTTCTTCTCAACTTCATCAAAAGAATGTCATAATCAATGAACTAATGTACACTCATATTTACGTGGGATAATTTGATTTAGTTAACATAAAAGCCTAAAATGAGTTCAATACGTCACTAGAAATGAACCAACTCACACTGCCTTGTTATTCACCAAACTTAAAATCTCTTTAAACTTCAAATCACATAGTAGAACTCATCACGTTACCTGGGAGAAGGATCCTACTCGGTCCTCAATATTCAACTATTAAAGTTGCTCCATTAATTCATAAAATTATCCTATCAGTAAGGCAATTAACCAAAAATCTCAATTACTCGTCCATATTACATGCTAGCTAACTAGGGATATTTAGGAGAATTTAGCAAAAAGTAATAATTCAAATATCTTTTATTATATAACAATCAGTTTGACTCTCTCATTATATAGTTAGCTACAAAGAATTTATTAATATAATTTTCTTATATTTTTATCATATAACACATCTTGTGTTATTGGCTTAGCCCTCATCTACAAATAGGTGGTTCAAATCAAGCAAAAGTTCTAGTGTCACCATATTTTCCATCAAAATTTATTTTTTCTTTCACATCTCTCTTGGGTTGGTTTAACTCACCCTTTCTATCTAAGGGGTCAAGTTAAACAAATTGATTACAATCTCTCTCTCTCTCTCTCTCTCTCTCTCTCTCTCTCTCTCTCTCTCTCTCTCTCTCTCTCTCTCTCTCTCTCTCTCTCTCTCTCGATCAATCCTAATATATAATAGAATATTAGGGTGACTCCATGAATAACAATTTATAGTAGAATAGTAGGGTGACTCCATGAACAACAATAGATCAAATATAATGCATTTTTAGTTTTCATTTAGAAACTAAAATAAGCATGGATTAATTATTTTAAATAATTTTTATTTATAATAATTTTATTTAAGATATATTAATATAAAATTCATTTTAAATAGCACTATAAATTTATACAAGTCTTTGTTTTTAATTAAGCACTTTAAGATTGATCATGTATATCATAAATTGATTTACTTTATTTTATTGTATGTCAAAATTTCACATATCTAAATCAAACTCAATCAATTAATCTATGCAATTTAGAATCAGGCTAAATTAACTGTGGTTAAAACTAATAAAATTTATTTTTTAATTAATTTTTATATTTGGTTTGCTTAAGAGTGTAGAGAAGCTAAGTTAAGCTCAACTTAGTCCTTTTGTTCTAAGCTTGAGTTGAGGCTGACTATAGATCAATTTAGGCTTCATTTGTGGCCCCTTTCTTACTGCTTTTTAAGTAGCTTTCTAGTATAAAATTTTTTTGGCTCAAGAAATTTTTATACTAGAAAGCTGCTTTAGAAAGCAATAAGAAAGCTGTCTCAAATGAAGCCTTAATCTTTCTTAGTTGTGCTTGAGCTCAAATTAACCTCTTTTGAATAACTCTAACTAATTCAAACTCATCGAACAACTTATGAGCAAAGAAGATGGAATTGCTTGAGAGGAGGCTATAGAGGTTTGAGGGTATTGAAATGCCACATTGTAGTTTTGTGATGAGATGTGGTCTTCTAATAGTGTTGCACCAATTTATGAGAGATGGAGCATATCGTCTGCTTATTATACTTAATGACCACATTAGAAAAACAAAATAAAGATATAAGAAGTAGACATATCAACATGACAGAAGTGACAAACATGTTAGTCATGATCATGGGGGTAATTATTGAGCCAACAATAATGTGGGATGAGGAGGAGGCCATCTCTATCTTTTTTGCTTATGTAGTGAGCAAGAGGAGTAGAGGTGGGTGGGGTGTTTAGAGCATATGGTGAAATGATAGAATCCATGGCTTGACTTTATATTTTTATAATAAAAACATTAAAATTTATATTACATATATACATATTTATAAAAAAAAAATTTGACTTTATGTGCCTCATAATGATAAAGTTTGAAGAAATATGCTCGTTATTTATTTTATAGGGGATATTTGCTCGAAAGTTTAGTTTGGAGCAAAATACCTTTCTTTTGATTGTTGACTACTTATTGAAGTTCTCCTTGAATGACATAGGTTTGAACATGGTTCCTATAAGGTTAGGATTATGTTTGAACCTTATTCATACCATGTTCAAGAAAGAATTGACATATGTTTGAGCCATGTTTGGATAAATGTTCAAATAAGATTTGAGCTATGTTTGAACACGAATTGAATAAGGTTTAAACTCTATTCGAATTTGGATAGAACAAGGTTCAAATATAATTCAAACATAATTCAAACTCTATTCAAATAGAGTTGAACAAAAATTTGAGTAAGGTTTGAACATGGGTTGAAAAAAAAATTTAAGCAAGGTTTGAACATGAATATAATATGGTTTGAGCATGCATTATAACATAATAGACTACAAAGTTTATGCAATATTGTTTATATAATCACAATGTTTATAACATAATCAATTGTAATAGATATAACATGATAAGTATAACATAACATAATGCATTTGATGAAATATAATCCAATAGACATAACACAGAGTTTAATTCAATAGCTATAACACTACATTTATAACACAGTAGATATAAATTGAGAAGTAATATAAATAAGACTAAGAAAATAATAAATATACTAAAGGAATTAACTAATAGAGGAAAGCAATATAAATTTGAATGGACCTAATGATCCATATTTTTGTGAAATAAATATATGCATAAATAGTCCCTTAAAAATTATATGAGATCAGATGTAACATTTAGAAGATCTTTCTTTAAAATTAAATATCTAATGTATTGTATAGCATACACTCAACATGTGCAACAAAAAATAAGATGTTAAGAAAGCATCATACTATATATGCAAGAACTATTTAAATTAATTAAGTTTTGTTAAAATTTCAAATGGCTTACCTAACTATAAATATAGTCAAATGTGTTGGCCCTCCTCCACTTTATAAAATAGAAAAAAAGGTTCATTCCGATTATCAAATAATCTTAACATCTCAAGTAATTAAGGAAAGAACTTATATAATTTGAACATTGTCTATTAGGTTTATACTAAGGTAGAAAGAGAGGTTAGAGTCATATAGCATCATAGCTATTGCAAGAAGTGTGATCTCACATACTATCCAATGATCTTTATTCCAATTAATTAAAAAAAATGTATTAGTCTACATAAACTTATGACTTTAGGAACTTTTTCTCCTGTTTAATGACATATATGAGGACTTCTTCAACCGGCTTGAGTAGTCTTTCCTCGTTAGCTTGTTACATATACTAATCAAATGGTTTATCCATCACAATGATGCCATATTCTTGAGACTTTAGTAAGCAATCGATATATTAGTTTAGTTATTAGAAAATATAGATAATTGATGTGCCATAAAAATAAAAATTGAAGCTAATGTAAAGAATTTTCAAGTCCTCTTAATTTTAATAAAGTGAAGTATTTCTTGCCTTATTATATAACCATATTGTGGGAATATTAAACTAGTGGAACCATGTTGTGCTTCCACTATCCACTCATATGTCCTTTTTAGAATTGCTCATTAATTGGGTAGATGGGATTAATGATACATGAATCAATGGTCTTGTGCCTCTTCTTTGATGGATCTATGAAATCCACATTCAAATTCTTACTTTTTTTCCTTTCCTCCTTAAACCCTAGTAACTATGCATCACTCTTATGCACAATAATAAGAGATGGACTAATATGCATTGCCCTCTCAACCTTTTTATATCTACATATGTTGATAAGGTGCATATCTCTACGCCCTCCACCTCCTAATCCATATCTTTATCTTTTCTCACCTCACCCCTAACCTAAACTAAGTGAACTGTTGAATCAGTAGTAGTTATTACTTCATTGTCCTTCTTCTCTCTTGATCCTCCATATGTACAAAATTATTACTCAGAAACATCCAATTTTAATTGATTATTATCTAACATAATAGGCCGCTCCTTAACTCATGTATAATAATAAATTGCTACTTCAACCCTTTATAGGAGAGCATGAACTTAATTATATGTGAAAGCACTTTTGCAACCTTTATTATGTTCTTCTAAAAAATGAGGATGCTTGTTTCTTCTTTACAATTCTAGTTAGATAAGCAAAGTAGTATTATGTAAGGCATACTTATAGAAGCCCTCCTTATTAGCTATATGCAAGAGCATAAGATGACCAATCGCCTATGAAGAAAAACTTAGGAGTTCATGATCCATCACATAAATACAAATAATTTTTTTTTTAATTTGAGATAATGAAAAATGCTTAAATTTTTATCCATCTATAATGGCAAGAAACCTTTGCACGTGAGCAACTTGTTGCTCATACAACTTAACATCCTCGATGCTCTCTTCTCAATGAACTCAACCCATCTCCTCTCTATCAATAGGATGGCTTCATAAGCCTAATGTTATAATAATATGGTAAATCCAATTATAGTGTATTGGGTTGGGGCATTCTACTTCAAGATAGTGACCTCTTAATGTAGCATGTCTATATTCAACCATCTCAGTATCCTCTATCATGTCATTCTACCCCATGGGTACCTAAAAAAATCTTCCAAGTATTCAAACAACCATAGCATCTCAGTAAAATTGCATTACATTTGTCATGATTGAGGAGGACATTATCTACAAAGAAACACTTTATCCATGTCAAACCTTAAAATACCCTATCTAGATCTAAATTCTTGAAGTTTTTCTCTTAGTCTAGGTAGTTGTCTAAGGGCCTACTCATTCTATTAATCCTATTAAATTCCTTCTTATATGGGCATTATCCAAACCTTAGCTTAATAATCAAGGAAAATCCAGTTATGCAAAATATAGTGTCCATGCCTCCAATGTTGAACACACTCGAATAACCATGATTCTCATCATCATCAACCATCAATTATCCTCAATAATAGTTAATTAATCAGGGCCTTGAAGAATCGTAGTTCAAGACAATTAAAGAATTGACTAAATGGGAATATCTCAGTATTGATAATGATGTCATTAACCTCAAATTATCTAAATATTTTCTCCATCATGCCCTCAACTCTATATGGGACCTAATCAGTGTAATATCTCTCCACATGTATAATTAGGGCATAAATTTGCTTATATAACAAAATAATTTCATTTAGTCAATTTTAAAAGAGAAAATACGGGTGAAATATACAAATTGAACCATACTCGAATAATGATCGAGCCTTTGTTGAACATACAAATAAGATTTGAACCAAGTTCAAATTAGGTTCAATCAAGGTTCAAATACATGCTTCGAGCATCTTTCAAACAAGATTATCTGATGCCTAATGTCATTGTAGGTTTAAGGTTCAAAAAGCAAAAGTCATTTTCAAATCTAAATAATCAAATATATAATATCCCTAATCTTGAATAGCTAACTGAAGATGGAGAAGAAAACATAGCCTTGAAGCTTTCCTGTATATCGATCACGATCACAAGCAAATGTGATCATCGAAGATGGATGAGGAATTTGGAAGAGGGTTGACAGTACAAAAATTCGTGTAAATTTTTATGCGAGGCTTTCAACTTCTATTTATATAAAATGAGGATATTTTGTCCTAAAACAAACTTTCATACATACCTAAGAAAACAATAGTGAATATATTTATGAAATTTTTATTATTATGAGGTATATAAAATCATATTTCCCTTAACAAATAGACTTTAAAAAATATTTTTGTAGTGCAAACTGGATGATTCATATAGCAAACAAGCAAAGCCACAAAAATTTAGCTCATTTATGATTCAAACTTTACCAATAGACGACTAAAAAAACTCAGCCTGTGAGCTCATAAATAAATCAGCTCAAACCAACTCAGAAGTATGGCCGACCCAAAATTTTCCTCTTTCATTAGCCCGATGTAGCATGGCGGTTTTGAGATAGCAAGGGGACTCTTGAATTTCCATGATCAGACGGCTGACAGTCTCCCATCAAACAAACAATCATATCAAACCTTGGAAGGCATAGATGCTCACAAGGCCACGTTCCTATAGTCGCAATCCCTCTTTCTGGCGTCCCCTTCTTCGGACCTGCTAAGCACCTCTAGACGCATCAGGTCGGAATTGGGGGAGATGACGATGCTTCTTCTCAGAACTCTATCACGCTCCTCTTTCGCCTCTTCAAGATCGAGGCATCCCTCTTATGCTTGTTTTCTTTTAGGCAGAACGGTGAGTTCTCCTTCCTTATCCTTTCTTCCCTTGAACGGCTAGGGCGGAATTGTTTTTTTCATCAACCTTTTATTGGATCAACGAGTAGCATTTTCTTCATCTGGTGTTTTCGGTCCTTTTTAGGTTAATGTTGGTGAAAGTATACATTGGATGTCTTTCAGCAGATTCATCACGAGAAAGTCTAAAAATCGTTTCTTTTCGTTTTTGTTTGATAGTTTAATTTAATGACTGCACTGTTTTCGTGCTGGCAACTTTAAGTTGTTCTGAAGCTCGCGCTCCTGTTTTTGTCTCCGAAAATTGTTAGCTTAATTTGTTTAGGTATGGTGAACGTCCTAGTTGCAAAATGATGCTTTCACTTTTCTTTGGTCGTCTTTATAAGAGTGTTACGGTCCTAGAAAAAGTTGGCTCCGGATTTATTTCTACTGTTTGATTGATGATATAAAGATTCATGCTTTTTTGATCTTTGTTCTGTGTCCATGATTAAACAACGTTACTTTTAGATCTTCATCATTGAATCACATCCAGATTCGTACAAATTTTTCCATCAACTTCATACCATTCGACATTGATCATGGATCATCGTCCAAGATTCGATGATCAGTTCCAACAACTCTAGTCTCAAGTTCTGGCTTCCATTGATCCAGCTATTATCCCAAAGGAGACAAAATCCTGAAGGTGTTATGACTTGATTCTATTTCCATTTGATTGATTTGAGCATTAAAATGCCCTCGATCAGTGGGCATTTTCAACACATATAAAAAAAAGGTAGTGTATACTTCTACTGTATGCTCTGCCAAAACTATTAAAGTGCCATTCTCTATAATACATATAAACACACCCTTGTGGGACGCAAGCTTCAGCATGAATTTCACTTCATTCTTTGGAGGAAGTTCTGTTGGTCTATTTTCAGAGTCTCTCACCTTCAAGCTCGCGTGCTAACTTAGGCATCAAGGTTTCTTCATTGGGGATAATTCCTCTAGCTAAGCTCATCGTTTTTGTCTGTGTGTGTAGGAAGTGAGCTCGCACTAAACATAATATCTTTTAAATGTGTCAATTTGTTAAATTCATTTTTTGGTACAAAATTGTTGGTGCCATTTATGGGAACTATCCCACTACTATTAATTAGTGTTGCTTAAGCTAATTGGCAGGCATTTCGACTTATCACCTGTTTTTGGGATGTATAAAGGTCTACCCTTTGTTTCAACCATGAGCAACATTAAATAACTCTTGTACCTTCTATTAAGTATCGTGGAACAATTAAGGTGGCTTGTTTTCTAAGGGTTATCCAAGCAACATCTTTTTGAGAAGATAGTGATGATGGTCAGCTATAAACACAAGCCACAACCCTATTTCTATATATCAACTACATCCTGCCTCCTGTTTATGCAATTGCATTAAGAAAGTGATTTCTCTTGGCTATAATTTCAGTATGCGACTCTATTTCTCTCTACTAGAAATTACATGCATCCAGACTAAACAAACACATAAGAAAAACAATGTTGCTCGGCTATAAACACAAGTCATTTTTTTGTGAGCATCCAAGACTTTGTGGTTGGGCATGGCTCAGTGATGTAGAACTAGGTATGCATATAATGGATGCAACAAGAACTTGCAAGAATTTTAGATCAGAACAACAATAATTAAACACTTAGCCTTTAAAACGAAAATGGAAAACAAATGAAAGGTTACTACGCTTAGGCCAAATCACATGCTAGAAACTGAAAACATCCAAAATATTTAGAATTCTAATAACATGCCAAATAAGTAGTTATTCAAGTAGAATCTCTAAATTAACATTAAGATTAGAAACAAAGAAAGTCAAAATGCTCAAATCCTACGTTTACTAAGCATTGGCGGAAGGCTTTGCACGATCCCTTGCAACTGAATCATCACCTACAGGATTAGTGAACTTTGGAGACAAATGAGAGGTGAAGAAGTTCACCCTTATTGGGGACCGGGGGCAATGCGCCACTGAACGTTGCCCAACTGTTCTTCAATGGCTTCAACAAGGGCGTCCACGATGCGCTCTACGTATTCTTCAAGGGTGTTATCGATCATCGGGTTGACGTCAAAAAGGTTGAATAGAGGATGTGGACGAAACCTCGCTCGTCGTAGGCATAACCGAAATCAACGTCGGGATCAACCATACATTTGTTCATTTGATGTGGTGTTGTGACGATGTTCTTTATTCTTTAGGGTTTCTTGGAAGGAGAAGCTTCTGTCAAAATTAAGAGACCGGGGGGGGGGGGGGGGGGGGGTAGGGGTTGTTCGGCCAAGGGGAGAAGGGTTGGTGGGAGAAGACTTAGGTTAGGGAGCGGGGGGGAAGAGAACTAAATTAAAAATCTGAATTAAATTTCAGATTTCTAATTAGGAGGGAATTAGGAATCAAGTTTGAATTTAATTCCTAAAGAGGGAAGAGGTATTAATGTGGAGAGAGGGGGATTGGAGAGAGAGAGAGAGAGAGAGAGGGGGGGGGGTAGAGGAGGTGGGCCGGCGGCTTTAATGAGAGGGAGGGGATTGGGGAGAGGGAGATTTGGGTTTCTTATTTTAGACTTAGGGATTAGGAAAGATTTAATTAGATCCCATCTAATTAAAATTTCAATTAGGGCCTAAATTTGGAAACTTTCCTTAATTAGATTCAATGGATTTAGGAAAGATTTGAACTTCAAATTAGGGGAATTTGAATTCAAAATCTATCTTAAGGATTTTAATCTAAAATAGGAAATAGAAATTTGATAGGAAATACTTGAGTTCGCAAGTAACCCTAATGGGAAATACTTGAGTTCGCAAGTAAACCTAACAATAATCGGTAAAACAACGAGAAAACACAAGAAGAATTTGGTGGAAAAAAAACAATAGCCTTATAGAAAGCAAAGCGAAGCAAGAACGAAACAAAGATACAATTGATCCTCAATTCGAGAGGAGGATCGTGCTCTCCCAATCTCTAGACAAGAAGTCTAGAGCCCAAGATACCAAGAGAACTCCAAGAGAAACCAAAATCATGCATGCCCCAACCCTAGCCTCTCATGCTCTTTAAATACAATTCTTCTTAATAAAAGGTTTCCTAATATAAACCAAATTAAAATAAAAGATTTCCTAATAAACCAATTTAAAAATAAATTCCTACAGCTCTTCTATTTCTTTCCTAAAGCCCTTGCCGCCTTCCCTGTTTGGATTTCCGCCCCATGGGGGCCCCACCTGGCTTGGCGGTGACTTAAGGAGGCGGCTTAGCCCGCCTCCTATAAAACTGAACCGGCCCCTCCTGGGCCGGTTGGGTTCTAGGCGGAACCTTACCATAATTGAAAAGGGGGGGGGGGGGGGGGGTTGGGCTAGGGCCGGCGGCTAGCTTGGGCTCGGGTAAGGGATCCAGCGGCTAGGTCTTAGGTGAGGTGGAGTTTGGTGGTTGAGTGATGTGAAGGTAGGGACAATGGGGAGGGTGAGGTTGTTTGGTGGCCGGCGGTTTAAGGGGATGGTGGAGCTTGGGCCGTGGGATGGGGAGGGGAAGATGGTGCCGACGATGGTGGAGGGGGAAAAGGGAAAAGATCGAAGTAAAGCCACGAATTCGGCTCTTTAAGGTTGGTGGGTGATGCACGATATCCCTCTCCAAGGGATTGCTCTTGATCTCGCAAAGAAATCAAAGGGAAAGAAAATTCATCATTCATTCATTAATTCTTAAAATGACAACGGGGGGTTTATAAAGAGCCCCATACAATGCAGAAAGAAAAACGACACAAATGCCCCTAGGGCTTACACATGACACGAGTCCTTAAGTAAGGGTAAAATTGGAAAACAAATAATAATAAAATAAATAACATGAAAACTCAAAAATAGATCGGCTCGTTCATAGCCGTAGATCGTCTTCCACGTCGTTGATAAACCTTCCATGATCTGATGTCCCTATCACTCAGATTGACTCAAAGTCATTTTTTGTTGACCCAAACTAGCCTTTTAAGGATTTTTTGAGCCCATTAGACTTGTCTAGACATGTCCATCCATGGTGTGCTCATTTTGGACCTATTTTGATCTATATATTTGTGGATTTGCATAATTTTGGGGCAAATGGCTATAATTCAAACGTTTTTATTGCCTATATAATTTTGATTTTAGTAAAGCTCCAAATGGAAGCTAATTGGGACAATTCAGGATCAATTGATTCCCAATTTTGAGAACAGGTCTCTGTTAATGATCATGTAAGGAGTAATTGCAAATAAGCGATTCAAACATAAATTCAGACTTTGAAAATTTTGGTCTTGAAGACCTCAAAGCATGTGAAATAGAATACCCTATGATAAATAGTGGCCTATTTATTTTTAGGCTAAATGCAAAGGTATTTTTTGACTTCATATAAAAGATATAAGGATACAAGTGATACATCTCTTAGGAATTTTGGCTTTGGATTTATTCTAACCATCTGGTCGATGATATAAAGATTCGTGCTTCTATGATCTTCGTGCAAATGATCTCCATGTAATTGGAGTAGGACTGACTAACGATATTTTATTATTTCCATGGTTGAACCACATTAAGATTTATGCAAATCCTTTTATCAAATCCATGAAATCTAGATCGATCCTGGAACATTGACCAAGATTTGATGGTCCAAAATAGATGAATAACACTAGTCTTGAGACCTCAGTTCTCCATTGATCTATCCATTATCTTGAAGGTTATGATGGTCTAGCACGGATCTTGATGATGACATGACTTGATTCTCTACCTTTGGATTGAACGGAAGACAAAAGTATCCTCAATCAGGTGACATTTTGGTCAAACATGGATCTCAAAGTTGACATGGTGCATCCATCCACCATATGCTCCAGCAAAAGCATTAAAGTGCTCTTTACCCCAACATATATAAATACCACATGGGGGTGGGGGAACTAAGATTCATTCTAAATATATCTCTTTCCCGAGGAGACTGCGTAAGCTGCTTTTAAGAGTAATCTTTTGCCTTCAAGTTCACATATGACTTGGGAGTTAGAGCGTCTTTCCAGGAATCAACTCCTTGGACAGGGTTGGATATGCAAGCAAGAAATGAGCCCACACTAAAATATTGTCGTTTGAGAATCTTGACTGACTCAGGATCATTTTCTGACATGCAATTAGGAGTAATAGGATGGTGCCTCATCTCCCTTTTTCTTAAGAGATTAAAGGCAGCGTAAGTTGGACTGAGAACTCCCTATCTCATACATAGGGAAGGAGCAAATTTAACTAGGAGAGACTAGTTAGGCTCATCCTTATGGAACTAGTGCCCTCCAAGAAAGATAATTGTAAAGTTGCAACATCGCTCTCTTTTTTTTTTATGCATCTTCACTGTATATTTATTTCATTGCTTCTGCCGCTGGATGGCTATGGTTGTAGAAATTGCATTCACCACCTCAATAATTCAACTTCGGTAAATTTATTGTAGGCCCTGTCAATGAAAAATGTCTCCATTTGAAAGTATTGAGTCATCTTATCATATTTCTGACATAATTGATATTTCAATCGAAGTTAGTGCAGTGTATCAAGCACTACATGCTATGACAACAAGTCAAAGAAGAGTTTAAAAAAATTCTTTCTATCCACTTTACATGTAAGCTGGTTGAAATTATATGAAGCAAATGTATTTGGTTATTTAAATTTTTAGATGGCATTCTGTTAGACCGGCCCCTCCTGGGCCGGTTGAACCGGTCCCTAGTGGACCGGTTCTAACATACAGCAGGCGGCCCAAGGGAGGGGGCGGAAATCCTAGGTGGCCCACAAGCTAATAAATTCTGCTTGGGAGGGAATTTTTTGAATTAAGGGGCTGTTTAGGCAATTTGTAATTGTCCTTTGTCTTTAATTAGTTTCTTTTGGGGAGGATTAGGGCGGCATGCATGTTTTGAATTTTCGTTTGGTGTTCTTGGTATTTTTTGGCTCTAGATTCCCTTGTCTAGAGATTGGGAGAGAACGGTCCTCCTCTCGAATTGAGGATCATTTGTATCTTGCTTTCTTGTTGGTTTGGTTTGATTTTCCTTGTTGCAATACAATGTTCGTTTGCTGATTTTCGCTCAGATTTGGTGTATTTTCCGCTTTTTTCACCAATTAAGACCTGCAATGCTTTATGGTGCAGAATGTTGGCCATGAAAAGAGAAGCATAATACTAAGTTATGTGTTGCGGAGATGAGGATGCTTAGGTGGATGAGTGGATTTACTCTTAGAGACAGGATACGAAATGAGCATATACGTGAAAAGGTTGGAGTAGCTCCAGTGGAGGATAAGATTAGAGAGAGTCGCCTTAGATGGTTTGGTCACATAAAACGGCGGCCTTCCGATGACCCAGTTAGGAAAGTAGAGGTATTAGATTTGACTTATGTTAAGAAAGGTAGAGGTAGACCTAAAAAGACTTGGTTAGAAAATATTAGAAATGATCTTTCTCTATTAGATTTAAACGAGTATTTGACTTTGAACCGGACACAATGGAGAAAAAGGATTCATGTTGCCGACCCCACGTAGTGGGACAAAGGCTTGTTATTGTTGTTGTTGTTGTTGTAGTGGTGGGATTGCTTGCGAACTCAAGTATTACCCTTGAGGCTACTTGCGAACTCAACTACTTCCTATCAAATTGGTATCAGAGCTTTATCTTGGGACCATCGGCGGCTGAAATCCAGAAATTTCAGCAAGGAACTTTCATCCGTAAGAAGATTTTCTCGTAGATCTTGGGAGGAAAAATGGTCGGAAGGAAAGTTGAAGTGTTGGAGGGAGAAATATGTCAACTGAAGACTGATTTTGAGGAAAAAATCGCTGAATTTCAGAATCAATTCGCTTCCATCCATGAAAAGATGGATGGAAGGTTCACCGCCTTAAAAGACATGATGAAGAAGATGCTCGAAGGCAAACAAAATCCGGCGACATCGGAAGCAAGGGAGATAGCCGGCGACAATGGGAGATGTGCAAATCCGAACACATTTAGGGAGAAGGAGAATCCGGAAGTGGAGATCATTGAAGGAAATGATGGCATGCCTCCTCTAGAACCACTTTCTAGGGAGGAGATGAGTATGGGATATGAAAGGAGGGGTGTTGATTTTGTGGGGAGAAGGGACGAATTTTACCGTCGAAGCGTTGAATATGAAAGGAGAAGAGGGGAATATGAGGACGGGCTTAGGTACGATCGCCGGAGGGAAGAACGTGACCACTGGGGAGCACCTCCTATTCGAGGAATGGGAGGTTATGGAGGAGTTAGGGAAAACTGGGGTGACCCGAGGGTGAGGAAATTGAAGATGCCCATCTTTGAGGGCGAGGATGCACATGGCTGGATCTACAAGGTGGAGCGGTACTTTGCAGTTAATGGGTTGACTGAGGATGAGAAACTGACAGCGGCAGGACTGTGCTTGGAAGGGAAGGCACTGGCGTGGTACCAGTGGCGGGACATGAGGCGGCCCATTCGAAGCTGGAGGGAGTTCAAGGATTGTCTACTAGAACGTTTCCGAACCAGTAGGGAAGGAGATTTCTACGAGCAGTTCTTCGCCCTGACGCAGGAGGGGACAGTGGGAGAGTTCCGTGAGCGGTTTGAGTGTTGGATCGTCTTTCTAAGACCGTCCTTGAGGGGAACTTCATGAAAGAGCTCAAACCGGAGATCAGAGCAGCTGTTAGAGTGATGAGGCGCGTGACTTGGGGGAGGCCATGGAGTTGGTGCAGTTGGTCGAGTACCAGAAGCATCTGGAGAGGGGGGCTTGCGGCAGTAGCTCCAGGGGATCCTACAGGATGACTAGTACTTTTCTAGCTCCCAAGGGAGCGGCACCGGGGGGTACGTGCGAAGCACCAAAGGAGAAGCTTGGAGGAGGGGGGCCTGGGGGAAATTTTAAGAAGCTCACTAAGAGGGAGATACAGGAGAAGAGGGCTAAGGGGTTGTGTTTCAGGTGTGATGAGAAGTATATGCCAGGGCATAGGTGTAAGGACCGAACTCTTCAGGTTCTCACCGTCTGCAATGACGATGAAACTAAAGAGGGAGTTGAGAGCGGGATAGTGGAGGAGGATGAAGAGAAGCTACACCTGGATGTCGCAGAAGTCTCTCTAAACTCTGTGGTGGGATTCACTCCGAATCACGCCATGAAGGTGAGGGGGGAAATAGGGGATCAGGAGGTAGTGGTGCTGATTGATAGCAGGACCACCCACAATTTTATCTCTAACCAGATCATAAACCTGTTGGGGGTGAAATTAGTGGACACGGGAGGATATGGAGTGATGATGGGCACTGGGAAGGTGGAGATGGGGAGAGGTGTTTGCAGGGGAGTGGTGCTGACCATCCAAGGGATACAGGTGAGGGAGGATTTTCTTCCCTTGTAGTTGGGAAGTACCGATGTCATCCTTGGGATGAAATGACTGCAGACTTTAGGGGAGACCAAGGTCAACTGGGGTGCTCTGAGGATGGAACTGATGGTAGAAGGACAGAGGATGGTGATCCAGGGTGATGCGGGGCTGTCTAGGGCCGGAGTATCTCTCAAATCCATGATCAGATCCATACAGGAGGTGGGAGGGGGGGTATCTGGTGGAGCTGCAATGCCTGGAGAAGGTTAGTGTGGGGGAACAGGGAGACATTCCAAGGGTGGCACAACCACTCATACAGCAGTTCAATGAGGTATTCCAGCCACCTCAAGGCTTACCACCACCCAGGGAGCAGGTGCATGCAATCCTTCTGAAGGATGGGGTGTCGCCGATCAGCATTCGACCCTATCGCTACCCTCAGATTCAGAAGGATGAGATCGAAAAATTGATTAGGGAGATGTTGGAGGCTGGGATTATCAGACCCAGTGTGAGTCCTTTCTCTAGTCCAGTGCTACTGGTCAAGAAGAAGGATGGGAGCTGGCGGTTCTGTGTAGACTACGGAGCTTTGAATAAGGGGACAGTGCCAGATAAGTTCCCTATTCCAGTGATTGACGAGCTCTTAGATGAGTTGTATGGGGCCGTCATGTTTTCCAAGCTGGATTTGAAATCAGGATACCATCAGATCAGGATGAAGGAGACAGACGTCTCAAAGACAGCTTTCAGGACCCATGAAGGGCATTATGAGTTTCTGATAATGCCATTTGGGCTTACTAACGCCCCCGCTACTTTTCAGTCTTTGATGAACATAGTATTCAAGCAGTACCTCAGGAAGTTTGTTCTGGTGTTCTTTGATGACATCCTGGTGTACAGCAAAACTGAGGAGGAGCATCTGAAGCACTTGAGGGTGGTTCTGGACGTGTTACTGGAGCATCAGCTAAGGGCCAACCTAAAGAAGTGCAGCTTCGCCCAATCCAGGGTGGAGTACTTGGGACATGTAGTGTCCCAGGAGGGAGTTGGGGCCGATCCAACAAAAATTGAGGCAATGCAGAAATGGCCGATGCCAAAGAACCTAAAGGAGTTGCGGGGGTTCTTAGGACTGACTGGGTACTATAGGAGATTTGTGAGCGGATATAGCACCATAGCTGGGCCCTTGACCGAGCAATTGAAGAAAGACAATTTTTTCTAGGGAGAGGCAGCGACTCAGGCTTTTGAGAAATTAAAGAAAACCATGACGACAGTACCAGTATTAGCTCTTTCGGACTTCAGCTAGATCTTCATAGTGGAGACGAATGCGTCAGGCTATGGATTAGCGACAGTGCTGATGCAAAATCACAAACCTATAGCATACTTCAGTCAAGTGCTATCAGCCAGGGCTAGATTGAAGTCAGTATATGAGAGAGAGCTGATGACTATCGTTTTGGTTATTCAGAAGTGGCGCCTTTATCTATTGGGGAGGCATTTCATAGTCCGAACGAATCAGAAGAGTTTGAAGTACCTGTTGGAGCAAAGAATGGTCACCAAAGAGCATCATAGATGGTTGTCCAAATTACTAGGCTATGAATTTGAAATCCAGTATAAGCCTGGCTTGGAAAATAAAGCCGCTGATGCATTATCCAGATGTGTTGGAGAATGTTAAGAGTTGGCTGTTTCAGTACCATTGATGGTAAACTGGGGGGCCATCAAGGAAGAGAGTATGCAGAATGAGGAGCTGAGAAAAATTAGGGAGGATTTGATGAAAGGTGAGGGTAACCATCTGGGGTACTATCTCGAAGGGGGAAGGCTCTTGCATCAAGGGAGGTTTGTAATGCCACAAAATTCCATATACATTCACCACCTCTTGCAGGAGTTCCACGGCAGTGCAGTTGGGGGTCATTCAGGGGTACAGAAGACCTATAAAAGGCTGGCATCTGAGCTTTACTGGAAGAGAATGTATAAAGACGTTGAGGAGATGGTGGCGAAGTGTGAAGTGTGCCAGAGAAACAAATATATGGCAATGGCTCCCGGAGGACTGCTACAACCCTTGGCACTTCCAAACAGAGTATGGGAGGAAGTGTCCATGGATTTCATCGACGGCCTACCGCGATCAGAAGGGTTCACGATCATCCTGGTGGTGGTTGACAGATTGAGTAAATATGCACACTTCATCCTATTACTACATCCCTACACCGCAGTATCAGTGGCGGTAGCATTCATTAGAGAGGTGGTCAGGCTGCACGGGGTACCAGAGTCGATTGTGTCTGATCGGGACAAGGTGTTCCTCAGTTAGTTTTGGAGAGACCTGTTCAGCTTGCAGGACACTGTTCTCAAGAGGAGCACTGCTTATCATCAACAGACAGACGGACAAACTGAGGTGGTAAACCGAAGTATGGAGACTTATTTAAGGTGTTTTGCTTTTGAAACACCATGGATGTGGGCCAAATGGTTGGCATGGGCCGAGTATTGGTACAATACTTCATACTATACTGCTTCTCAGATGACTCCATTCAAAGTGTTGTACGGAAGAGACCCCCCCGGGCACTTGGTGACTTTTGGGAGAGGAAGTACAGTTTCTTCAGTTGAGCAGTACCTAGAAGAAAGGGATAAGGTGTTGGAAGAGTTGAAGAAACATCTGTTGAGGGCACAACAAATTATAAAAAAGCAGGAAGACACCCACAAGAGAGACATACAGTATGAAGTGGGGGAGAAAGTGTTCCTAAAACTACGACCTTACAGGCAGAGGTCAGTTGCACGTAGAAGGAATGAGAAATTTTCTCCAAGGTACTTTGGCCCCTACGAGATTATGGATAAAATTGGGGCAGTGGCATATCGTCTGAATTTACCCCCATCGGCCACTATACATCTAGTCTTCCATGTGTCACAGTTGAGAAGAGCTCTAGGGGAGCAGACAGTTAGTACGGAGTTGCCAGCGACACTTACAGAGGAATTGGAAGTGATATTAAACCACTGAAGCTACGAGGTGTCAGATCAGATAAGAAGGAAAATCAAGAAGTGCTGATTAGGTGGAGGGGCCTCCCTGAATTTGATGCCACTTGGGAGCCCTATGAGAGGGTAAAACATCAGTTCCCTTCATTTCACCTTGAGGACAAGGTGAGTTTTTGGGAGGACGGTAATGTTAGCCGGCCCCTCTTGGGCCGGTTGAATTGGTCCCTAGTGGACCGGTTCTAACATACAGCAGGCGGCCCAAGGGAGGGGGGCGGAAATCCTAGGGGGCCCACAGGCTAATAAATTCTGCTTGGGAGGAAATTTTTTGAATTAAGGGGCTGTTTAGGCAATTTGTAATTGTCCTTTGTCTTTAATTAGTTTCTTTTGGGGAGGATTAGGGCGGCATGCATGTTTTGAATTTTCGTTTGGTGTTCTTGATGTTTTTTGGCTCTAGATCCCCTTGTCTAGAGATTGGGAGAGAACGGTCCTTCTCTTGAATTGAGGATCATTTGTATCTTGCTTTTTTGTTGGTTTGGTTTGATTTTCCTTGTTGCAATACAACGTTCGTTTGCTGATTTTCGCTCAAATTTGGTGTATTTTCCGGTGTTTTCACCAATTAGTGGTGGGATTGCTTGCGAACTCAAGTATTACTCTTGAGGTTACTTGCGAACTCAAGTACTTCCTATCACATTCTTAAGGACATGAGTATATAATGCCTATACAATTTAAATCATGACATTTGTTCTGAATGAACTTTACTGGTTTCTCTCTTTTGCTATTAAGAATTCAAAGGAACATATGATGATCATATCTTTCAAAATATACATTTAACAAATATTCAGAAAGATGAGAACTTAATACCACATGGCTGCGTTATCATACCTCTACAGTTGTCAACTCCAGTGTTTCTTATGGCTCACATACGGAGTTGCGGTTGGAGTAAATAAGGCTTTGTTTGGGATAAATTTCTTATTGCTTTCTGAAGTAGGTTTCTACAACAACAACAACAACAACATCAAGCCTTTATCCCACTACGTGGGGTCGCCTGCATGAATCCTTTTTCTCCATTGTGTCCTGTTAAAAGTCAAATTCTCGTTTAAGTCTAATAAAGAAAGATCATTTCTAATATTTTATAACCAAGTCTTTTTAGGTCTACCTCTACTTTTCTTAACATAAGTCAAATCTAAGACCTCTACTTTCCTAATCGGGTCATCGGGAGGCCGCCGTTTTATGTGACCAAACCATCTAAGGCGACTCTCTCTAATCTTAGCTTCCACTGGAGCTACTCCAACCTTTTCACGAATATGCTCATTTCGTATCCTATCTCTAAGGGTAAAGCCACTCATCCACCTGAGCATCCTCATCTCTGCAACACTTAACTTAGAATTATGCTTCTCTTTTAATGGCCAACATTCGGCACCATAAAGCATTGCAGGTCTCACCACTATCTTATAGAATTTTCCCTTAAGTTTGAGGGGTACTTTTTTATCACACAATAAGCCCAATGCATTCCTCCACTTCAACCATCCAACTTGGATTCTGCTAATAATATCCCCATTTATTTCACCATCACTCTGAACAATAGATCCAATATATCTAAAACATGTACTCTTATTAATGACTTGATCGCCCAAAGTCACAATCCCCTCACTAGGTCTATTACTGCTAAAATTACACTCCATATATTCAGTTTTAGATCTACTCAAGCAAAAACCTTTAGACTCTAAGGTTGATCTCCAGACATCAAGTTTACCTTCAACTCTCTCTCTAGTCTTGTCAGTAAGAAGAATATCATCAGGAAAAAACATACATCAGGGTACATCCTCTTGTAAATGTCTAGTGAGAGCATCCATGACTAACACGAAAAGATATGGGCTTAAAGTTTATCCTTGATGTAATCCAACCAAAATAGGGAAATAAATGGTCAAACCACCTTGTGTTTGAACACAAGTAATAGCTCCTTCATACATATCTTTAATGATTTGAATATAAATGTTATTAACTCCTGTCTTTTCAAGAACTCTCCACAGCACTTTTCTTGGAACTTTATCATATGCTTTCTCTAAATCAATAAATATCATATGTAGATCCTCCTTATTCTCCCTATATTTCTCCATCAAACCTCTCAATAAATGTATGGCTTCCATAGTAGACCTACCCGGCATGAATCCAAATTGATTTTAAGAAACATTAGTATCACGCCGCAACCTACGCTCCATAACTTGCTCCCATAGTTTTAAAGTGTGACACATTAACTTAATTCCTCTATAATTCGTACAATCTTGTGCATCACCTTTATTCTTATAAATAGGAATCAATACACTCATTCTCTACTCATCTGACATCTTTTTAGTCTTCAGAACAGTATTAAAAAGTTTAGTTAGCCAAGAAATTCCTTCATCTCCTAAGCATTTCCACACCTTTATTGGAATATCATCAGGTCCAACAGCTTTTCCACCCTTTATTTTCTTTAAAGCCTCTCTAACTTCGGTTTTACTAATACGCCGATAAAAATAGAAATTTTTATTTTCATTTAGGGTGCTAAGGTCACTACAGTCAATTTTATTTTCACATTTTTATTAAAAAGTTTAGCAAAATATCTCATCCACCTTTGTTGAATATCATCTTTTAAAAAAAGTACTTTTTGATCTTCATCCTTAATACACGTCACTTGAACTAAATCCTTACTACTCCTATCTCTTTGTTTGACTAACTTATACATATATCTTTCTCCCTCCTTAGTATCTAATCTATTATATAAATCACTAAAAGCCAAACTCTTTGCATCGCAAATTGCTTTCTTAGATTCCTTACATGCTTTTTTATATATTTTCCAATTATCAGAATTTTTACAATTAAATCAATTTTTATAACAAATCTTTTTATTTTTAATCTTTTCTTGCACATTTGGATTCCACCACCAACTATTTTTACTATTAGGAGCTTTTTCCTTTGAAACTCCAAGCACATCTTTTGCAATATTCTTAATATCACTAGTCACTTTTTCCCACATAACATTAGCATCCTCATGCACAGACAAAATCTTAAGATCTAAAATTTTACTCTCAAAAATATTTTTGTTAATATTCTTTAAAAGCCTCCATCTAATCCTAGAATATCGTATTATTTTATTTTTTACTTTCTGCCCCATTATCTTTAAGTCCAAAACTAATAAACGATGTTGGGAACATAATTTTCACTCGGAATAACTTTACAATCTTTGCAATCTAAACGATATATTTTTCTTATAAGAAAATAATCAATTTGAGTTGTACTATATCCATTTTTATAAGTAATGAGATGCTCATTTTTTTTCTTAAATAAGGTATTAGCAATTAAAAAATCATAAGCTAAACAAAAATCTAATATGGACTTACCACATTTATTTGTCGTTCCAAACCTATGGCCACCATGAATGCTTTTAAAATCATCTACAACCAACATGTCCATTTAAATATCCTCCAATAAAAATTTTTTTCAAGAGGTATCTTTTGTATTAATTCTTCTAAGTCATTCTAAAATTTTAATTTTGAACTCATATCCAAACCCACTTGAGGAGCATAAGCACTTATAATGTTAACAATCTTAGCATCAACAATGATCTTTAAAGCTATAATTCTATCTTCAATTCTATTCATATTTATAACATTATCCTTCAAACTCTTATCTAAAATCATGCCTACACCATTTCTAGTACGACTCCTACCCGAATACCAAAGTTTAAATCCTAAACTATCAATTTCCTTAGCCTTCTCTCCAATCCATTTAGTTTCCTGAATGCACAGAATATTTATCTTCCTATGAATCATAATATCTATTAATTCCATTAATTATCCTATAAGGGAACCTATATTCCAAGTTCCTATCCTAATTTTAGTTTCATGGACTAGCTTCTTTGCCCACATCCATTCTTGATGTGGGAACCCTTGCCTATTTAACACTGCACCCGGGCGGCGGTGCAGCTGCCCTTGCACACTTGTCGCTGTATTTAGGCCATACAGCGCGTCGCTTTTAGGGGACGCCCTAACATTAACACAATTTCTTAAAGAATTCATGTCATTTTATTTGACAAATTTTACGCTGGTTGTCGACTACCTAACACAACCCTCTACTTTTCTCATCCTGGACTTGGGATCTGGCAACGGCAGTGTTAAAAAATTTTTGTGCTATAAAGCCTCTTTAAAAAGAAGAAAGCTGTCCCAAATGAAACCTAAATGGGCAAACTTTTTCTTCAAATTACTGTTTGTTATTTAGCTTCTATGGGAAAAATATAAGATTGTCATTTTCTTTGACAGAAACAATGGAATTCATGAAATAGACGTTTGTTTATTGCTTATTAACTTTCACAAGATACAATCTTTAGGAATACCATAAACTAGATAAATCATAAAAAGACAATTTATTGATTTCATGTTAACTTTGACACGATACACTCTTTTGGAATTGTATATACTAGATTTCTTATCTATATTCAACTTCCTTTCTGATATTATAAATCAATTATCCAATATAACATATGAATGAGGCTAATATGTCAATAGCTTGATTGTATTCAGTTTGCAGTTCCTGCAGCTGTTGCTGATGAGGAAGCAGAAACGGTGATGTTTCCCAGGTAAACCTTCATATTTTTGACTGATATCTTTCTACCAGATAAATCTAACTGAAACAAGGTATTACAAATCTAATATTATAAACTCTCTATGCCATAATTGATGGCATTATTAGGCTTTCAATTCAAACGTGGTAAAAGGAAGTATGGTGCAACCCTACTATACCCATTATGTGAAACATCTTTGCATCTCTAATTACCCTTTCACTGAATCAATTGTTTATTTCAAGTTCAAAGTCTCTTATCTTTTTTATTCTCAAGTAAATTGTTAATTAAGATACAGGCACCTAATCCTTGCTAAGGTGTCTAGGGGGCATCGTTAATTTGAATGCTCTTCTTCCCTTGCTTGAATTTGTTTATTCCAGTACAAACATACTAGCCTTTTCCCTTTGAGAAGTATACAACAACAACAACAACAACATCAAGCCTTTATCCCACTACGTGGGGTCGGCTACATGAATCCTTTTTCTCCATTGTGTCCTATTAAAAGTCAAATTCCCTTTGAGAAGTATAATATTTAAATTTTCAAGCGAACATCTTAACCTTTGATGTTTCTGAAGACCCAAGCAGAAAACTTTCAGAACTCAACTCTAACGTAAATCACTGATTCTGTCCATAACTAACTTCTATGATATCTCCGTGCAGGGAGGGTTCAGGAGTCTCATATGGGTTAAACTGGGCTTTAGCAGGGAGAGGTGTTATTGTAAAGGATAAAGCTTATTACAATTTGAAGATGTCGGAGCTTGAAAAACATGGGACAGGCAAAATAGGTAGAATTTATATTTCACCTTTCATATTGCAAGATTATTGAGGGACTGTTTGGTTGGCTGAAAAAGGAATGCAGTGTAAAAGGAATGTAGTGTATTTGAAATACTTTGGAGTTATTTGGATGAGTGTAAAATAAATATAGATTTTTACTTTTTTTATTTTGCTTGAAGTAAATTGAATGCAGTGTAAAGTTCAAAATAATGGTGGTTGGCAGCGGCCGGTAGCCGGTGGAGGCCAACGATGGTCAGGGTGTGGCTGGTGGTGGTCGGCGGTGCTAATCGAGGGCTGGCTGGCGATGGTTGGTGGGTGGCCTGCAGTGGCTAGTGGAGGGTGATGATGGCCAGCGACGGGTGGCGGAGGTGGCGGCCAATTTTGGCAATGGCGGTGAGTTTCTAGTGTATTTAGAAATCGTCTAAATCAGAGAAATTTCAAATACACTGAATTTGAACTATAGGGTTAATTCTTTTTTACTTCAAAATTTTACTCTGCATTCCTTTTATTTCAAACCATACACCGATATTTTTAAAATCCCAACAGTTGGATTACTTTACACATCTTTTACAGCAAACCAAACAGATCCTGAGTCAATTCGTGGTCATTTTGAAAGTTTACTAGAGTGACATTTTGAAATGTGCAGAATCTATGTCGGGTCTTATACTGTATATGAGAGGCAACACAACTGGAGGGACTCCTGATATTTCGAAGGCTCAATTTGGTAAACTTTTGAAACAGGTAGTGCCCAATCTGGTTCCATTGAATAGTTTTTTTAATACAGTGTTTATGCCTTATCTCATTGTCTAGTGTTGATGTTCTTTACTTGTCACTTCAATTTGGAAGCTTTAGCTGCACTAGTTAATATTGGTTTTAGAAGCTTGATATTTCTGGTCTTTGTATTTTATCTTTAAGGTGCCAGTATTGAAAAACTTGAAATTAGCTAATTTTATTTACGTGGATTTATTGCTCAAAGAATTTTCATAACTTTTATCTTCATTTGCCCCTTGTGTTATCCCAACCATATTGGGTAGGCTTTATGAGACAAGCTTCATTGATGTAGCCAGCAATCATGGGTGATTTACCTCTTTTATTTATCCAAAACTTGGAATTTGACTCTTAACAAGACATAATGGAGAAAAAGAATTCATGTAGCCGACCCCACGTAGTGGGATAAAGGCTTGATGTTATTGTTGTTGTAGTATTTATCCCAAACTTGCAGGGTGATAAATTTCTTTTGGCCTAAAGGCTTTATCTGAGACACCTTATTGTTTGAAATACTCAACTTAATTTTTATTTACTCATAATGCTGTAACCTTTGAATTACATATGACATCCAAGTATAAGTTAGAATGCATGATACATTGTGACTTTGACTCAACGAATCATGTTACTGTAAATTTTGAATCATCAAAATTTTATGGCAATCTATCATCAATGATACTTGGATATGTAAATGGTGTCATGGACTATGCACTATCAGCAATAGGATACAACAATTCCTAAAAGAGTGTAAGACATTGACCTGAATTGGACATGACGTTTAATAAAATGTCTATACTTAATATAAACTGTTCGCTTAGGAAAAAATGATGCGTGAATCCCAACTTTCAGGTCAGGGTTTCATTCTTCATAAGGTAGATTAATATTTAATTATCCAAATTTCCCCCGATGTTTATGTCAGGGTTTATTTAAATTTAGAGTCTCAACTTCATATGAGCACAAGCCTTCATAGTTAATTACCCCTCCACTCGTGGGAGAGCACTCTTAATTAAGGATGCGTTTATATGATATGGTTTTAAATTTAAGCTTAGTGTTCTAGGCTTTGTGTGGATTAATGGGAGAGGTTTATGGGGGATGGAGGTAGACCTGATCAAGATCTCATGGTTTCATCATCCCGTGAATACCAATGATCTCAATCTACAAATGTTAACAACTCATAGGTCATAATGTACAGGGAATCTGATTAGTAGTTATGAGTTGCCTCCTCTTAAGGATCTAGAGTAAATCGAGGTAACTATATATATATATATATATATTATAATTTTTTAGTGTTTAATTAATTTGGTGAGGTAATAGTATGAAAGCTGGCCCGAATACAAATTGAGTTTGGGCTTACAAATATTGGTAGGCCTGAATTTGATTAATTTGTTTTTTATATCCATTGGAATGCATGGATTTGATTAATTTAGGACTTATATCCATTAGAATGCCTGAGTTTGATTGGGTTGGGGTTTATTGCTCTATTTGCGAGCTGACAATATTGTGGGTCTTACAACTTATCCCTATAGGCAAGACTGTCTGATAAGTTTGGTTGAGTTGAGGTCTGCATTTATCAGAATGCTAAAAGTTGATTTGGCGGGGCTTACGTCCATTAGAAAGCTCGATAGTTTGTTTGGATAAGGCATCTATCCCTTAAACAATTTAATAAATTTGGATAAGACTTAAATCTGTTGGAAAGTCGAATTTGGATTTAGATAGGATTTACATCCTTATTTTTTCTATGTAAAACGTTCCTATACTAATTTCTAACTAGAACTTATTGAGTCAATTAGGATATAGCATGATTGGACCCATACCCTCGATTTTTAAGTCTATTTAAAAGAGTCAATATTATTTATATTTGTAAACAAGTATTTGGTTAATAATTTTGTATGGATTTTGATATATTTAGGTCATTAGTAGCTTGATACATTGCTTTTGTTTTAAAATTAAATAACAATTTTTAGTTACATATTATGCAATATTTGACAATATTTTATTTGTTTGCTTGTAGGTGTTAGTGCTAGCATTAGTCGGGAGTCAATATTCTAGTTAGTGGTATTATAGTTTAGATAACTGGATTATTGTAATAAGACTCATTTTAATTCAAAGACATTTATATTTGAATGTTCAGTGCATTAACATGATTTTTTATCTATTACTTTATTATCTTTATTTAAAAGAGTATAATTATAATGATTTCTCTTTTCTTTTTTTCATTATTTTTGAAGATGTTACTACAAAAAATTTGAAGTCAAATTATAATGTGTAGGATTTTTGCTTCATGATCGCTATTACATCATATATATTATTTTTCTAATGAGTTAATTTGGCTACCCCATATCTTAAGTTCTTTTAAACTAATGGAGACAAGTATACTTTACAATTTTAATCAAATGAACCTTGATTAAATAACGTTAAATAAATAATATGTAAAATGTATATATGTTCCATTAATTTGCCTATTTGACCTAAACATTTGTTGATATCATTAAACCTACAATACATAATAATAAATTATATGTTATTTCTATAACTTAAATTACCAAATTAGCATATGGGTAACTTTGTTATAAATTATAACTTGTTACGGATATAAGTTATTATTATACATATACTAATAATAAGTTTGATTATAGTACGCAGAACTACCCCATTCTCTTTGTACCACACGTAGGAGCCGACACCACGCCACTCCCTCCCCTAACCGAGCACTCTGCCTACTGTTGATCCGATCACCTCTAACCCACTCGACTCCAGCCTCATGCCTTCATTTGCTCGACCTTAGCCCAATTACCCTCCGGACTATCACTCCTAAGCCATCGTTTCGCCGTTCTTGCGCACCCGACCTGCATCTTTATTCGATCCACCACAAGCCGTTGTCGGCTGCCTATTACAGTCGAATTGTTATAGTTGCCGTTGTCGGCTAATCTCGACGTTCCTATTCACCTCAGTTCATCTCCCTCTAAAATTTAGAGAGAGAATATCTCTTTTCTCAAAAAAAAAATCTTACTCTTTCATAATGACTCTACCATGCACTATTCAATCTCTCTTTATTTTTATTAGTATCATTATTATAGAAAAGGGAAGAGAAAATATAAATATTTTATATATGACCTTCGCAAACTCGTCGCCGTCATCGTTGCTCGTCGTACGTAAAGTTATACTTTTTCTCTCTCTCACCTCAAACGACAAGTACGAAAGACCTTGCCCGTCGTGCCCTTCGTATTTTTGATCCGACCAGAGAATGAATTATATGAAGACCCTGCATTCGTCATATCTTTGATTTGGTCAGGAAGAATAAAAGCAAATGCTTACCCGACTACCCCTGCACTAGGGAGATGCTGGGAGGCTGCCAATTTTTTAACTAACAAATTACGATCACAATTAAATTAAAACAAATATTCGAAACATAAAAAAAGTATTTCATAGTTAAATTAAAAATAATAATAATAATAACATATATTTAAAATTAGTAATTTCCCTACCTCATATATTTGGGTTCCTTAGGACAGCTTAATCACAAATACGGGTATAATAAGCTTTATAAAATCTTAGTTCTATATATAGTAATCAAACTTGTTAATATATATATATATATATAAAATAATAATAATAATAATAATAACAATAATAATAATAATAACTTATATCCATAGCAAATTTATAATTGTAAGAAATTTATCTATATGCTAATCAGGTAACTTAAGTTATGCAAATAACAGATTATTTTTTATTATGTTGCTTAGATTTAATGATATTAAATTTTGTTTAGATCAAATAGTCAAATTAATGAAGTGTATATATATTTTATATATTATTTATTTAATATTATTTAATCAAGATTCATTTGATTAAGATTATACAGTATAGTGAGCTTTAAAGTGAGTTGTGATTTTATATGTCCGTTAGTTTAAAAATAACTTAAGATATAAGTCGTCAGATTAACTCATTAGAAAAGTTATATATATGATGAAATGTGACCATGAAGCAAAAATCTTAAGCAGAATAATTTGACTTCAAATATTTTTAGCAACATCTTCAAAAATAAAAAAGAAATAAGAGAAAAATCATCATAATTGTATTCTTTTAAATAAAGATGATAAAATGACAAAGATAAGAGAAAACTATGTTAATGTATTGAACTTTCAAATAGGTATCTTTGGATTAAAATGAGCCTTATTATAATAGTCTAGTTATCTAAACTATAACGATGCTAACTAGAATATTGGTTCCCAACTGATGCTAGCTAGATCTAACACCTGCAAGAAAACAAATATATATTGTCAAATATTGTATTTTATGTAACTAAAAATTATTATTTAATTCTAAAACTAAAGAAATGTATGAAACCATTAATGACCTAAATATATCAGAATCTATGAAAAATTATTTATCAAACACCTGTTTAATCGATTGGGTCGAATACAAATAATATTAACTCTTTTAAATAGGCTTAAAAGTCCAGGGTATGAGTCCAATCATGCTATAACCTAGTTTACTCAATGAGTCCTAGTTATAAATTAATATAGAGACATTTTACATAGAAAAAAATATAAATATAAATCCTATCTGAATCCAAATTCGACTTTCCAATGGATGCAAGTTTGATCTAAATTTATTGGATAGTTAAAGGGATACAAGCCTCATCCCAAACAAACTATCGGACTTTCCAATGGATGTAAGCCCCATCAAATCAACTTCTAGCATTCCAATTAAATTTAGACCTCACCTCAACCAAATCTATTAGACAGACTCGCCTATAAAGTTAGGTTGTAAGACCCACAATATGGACAACTTGTAAATAGAGCAATAAGCCTTAACCTAATCAAATTCGGGCATTTTAATGGATGTAAACCTTAAATTAAAATTAATCATATTCGAGCATTCCAATGGATATAAGCCTCAAATTTCAATGTCTGCAAGCCCAAACTCAAATTGCATTCGGGCCAGCTTCCATGCTATTATCCCACCAAATTTAAATACTTAAAAATCATTATATATATATATATAGCCAAGTCGGTCTACTCAGAATTCCTGAGAGGAGGTAACCTATGGCTACTAATCAGATTCCCTGAACATTACGGTCTATGGGTCATTAGCGGTGGTAGATTGAGATCGTTGGTATTCCTGGGTGACGGAATCATGAGATCTTAATCGGGTCTACCTCCATCCCCTATAAACATCTCCCATTAATTCAAACAAATTCTAAAACACTAAGCATAAATTTAAAACCATATCATAAACATAGAAAAAAATAATTGAAAATTATTACATACTTCTAGATAAAAATAAAAAACAATAGTCTTCATCATGTCATAGTATTTTTTATTCAAGCAAGGAAAATCATAGTTTTCATAATTAGAGGAAATGGTTTGTATGTAGGACATACTAATATCTGTCTAGCATATTGCAATATATCTAGAGGTGTCTATGAAGAGCTTGTCAAAGAAGTCTCATAGTTTTACTGAAAATAAAATGAAAACATCAAATGCCAAATATTGTGTCCTACGTGATACAAGGCCTGCACTTCATTCTATTATCCTTCCTGGTGTATAGAGAGATTTCTTATGGCAAATTTGGTTAGTGACAATTTTCTAATATAGGACATCTAAATAGACGTCATGAAGGCCCCATTTGGCAATATTGTCCTGCATTGTGGTATTTTGCTTAGTTGAGTACAGTGGATGTTTGCTTGGTAAATTTGTTGTTATTGTTGTTGTATGAAGTTTTGTTAGAGATGAGTCAGCTTGGTAAAATCAGATATGTTAAATTTTAATATCATTAATTGGTAAATGACCAAAACATAAATGAGTGCAAAATAAGATGAAGTCAATTGATAGAATCATTATCTGTATGATTAGCGATTAAATACTTCTCCAACAAATTCCCAAGATTAGTTATTAACAATAAAAAAGCAGTCTATCGACTGCATAGGGCTCTCCCTATTGCAAGGTTTAGGGAGGGTTTGATATTACATATCTTGAAATCTTGCTTTGTACATTACTCGAATTGTATATCTCTATATTGCACTAGAGTCAACTTAATTGCTCCAAGTCCTAGTTGATAATTAGCAATCCATGAAATGACTTAAATGAGTAGTTATTACTTGAGTCAAATATGTTTTGTAGTGATAATAGGAAGTATTTTTTAATGAATAAAAGAAGTTTAGTTCCAAGAGTACTTAAAATACAACCTAATTTAACATGAAATACGAATTAGCGGGACCCCATTAAAGGCCTCAATCAAAATATAGCATGCTACGAAAACAAACACTTTACCCATTGATATGTCCCATTAATTATTAATGCAAATTGATCTCAAAATGGCTAGGTAACTTGTGTTTCCCTTCATATTCTTCTTTATCTTATTGGCTAACCGAGTCTCTGCAACATAACAAGCATTCAAACCAGATTATAAAAAAATTGTAATACTAATCATCATGGGATTAGCCCTCAGCTGTAAATGTTAGTTGGAACATTCTATGAAAGTGAGGGAGAACATTATGGTTAATCTTTCTTTGCATAAATATTACAATTTTATAAAATTTGTAATCAAAGTTCAGTTAAAAGCATTTCTTTTTTTTTTTTTTGGTTCCAAACCTAATGCCATGGATTCTTGGCGTCATTACTAGTTGCTTTATGGATTCTCTACCAATAGTGGACAAAAAATGAATCGGTGCCATTTTTATGGAGGAACATCTTTCTTTCTTTGAAAATATAAAGCTAGACAAACTTTTTGTTTTGAAGTAAGAAAGAGGAACACCTTCATGGAATGGTAAATTCCATGGCAGGAAAAGAAAGAGCAAAGCATCTAAAAGCCATAAGAGATTGTTATTCTGACATTAAGAGCAAATATTTTAGTATGGAATGGACAGATCTTGGATAGAGAAGGAATATACCTTTATTTTGTGAGCTTCAAGGTATTGTGAAGCCACTGCTTGGTGCTAGATGTCAATATGCTACCATCATCTAGCTAGTAGAACAGCAGGCTCAGGTGTCTGGGTTTTGTAAGGTTTGAGGGATTGAAGAGGTGGGTCGTGTAATTAACAGAAATGAATGAGGGCATTTAGGAAAAGATGAGGATATTGTAGGGGATTTAGAATTCCCAACAAGGTTATTTATCATAAAAATTTAGAAAGTTTATTTTAGGGAACCTCGAGCAACTTGATTTCTAACCCATTCTTTGGGTTTTATAGACTTCATCTCACTACAACTAGCCAAATGCTTAGTAAATACCTAATCTGCCATTGCTGTCCTAAAATTCTTACACGGGCAGCATAAAGAATTATTGCTAAATAGGACCTAAATTTATATGACCAAAAGTAATATGGTACCTAATTGGAAAATTCAGTAAATTTTTGCCACATTTAACCGTGCATTAGGCATATAAAGTTACTACCTTATCTCCAATGGGCAGTCTAGTTTGAGTACTAAAATTATGAGTTTTTTTAACATATGGTAAGAAACTTTAGGGAGGATTTGATAGTTTGGTTTCCAGAAAGTAGGAGATGCTTTATTTTAGTTGAATACTACCATCAATCACCTTTTCTGTTTTGCTTATTTTGTCATTTAGGTTTCGTTTGGGATAGCTTTCTTACTACTATCTAAAATAGTCTGAAGCAGTTTTTTAGTACAAAAATTTCTAGTTTTAAAATTTTTTGTACTAAAAAGTTGCTTTAGAAAGCATTAAAAAATTTGTCCCAAATGAAGCCTTAATCTCTAACTTTATATATCTATGTTTTAAAACAAACTAGATTATAGTTTTGCTTATAGGTATGCTCAACCATAAATAACTAAGTGCACAAAGATGTATTTTTTTCCAATCATTAGGATAGTAGGATGTCTCTTTATCGTTCTTAGGCTATGTTGGTTGATACATATATATATATATATATATATATATATATATATTAATATTACTACCATTTATTTATTTCAAGTTAATAAAGTGAAGTTGAAACTTTAATTGTTATATGTTGTTTAAGTGGACAATGAGTTCGAATATATGCATGCTTAGTTTTTAATTTGATTTGACTGATAGCAGTGAATGTTTATATTGATAAACTTTGCAGTGAAAGATTATGGTATTGTTTCATTGGCTCATATTATGCACTTTGTCCTTTTTCAAGGTTGCATCTCACATTTCATCTGCCTCGAGTGTCTTTGTTCAAGACGGCGCTATTTCTTCATCTCCCACATTTGATGCAAAGGTCCGCATAATAAGTGATAGTTCCTCTGCTTTATTGCCACTGGCTGATGTCCTTTGGAAAACACCTACTCGGGCAGTTTCACATGATTCTTCTCCACTAACTGTTTATATTGCTAGCTCTATAAGGTAGGTAGTCAATTCATCTCTTTTGTTGATTTTTTTGTAAGGACGCATGCTACTGGTCTTTCTAATAACTTAAAACAGAATCTGTCTTATTTTATTGCATTGGTTGAAGGCATTGTATGGTTGACTATATCAGTCATTTTTGCTTGTATGGATGTTTTAATGTTCTAAATGAGATGCGTTATGCTCTATATTGCAGTGGAAGTTATATTAACATCATCCAGCATTTCATTGCTATTGCTTGTATTCCTCTGGGAAGTGAAAAAGTCTCATTTTTCTGTTCCGGTAAGAATATTCTCTGGCAGATTAAAATTTTGAATGAGTTCCCCATTAAAACACAAGGCAATATACGCTCGTGCAGTAGGCCAAATGCATCTTGGTCCAACATTGGCACTTTTTTCGACTAATATCCTTGCCAAATGAAATCCTTTAAAGGGAGGGAGGGCCTAGTAAGGTATGACAGCCTTTGTTTAAGAATTCTTCAGTTTGTAGGCCTGTAGGCTTAGCAATGTATTCTATACCATTTTAGATTTAGTACGATAGTTATATCTAGATGTGAAAGTTTTTGTTTACATTGAATTTAATATACAGAAATAAGGATGTAATTTCTAAAATTAGGGCTTCAAGATTAAAATAAAAAGTGCCCTTGGAGTGCTATGCGATAAAATGATATCATGAACTTAAAGGTAGAGTTCATCAATTTTTCAGACTAAAATAAAAAAGTGCCCTTGGAGTGCTATGAGATAAAATGATATCATGAACTTAAAGTGCCCTGAAAAAGCAATTTTCAGGATATGATATATGGATTAGAGTCAATGATAGTGAAGTTGATTACAGTGGAAATGATAATATTAAAATGAATGAGTAATGAAACTAGAAAGGATAAAATGAGATATGATTATATTAAGAGATGATAAAACACTTATTGAAGATAAGATATTGAAAAAATATTTGGATGATTTTAGCATGCACTATAAAGGGTAAAAGGGGCACCGATTATCAAGTAAAAGTGGTAGACTAAAGGTTAAGAGCTAGACGTTATGTAAAAAAAATTGACAAAGTAGAGTTGATGTCTCTTGAAGCAATCTACTTGAATAGAGGACAAGGAGTCATATATCTGATCTCAAGTAGGATTATGATGGTGATGATAAGGATTATGATGATGATGATGATGAATCAAGAAGCTAACCCCAAGTAATTGAGATTAGACTAATGACGATGAAAATAAAGATTATAGTGAACCTCATTTGGCAATATAGTTTTTAGAAGAGATAAATGGATATGACAATTAGAATTGGTTCCTAATGTTAGGGCATGTGATGCACGTGATTAGTAGTACGGATACTGATGAGGCTAATTATGATCATCATTCAATCGACCTCAAATAGTTGGGACAAGATGTGAACCTTGTCAGGTAATATAACTTTTGAAGACAATTATTTCTAACTGCAACCTACCAGCTAAAATTTTGTCCCAAATGGATGCTGTAGTTTAGAATTGTCATGCCACATGTTTTACTTAGGTGATCTAAGTGATGTGGTAGTATGAATACTATTCATGTGATAGAAATTGATGTTGATGTAAATGAGACTTTCATGTGAGGGTGGGATAGTATATGATGGAGTTGCATTATTATATTTCTACTGCATAGGTACCATCTTGTGGCTTAAGCTTTAATTGATTGGAGTGTTGCTTGACTACTATTAATGTAATATATTAGTTATAACATGGTCCCCAGTTATCTACAGCTATAGATTCTTGGTTCAACTCCACCTGAGAATTAATTTCCATGAAATATATGGTGGTTCTGTGCTTTTGTCAAAATGGGCTTCCAGGTATGGTTATTTTAGGAGAAGAAATTATTTATGGACGGGCTGAAATTTATCAGCATATATCTGCTAACTGCCATAGGTATCCATGATCAAATGTTAAGTTTGTTTTATTCATTTCTGATGTGCGTATACCAAGTGAAGAAGATGCACATTAATGGTAGCATTGCAACATATTCATGATCAAGCCCATATCAAATTATACGGAGCATGCCAACTCTTCAATAGGGATATTCATATGTTATATGTATATGTATGTATGTATGTATGTATGTATATATAAGAAAGATTTTCAACTTAATGCTACATGATTATCTAGTTTAGTTGATAGTCCAACATGTAATGAATTCCTTGCAACTCTCCTGGTACATAAAAGCATATATGTTAACTGGCAGTCTGGCACTAATATTAATTTGAAGAACGGAACAGTTCATTACAGGGAATTATTTACATGGACTATTGACATAAAGAAAAATATACTGAATAATGGATTGATCTTTTTTTCATTTTTTAATTTAAATCGCCTTCCTTATGAACTAGCAATGCAGTAATGCTCATGGACGGAGCAAATTTATACAATATATTTTTGTGCTATTATCTAAGGCTACAGGGAACTATCTGAACTTGCTTATATGAAACATAATTACACGTGTGTAGAGTAAATAGCACGAAAAGAAACATAGTTATGGATGAGCATGGACATAGGTAGCTAGTGGTTAAGCGGTTAATAGATGCTTTCATGAAGGCACTTATCATGGGCAAGTTGATTTATCTGCTTTTTATTCAAACTAAATATTGCTTGTTCTGACCTATCTATGTCGTTTATCAGTCAAACAAAAGCATCCTTGTTCCAACCTGGTTAGCTTGTTTTCATCCGGCTATTTTGTCCTTTTTTTTTTAAGCGGAACTAAGCCATAATTTTTTCCAACATGGCTATTGTCCCTGTATTTATATACCAAGCTTTTCTTGTGTGCATTTCTTTTAATTGTGTTGGTATTTTGTGTAATTCTGTGTTTCATGCATGCATGGGTGACTTTGCATAGAAAGTTTCTTTTAATTTTTTTTCTTATAACTTAACATAGAAATTGATATTATAATTTGGAACTTAACTATTACACTTTGTTTTCATTAACTGGATTCTAAAATTTCATGGAAATAATTTCTATCATGTACGGGTGTTTCCATTTGCTCTTTGAAAAGCATTGTTTCTATCATGGCTAAAAAACTTGAAACTGCAGTGTTAATATCATATGTCGCTTAGTAAATATATGGAGAAAATGATCAAAATAGTCCATGAATTATTTATGGTGGGCTATTTTAGACTTTGACTATCTGAGGTGTCTTATTTAGTCCCTTGACAACTTCTTAAATGTTATCCAAAATAGTCCCATGACTCAAATCTGACCCAAAATAATCCAACATAATGATTATGTTGAATCATATTTGAGGATTTAGGGGACTAAATTGACCCATGCAAATTGTCTAGGTATCATTTTATCCTTTTTATCATAATACTTGCTTTACGAAAACTCGAGCTTATTCAGTAACGGGTAAATTTTAGCCATCTTATTGTTTAATGAGATATTAAGCGTCATGTAGAAATATTGAGAAATGATTCGAGGTCATTGTGAAGTTATTGGTAGATGCTGTTTGGCATAGAATTTGAAGTCTGACATCAATTTTCAAAAATCATCTCCTACAGATAATTATAGTTCTCTGGATTGTTCAAATTAAAATTGAAGATAATGGTGTGTTTTACCTAAGCTGATAAACTATTTGAACTGAAGTTTTCTGGATTGTACAAATTAGAATGTTTCCTGCTGGGTCATAATTTTATTTGACCTAGAAAAGGCTTGAAAAATGTAAGGGAAGTATGGTTTTACCTTTTTTTTAAATCTTCAATTTTAATTTGAAAATTCCAATTCTTTCGCCAAAGACTACTATTGTTTGGTAGATCTCTTCGTTGGGTAAGATTGACAGTGTGGGATTTATCCCGGTCTAGATTTAAGAATTAAAAATTTTGTAATTTTTCATTGTCAGCCTGATTATGAAGTGTTAACCATTTTTCAAAGGTATGTCTTTTAGCTTTTTAGTAAGGAAGCACCTAAACTAGGGCCTTGATTATTGACATATTGTGCCATCCTCTAAATTTGATGGCTAAGTAAATCCCAAGACTATTACCCTCATATATTTAGCATTGTCACGTAATTTAAAGACATTTTTATGCAATTGAATATATGCAAGCATATAGTATGCATCTATTTTAATTCTAGATATTGGGTTTGTTCCTTTAGGCCATTTTATACCGGTCTCAACCTAGCTCATGCCTAAGGATTTATCCGACCAAAGCTTCTGTCCTATCCTACCAAGCTTGGACGAATGGATTAAGCATTTTGAGCTTTCCAAATCTAACATTCCTGGCATTCACAATGGTACTGCCTTCTCCTATGCAAGGATTTGCACAATGAAGTTTTTGAATGGTATATGATATTGAATAACAAGCATATGTGAAGAAAGTTGCCAGCTGGTAATTATAGATTGTTTGTCCAATTGTTATCTTTTTACAAAGTATGACCCTGCAGTTCATCCAACACTTGACTTAGAGCTGGCCTTACACAGGCACAACATGAATGATTCTCATTTTTTGCTTTGCTTCCTTTTTGTTATGCCCCAATGCAGCTTATGAAAGGCCATATTGAATTATACCCAAACAATAATAAAAAAGCATAGAGTACGAAAACTAAAGCACAGATGCTACTTCTCATGCTTCTGTAGTGCAACTCTGATAATTATCCAATTGACATCAAAATCAACAGATGTACTGTTATTATAAGGTAAGTGTTAATGATAAAAGATTAAGCAATCAACAATTAAGTTATTTATTGGTTCCAGCAAATTAGTTAATATTATCTCAAAATGTTTTTGGGTTCCATAACTGACCATATTTATTAACATTCCAGAGAATTCGCTAACATCATCTTAAAATAGTTTAAATTTAAATGCTAAAATCAGAAAATTGTCTTATGAATCCACAAAAATGGTATATATGAATTTGTAGCTTGATAAATATCATGCAGTCTTTGTATGTTGGAACATTTTTTTGGTTGCCATATTTCAGCCATTGTCTCTATGAACCCCCTATACATTACTATGAAATTGTACAACCAGACCTAAGGAAATTATCTTTAATTTTGCATGTACTATTCTTTTGAATTCCCAAGAAATTGATGATGCCTTTTTCTTGATTTTTATCTATTCATCTAATTAATTTTTACCTCATTTATGACCTTTTTTAGTGTTTCGTTGCTTTTCCAGCTCAAAAACTGTGGAGAATATTGGCCTCAGCCCGAAACCAACTACGGCATTTGCTGCTGTCGACATTGAGCGCTCATCTCTCATTTTGTGTGGTAATGCTTTTGCTGATGTAAATATTATTAAGGATGCTTTGTCAGCACTAGCTGCTCCGATAATCTCAGCAAGAGGGGGTCTTCCTCTTCTGGCAAGGTATGAATTATTTTTTTCTTCTCTAACTTGAAACTTTTCATTATATTCTTAATTACTTTTGAATGTTGCTTTTGTTAGGATTCTTGTGTCTGGTAATTCTGTCATTCTATTGTTTGCACCTGAAGATACCATCAAGAGTAGCTCAGATCTCCATGGAACACTACTTTCAATGGATGTTGGAGTTGTTCTCTCGTCTCATGGGGTTATGCCATTCTTCCAAACAAAAGACCGGACGGTGCCTAATGTGCTCAAAATGCCTGCGGCTATTATCTTTGCATCTGCTGACAGGTAGGTAAAAGTTGTCTAATGCATTTGTTTTTAAGGAGACATATTTAACATTTCATCTATGAGAGATTTTGCATACATTTAGTGACTACTACATCTTTCTTCATTAGGGCATTCTTTTAGTACTTAGTTTTTTAGCTCATTCTTAACGATTTTGATATAGTTGTAACTCATGAGTTCTGTGCATATTAGCGTCATTGAAGACATTAAATCCACCTTTTATTTGAGTCATTATTGCTATAATATTGTAAGTATTGAGCCAATCATACTGTCAAGGATTTATTTTGGAGAATGCCTCAACAGAAATGAATGGCAAAGAAGGTTTTATAAATGCACTCCAAATATGTGCTGTGTTACACATCCCATCTAGCCTAAAATTTCACTATTGAACTTTAACTAGCAAATTAAAAACATAGGTCAGGAAAAGTAAACAATTAAAGTTTCCTCACTAGCTTTTGTTGTGTAACCCTAAAACATCATCCAAAAGTATCCAACTTCAGTAACTATATAAAATAAATAAATAAAAAAAACTTCAGTAACTATATATCTTCCTTCAAAAAAAAAAAAAAAAAAACTTCAGTAACTATATCTGATATTCTGCAAAATACGAATTTTACATAGATGGGCAAAATATAACATCTAGCCGTGATGGCTAAAAGATGTATATGCATAAGATTTCTCCATGATAACATAATTAATTTATTCAACTCTAGAATCAATCAATAAATCAATGCCATTCTTCTAATCTGATGTAGGCAACCGGGGGGGGGGGGGGGGGGGGGTCAAAACAAGATCAAAATTTTTAAATCTTTGGGTTGTTGACTGCTCTCGGTTTTGGGCTTGGAAGACCTTGGTTTGCTAGCTTGGTTGGGTCCCTTGGGTGGCTGTTGTCTCTCGGGTTGGGCTTTGGTTATCAGTTTTGAGCTAATATTGAAGATCTGGTAGCTCATTAATGTTGAGCTGAAGTTTAGCTCATTAATTCTAAAAAGGTATGCTCATTAATTGAAGTATTGTGTAGCTCATTATGGTGGAAGATGGCTTTTTCTCTTCCCCTTGCTGCCTTCTCGGTTTCCTCTTGCCCTCTCGGTTTCTTGTGGCTTTTGCTCTTCCTGTGATTCCCTGGCTGGTCTCCCCTTGTTGCCTCTTCGGGTCCCTCACCTGGTGGCTGGATTCCCGTGGGCTTTGGCTGGTTTCCCGTGCCTGCTGTGTTGTTCTCTGTGCTGCCTCTTTGGGTCCTTTGCTGGTTGGTTTTCCCGTGGCCTTTTCCCTGTTTCCTGAGCCAGTTTTTGGGGCGGCTGTTTGGTGACCTTTGGCCTTTCATTTCCATAAATCTAATTGGTTTGGGTGGTGGTGCTTTGGCTGTTTGGTTCCCCTATCTTGCCTATAAAATTGAGATGTTTTGGAGGAAAAAAAATGTGAAAAATGTTATTTTTGGAAAGCTAGAAACCTGCGGGTTTATTTTGAGGATTGCTTGCGAGCAATCCCTCTTCGTCTTCTTGTCTCCTCTCTATAGCTTGCGAGCTATCTTCGTCTCGGCTTCTAACCTATTTCTTCTCTACGCAAGTTCCACTCCACGTGTATCCTTCTTCTCAAGCAAGTTTAGGAATTGTTATTTGATAAATGTAAGCGTCGTTTTTAAGATATAAAGTCATGTTTTGCTTTACAAGTGTTATGTCATGTCTTTTCTTTTACATGGTTGTAATTTTTTTCTTTTTTTAGGTCTCCAATGTGTTGTAGAGACCTAAACTTTTTTTATTTAGTTTTCTTTTTGTAGCCAAGGATTTTCTTGAATCCTTGCCTACATCATAATCACAGGTAACCTCGCAGCCTAGGATGGATAAATGGGTTTAAATAGAACCACCCCCATTTTCACTAGAACAGTAGAGTATTTTTTCCACTCACCATACAAGAAATACATTCCCTCCACACAACTATTAGAAATCAACCCCATTATATTTATTGCTTGGTATCCTCACGAGGCATCCCCTATTAAAATATTAACCATAACATGCTCAACAAAAATCACAAGTCAAACATTCTAATAACTCAAGTACAACTAAATGCAATTAAAGATGCCAACAAGGAAAACATGAAAACCTGCCATATCATGACCCAGCCTGAGACCTTGAGTACCAAGACAATAACAAATGATCAGATGAAAGTTGAGTTTTTTATATTCATAATCATTAAAACAAATTTCATATGAACAAATATTTCAAATTCACAAAAGAACCAAGGTTGTGAAAGCTAGACCGGACAATAAACCGGAATGAGAGATTCATAGTTCGATGGTTTTACTGGACTTGAACCGGTGTCGAACCGGATGATGTAATAAAATATTAATTTTTTAAAAATAATAAAATTAACATAATAATGATGCGATCATTTCAAATATGTGACAGAAAATTAAATAGAATCTAAAATTATGAAGCGTAAAACTTAATTAATTAAAAGAATTCTTTTTAAAATTAAAAAAATTGAAGTGTGAGTAACTAACTTCTTTATAATATTAAATATAACTTTTCCATCAAATTTTCTAGTCTCGTCCTCCAATAGGTTAAATTCTAAAAATGAGATGTTGAAATAAAAATTAATATCAACTAAATAACATGAAATATAAATAAAATAATTTAAAGTAAAATAAGAAAAAAATTATTTAAAAAAATTAATAAATTGAAAATGAGAACAAAAGTTATAAAGATGCTTGTACACTATAAAATCTTCAAAGATAATGGGAACACACATTCATGAAATTGAGATAAAGTAAACAATAGCTCTCAATTAACTGTTCAAAAATTAAAAATAAAAATGTCTAAGTAAATCTATAAATCATCTCCTAGATTTGCATCATCCAAAGCTGAGCCCTCAAATCTTCCATCAAAATCTTACGCCTAAAATCAATCGACAAAATCAGTTCCAAATATTTCATGTTCCATCTCCTACTTTTTCTAATACATCGTCGTCTGCAAAGTAGAATTATAAAACACTTTATATTTTGGGGGCCAGAGGAACGAGACAAAAGATGTACAGAAGCATGGTCTCTCGTCTTGTGCAGCCTCACGGTCGCTTGTCCAAATGCAAACAAGCTTGGCTCCTCTCGATTCCGCCCTTGCACATGCAAGAGGAGGCTACCGCGTGCTACAAGCTTCAAGGTTGCACGATCCCGCTTGATTCCTGCCCAAACAGAAGGGCAGAATTTTTTGGCCGCACTCCTCTCTCGTCCTGTTTGGTCGCACGCGAGAGGGGTTCATGAGACGTTCGTCTCTCTCGATCGAATACAGACTGCAGGATGAAGCACTCTCCCTCCTCTCAGTTGAACGTACGCAGGAATGAACAAGTTGGGAACCCACTCCCTTTCCTTTATGAGGGGAAGGTCGGGCCTTCCCTTCAGAAAGTCCAGTAGTTAAAAAAAAAAACTCAGAATTCTGGCTCTGGCCAAGATAATGAAGGCTCTGATACCATGTTAAATTCAGAGAATTGGAGAGGGAGAAACTTAATTTTATTATATAAAATTATCCATATTTATAGATCTTTACATGATATCTTAATAAAGAAACAAATAATTACAGAATCATGCATAATTGCCCTAATATAATCCTTCCTAAATCAGCCACCCAAATATGGAAGGAGATCGGCATGATCCAAGTGAGACTCCCACGGATTCCTATTCTGGCCGTTGGATCAAGTGTCAAGGGACGGCTGGGATTTAACAGAGATCGGCATTATCCGAGTGAGCCTCCCACGGATTCCCATCCTGGCCGTGGGATCAAGTGTCAAGGGATGGTTGGGATTTTTAACAATATCTTACCTAGAGTCCTCAACATTTCATAACAAATTTAAATTACTGTACAGATCCTCGAATCATACTTTGTTAATTTTTTGTTACGCCCCAATAGCCTATGTAACACCTTATTAGAACAAGCGTAAATTTAAGAAAAGCTTAGAGCAACAAGAAACTACAATATTTAAGTTTTCTTATTAGCTTTTGCTGCGGAACTCAGATATATACTTGATCGTAATTAACTGGAATAATAATATGCTTATTTGAATAATAATAAAAATAATACTATAGGGATGTGCAAGCCATGGTTCATAGGATTTATAATGTCTCCAATCACATGCCTAGCTCACAAACATGCTTTAGTGATCTATGTCCACTAGTTTTTATGAATAAAAAACTACGTCTTACAGAACAAATCATGCCTAATGGTAAGCCCGGCTAATAAGGCACGCTTTCAAAATATCACATTTATAAATTAAGATTTAAGATGCATGAACATACGGTTCCTCTTTGATAACATTATTAATTTATATAGTTACATGATCAATCTATAAATGCATGGCATCCTTTGCAATCGCAAGTAACCATACAACCTAAGGTGATTATATAAGCTCACACATGACCACTTTTTAATAGTAACCCTTACACTGGAGTGTTGCTTTCACCCGTAACAATAGTAACACACCCCCTCACATAGCTATAATGGCATCACGCCATTATGTTTATTGGCTTATTATCCCTGCGAGTCATCCATAAGCACTGGCCAAAATATCCACACTAACAATAACAGGTCAAACATTCCTATAATTTAATAACCACTACATCCATGAGGTCATCATGCTAATAAAGAATGTACAAAGGTAAACTTGGCATCATCCTGAGCTCACTAACTCCCTGCACATGGAAGGATGTAATCTATCAAGAACGCACTCACTAATGGAGAGATGCTTCTATCCACTAAATAAAAGCACATCTCTTAATTGCCTTAATACCATTTTAAAGATCAAAGGCTCAAAGCATATACATCCATTACTCATCATCTACACAACATACTCACATATTAACTTCATTATACGATTATTATCTCCCATCATCATTATCATTATCAATGCATGCAAGAAGCTTGCATGTGCAATGCATGGTAAGATCTTGTGCAAAGTTTAATAATTAGATCATAGATGATGTATATACAATTACTTAAAAATGCAAATAATTAATTTTATCAAATCAGAGACATCATATAAGGTTATTATGCATATCAATTATTGTCAACATATTATGTTTCTCATAGAAAATGTAATAACGCTTGAAGGATTCAAGATCTGAGATGTATAGATAAAGTTATATAACCTTCCAATATTATTATTTACGGATAAAACCTTGGCAAAAGGTAGTGCATGAGAAGAAAATTTTCTTGCTGAACCTGACACCTACAATTTTCTATCCTGGCTGCAGCACCGGCGCACTACCATCCATATCAAAGCTTTCACCAGGGCAAGCTGCTTATCATTTCCTGGCAGGTTATCAGGATGGGAAGTTCACGCCTGCATATATTAAGGGTCCATCCCCTCTTGAACCCCTAGCTCTTGCAAATGCCTTGCATTCCCAAGTATTGGCCAAAGCCTACTCATTTGCATTAGGCAAAGAACTTTGTTTTTTATTATACTGACTTGCTCACATCTTTCTCTTTGCAGTTAAAGGATAGTGAAATCCCAACTTTCTTGATTAATGTTAATGATGGAGGAAAACACATTAATGGTAAGATAACAAATAGCCTGTAATAATGTAAATTGAATTGGGGCTTGTTGGTTGCTGCTATCAGTATAATTGGTAGAGAGTCTGTTATGTGAATGCGATTAAGAATATGTTTTTTATTTGGTAAAAATGGCTGCGGATGCTTTTTTTTATATATATAAAGAATAATATCCTCGTTTAAATGGATGGGGGTATTTTAATATTTTTACAACTACCTTTTAAAAGCACTTTTTGGGAGTTATTTTAATACAACTTTACGAAATTACTGAATATTTCTTATGACAGGCAAGGAGCTTTTAAAATTGGTGCAATCATCTTTGTCAGCTGACTTACCAAAGAGTCAGCTTGGGGCTAATGATGCAAAAGGTGATCAATAGTATTTTCTTGTGTGGAACAGTTTTTCTCCTGAATTAGCTAGAGGTCTTAATACTGATTATTTCTGAATCTATGCAGTAGGAGAGCTTAAAGGAAAGTACAAGAGCTTCCTTTCTGGCAGGTTCGAAGAATTACCTGAAGAATTTTCTTTCTGATTATATTTATCGAATTAAGGGAACTGTAATATGTTTTAAAAATCTAATAAACTGTCCATATATTTATGAGTTCAAACTTGAGGAACATTGTGCTGATGAGATATTTTAACGCATTTTTTGCCTTTTTGGAATGGTGCTGGGCTGTTGATTAAAATTTTAATAAAATTTCCATGTTCTATTACCATGATTCAGAGGAACATGTAAAATGGTTTCTAGCTCGGCTACTCTAATATCTGGTATCTGATAAACTACGAGTGATTGTTGCACTAGGGATTAATTGAATAATTACTCAAACCAAGAAGCTGGATTTATTTCAAATATTGCAATCCCATGGTTGTCTACGACTTTGCTTGTGAGATTTTTCTGTAAGTGAGCACGCTGAGAAGGATTTTATTTTATTTTTTTGAAAGTTCATGTAGGTAATCAAAGTCATTTTTCTAAACATCGATTTTATTAATAAGTAATCAATGATCTCTAAACCAATAAAAGTTTAGAAGAAAACATTGGTAGGAACTTGTAAAAAAAAAAAAAATCTAAAAATCGGATCAAACACAGAATCTGACAAATCAGGTTAAGCTGTTGCATTGGAGAAGGATCATGAAATATATGAGAATCATCTTAATGGCTTCAAACGAGAATTGGTATTCAAATATACAAACAGGATGGGAGCCTGAGACACCTCGATGAATAAACATATTGCACGCCATAAAACAAATTTAATATATTTTAGGTTTTTTTTTTTGTAATTATGCAATAGTAATATATCCGAAATGGCTCTCAATACAAAAATTTAGAGGGCAGTCTTGATGTCTTCCAAGAAGTGGAGATGACAACTGCTGGATATTTGTGTCACATTACTTCCGATGCCATGAAGGAAATCATCACAAGCAGCAGCTCGAGAAAGAAGCTCGCTCAAAGGATTCTATCTTGGAGATCACTGATGAAGCTGGACGCAAAAGCTGTCAGTTTCTTTCCAGTCTCCTCAGCAACGTTCTTTAGTGATGATATGTCCTGTGACGCCTTCAGAGAAACAGATTACACGGTAAAGACGCTTGGTAAAAAGCATTTCTTCATCCAATTCAACCAAGTGCCCGATAACTCATCAACAAATGGACTCCAATTAAATGCAATTGTATTTTAAAACTAATTCGAGTATTCAGATTAATACTGTCGATAATGTTATCCAATATATTTAGCATCATATTTTATCAATTAATCTTAAGGAAGTTCTTGACACTAAAGCATATAGGAAAGCTGTATAAAGAATTACGGCTCTCCCAAGGAAGCACTATTCATTTGTTTTAGCATGGACATACTTCATTAAAGACTAAAATCAAACTCGCCCTCTCCCTTTCCAGCCATTATATTTTCATCAAGCAAAGCTCTAGTGCTGCTATTAGGTCTCACACTTAAAGCCTATGCTACAGAGATTGAAACTCGGGATCACTAAGACATTTTGTCAACTTTCATATTTGATACCCTTCCGTGATGCCTGATTATGCTAAACATAAATAAAGCAAATGTTTACAGAATTACCTGGAAAGAGAATCGGTTGATAAGATCTACGGCATTCAAGTCAAGCCCCGAGTCATTTGTGTTCTGACCAAAAAGATCAGAGCTGGATATGGCAGTTGAGTTCTGCACAGAAAAACTTCAAAAATCAGGATGCCGGAAAAGTCTTCTCATTCAACTATATAAACACAAGTACAAAAAACAAGGTATAATTAATAAATAAAAAGACTTCTTATTGAGCAGTTCAAGAAGACTTGATTTGCTTCTTTTATATGCGCTTTACGGAAAGCTTCAGTAAAGCTATGACATATCCAAAATAAATACAAGAGGGAAACAAAGCCTCTTCTATACTAGGGCATGTTGGTCCATTCAATGTAAGGAAATATTCCTTGAATAGTATAGTTCTTACCGAGAACTTTTGCAAAGAGGTTTTTGTGTCTTGTTCACTAGCTTTGTTCTGGTCACCAAAGAATTGTGCTGATGAGATGGATTTCGCATTTGAGAACTTCTGCCTTGCTTCACTGCTTTCCTGGTCCTGAAAAGCATCATTGTTACAGGAAAAAGACAAATCTCATCAAGTGATGGAAACTAAAAGAATATGCTATGCAAGTTCAATCACATGATTCCAACTGCACGATGCAAATTGACTGAAACAAGTTAAAAAAACGAGACTCTATACAATAACAGTACATTCCCAATCTCAGCCATCTGATCATCATATTGAAAATAATACTATTAATTAAAGATTTAAAAACCAATAACAATTCTAAAATTAAAAATAACCAAAACAAAAACCCAAATTGCATCAGGGATGTTAAGTCAATGTGAGTTCCGAAAATTTGCGCCCCGGCCTCTCCTAGCTCTTGGAGGTGTTTTAACAAGTTGAGTTCCGGGGTAAATTTTAGCAATGCATATTGGGTTTGTACATAAGACACTACCCAAAGATTTCACCCTCATTTTGCGAGGATTTTATAATCTGAGTTCTGATTTCCTATAAGTGCAAGCCCATATAGTTAATTACCCCTCCCAATAACGAGAGAGAACTTTCGATTAAGGCTAGTCATCGATCAAATACGTAGAAATACGTGTTATCTGGCATATAGTAGCAGTATGGGTTTGAGTGTTTGGAAGTTTGATATTTAAAATTGAAATTTTCATCATCTTGCACTTAAAGCGGATGATGGGGGAAGTGACGATGGACCTGATCAAGATCCCATGGTTCCGTCATCCTGAGCCATCATGGTCCTTGGTCTACTTAGTCAGAGGAGGTAGTCAACCCAACCTGACAGAAAGATCATTGTCGGCAGCCATAGATTGTATCGTCCAAGGGTACCTTATAGACCTGGGGTCAGTCTTTATCTAAGGGGACAAATTTAAATCCACCTTAGCTAACAAAGAGCTTTGTGCCCTATCAATTATATCATATTGATTCATATCTCAAGGATTTAATGTCATTGGAGAGCATACAGGCTCTGGCCATGACCGTAATTTAGTGGTGTCATTTGGCGGCAAACGACCCGATTCAGAGGGCCCTGGTCATAACCGTTTACCTGCAACGCTATTTGGTAATAAAATTGTTGGTTAGAGGACACGTGCCACGTCCATGCTGGCAAGAGACTATTTGAGAATGAATCCTAATGATATTCTCAACCAAACATTAGCTCTTTGTGAGCTGAAGTGATATTTGAATTTGTCCACCTCGTTTATTAGTTTTGGACTTGAAGATAATGGGGAAGAAATTAAAAAATAAAGTAAAACGTTTTCCTAGGATTAGATGGGGGCATTTAAAGAATATTAACAAAAATATTTTTGAGAATAAAATTTTAGATCTTAAGATTTTGTCTGTGCATGAGGATGCTAATGTTATGTGGGAAAAAGTGGCTAGTAATATTAAGAATATTGCAAAAGATGTGCTTGGAGTTTCAAAGGGAAAAGCTCCTAATAGTAAAAATAGTTGGTGGTGGAATCCAAATGTGCAAGAAAAGATTAAAAATAAGAAGATTTGTTATAAAAATTGGTTTAATTGTAAAAATTCTGATAATTGGAAATTATATAAAGAGGCACGTAAGGAATCTAAGAAAGCAATATGTGATGCAAAGAGTTTAGCTTTTAGTGATTTATATAATAGATTAGATACTAAGGAGGGAGAAAGATATATGTATAAGCTAGCCAAACAAAGAGATAGGAGTAGTAAGGATTTAGTTCAAGTGAAGTGTATTAAGGATGAAGATCAAAAAGTACTTTTTTTAGAAGATGATATTCAACAAAGGTGGATGAGATATTTTGCTAAACTTTTTAATGAAGAATGTGAAAATAAAATTGACTGTAGTGACCTTAGCACCTTAAATGAAAATAAAGATTTCTGTTTTTATCGGCGTATTAGTAAAACCGAAGTTAGAGAGGCTTTAAAGAAAATGAAGGGTGGAAAAACTGTTGGACCTGATGATATTCCAATAGAGGTGTGGAAATGCTTAGGAGATGAAGGAATTTCTTGGCTTACTAAACTTTTTAATACTGTTTTGAAGACTAAAAAGATGCCAGATGAGTGGAGAATGAGTGTGTTAATCCCTATTTATAAGAATAAAGGTGATGCACAAGATTGTGCGAATTATAGAGGAATTAAGTTAATGTGTCATACTTTAAAACTATGGGAACGAGTTATGGAGCATAGGTTGCGGCGTGATACTAATGTTTCTCAAAATCAATTTGGATTTATGCCGGGTAGGTCTACTATGGAAGCCATACATTTATTAAGAGGTTTGATGGAGAAATATAGAGAGAATAAGGAGGATTTACATATGATATTTATTGATTTAGAAAAAACATATGATAAAGTTCCAAGAGAAGTGCTATGGAGAGTTCTTGAAAAGAAAGAAGTTAATAACGCTTATATTCAAATCATTAAAGATATGTATGCAGGAGCTATTACTTGTGTTCAAACACAAGGTGGTTTGACCAAGTATTTTCCTATTTCGGTTGGATTACACCAAGGATCAGCCTTAAGCCCATATCTTTTTGCTTTAGTCATCGATGTTCTCACTAGACATTTGCAAGAGGATGTACCTTGGTGTATGCTTTTTGCTGATGATATTCTTCTTGTTGATAAGACTAGAGAGGGAGTTGAAGGTAAACTAGAATTGTGGAGGTCAACCTTAGAGTCTAAAGGTTTTCGCTTGAGTAGATCTAAAACGGAATATATGGAGTGTAATTTTAATAATAATAAACCTAGTGAGGGCATTGTGACTTTGGCCGATCAAGTCATTAATAAGAGTACACGTTTTAGATATCTTGGATCTATTGTTCAGAGTGATGGTGATATAGATGGGGATATTATCAGCAGAATCCAAGTTGGATGGTTGAAGTGGAGGAATGCATCGGGCTTATTGTGTGATAGAAAAGTACCCCTCAAACTTAAGGGAAAATTCTATAAGATGGTGGTGAGACCTGCAATGCTTTATGGTGCTGAATGTTGGCCATTAAAAGAGAAGCATAATTCTAAGTTAAGTGTTGCAGAGATGAGGATGCTTAGGTGGATGAGTGGCTTTACCCTTAGAGATAGGATACGAAATGAGCATATTCGTGAAAAGGTTGGAGTAGCTCTAGTGGAAGATAAGATTAGAGAGAGTCGCCTTAGATGGTTTGGTCACGTAAAACGGCGGCCTCCCGATGACCCGGTTAGGAAAGTAGAGGTCTTAGATTTGACTTATGTTAAGAAAGGTAGAGGTAGGCCTAAAAAGACTTGGTTAGAAAATATTAGAAATGATCTTTCTTTATTAGATTTAAACGAGAATTTGACTTTTAATAGGACACAATGGAGAAAAAGGATTCATGTAGCCGACCCCACGTAGTGGGATAAAGGCTTGATGTTGTTGTTGTTGTTGTTGTAGCAAACTGTTGCGGAGGGTGGATAGATTTTGCTTGAAGTGTTTGATGGTTGAATTTTAATTTTTAAATATTTAGATTTTGATATTTTTGAATTTTTTGATTTTGTGAGTATTTAAAAAATATTTTAAATATTTGAAATTAACCCATCCGGTTGAGATTTTCTATCAATATAACCATCCTCAGAGTGTCTTTGAGGTCATTTGAAAATATCTGTATTTTGTGAAAGTTTGAGGGCATTTGAAAATATTTGGAATTAACTCCTTCGGTTGAGATCTACGTTCAATACGGCCATCATCAGGATGTTAATGAGCATTTTCACTTATTGATTGGATCTTGTCGACAGAGGATCAAGTCTGTTGTCGGCTTTAGGTTCTGTTAATGAATTTCTTGATTACAGGAACGTATGAAAACAAATATTCCGGTCAACATCGTGACCGTATATTTGTTCAATGGTTCGAGCTGTATCGACTTCTATCCACTCATGCAGAAGGATCAGGCTCGAACTTAGGTTTATTGTCTGACCCAGGCAGCATCCCTAGACGTTACGTGTGTGCCCACAATACACTCGTCAGGGCCCATGCGGGTGTGTACACACATTGTATGTGGATAACGGATGCTTGGCACTGCTACATTTATTATCATTTTTCTTATATACGTTGGTCCATTAATTGTTGCATTAGCTCACATATATTTCGGTGTTCATAGGGAGCTGTGGCATGTATTAGCGAACTGGTTGATAGCGGTTGTAGAGAGGCTATTGAATTCATAGCCTATACATTGTCGCCATTCACAAGCGAATTGGTGCATTTACTTGTCAGCTAATTGCTGTTGGTGGTAAATGAGCTCTTTCCACCATAGCCTTCTCCCATTCAAATCTAGCCACATTACATTCTTCGTACTTGATTGTGGATAAATTATCACGTCACTATGTTCCGTCATTGTCTCAAACCTCTCAAACATATCTTGCACTCCTCATCTGTCAACTTCCTCTGCTTGCAAATAGCTAGTGTCTTTTGCCTAGCATAAGCTATAGAAAGTTAATGTGTTGTTACATGTCTCCTATGTTCCGGAGTACGATTGTGTTAATTGCCTCTTATTTTTGTGGGAAATCGACATATTTGATTGGAGTAGGGTCACTATCAAATCATTCTAGTTATGTTCCTCATGATTATACCCTTCATTGCTACATGTCCTTTATAAGTGTATATTTCATGTCAATTAACTCTATCCAGATAGCTTGAATCTGGTTCATAAGAGTCTTGTAGCATTATTTGCAATCAACGTTATCTGTTTGCATCATTTGTTCGCTTCATATTGGTTGTTCATGATCAAGGTATTATGCATCATTACTTGTAATGATTTCTATTGAAGAAAGCTTCGAATCGTCACTTGCAATCTGGTTGTATTTTTACTTCAACTTCATTAATTGATACATATGAACAAGTTTTATTAATGTTTTGTCCGTCATTGATCCTTCATTTGATTTTTGCTCGAATGGTCATGATTGTCATTTAATGTTTGCATCTTCATCCTGATCACGTATTCATCAATTTTATTTGCACAACCAAATTCATTGATTAACACTTATATATCCAAGGTGATTATTGAAGTTCGATTATGCAAACTTAATTTCTTCTACATTGTTCATTTGAGTCCAAAATAGATTCCCTATAGTCCATGCAAGTTCAAGTCCCCTGTAGTCTTGTTTAATTCAATTTCTTCTTGATCAAGTTTGATTTAAGTCTGATGCTCATTCAATCATGTTCATATTAAGTCCCTTGTATTCGTTCATTTTTTGTTCAAGTTCAAATTCAATTCAAGCCTCTTGTATTTATTCATTTGAGTTCAAATTGAGTCATCGTTAATTGTTTAAGTTTTGTGCGTCGTCAAACGAAATTTCAGCAGCCTCCCGACATCTCCCCTATTTGTGGAGAAATTACATGAGTCCTAGCCTGACCTCCACATCAAGAAAGACGTGTATGATTGGTGTCATGTGACACCTAACACCGCGACTATAGTCTTCACCCCCACCACGTCAAAAAAGGCGTGTATGGAATTCACAACTCTTCATGGATTCAAACTCATGCACTCATTAAGTAATACATTCCAATTATTATGTGAGCACCACTTGGGAAGTCGCTTATGGATTCTATAAAACATTTGAAAGAGGCCATAAGAATAAATGTCAAGTCTTTACGAATTTTATTGTATAGAGGGATAGAGCTTTAAGGAATGCCATGAACAGCTCATTCAAACATTTGGAATCAGAAACATTGCTATGAATGGAACCTACCAAATACCATCGAGGTTCTAATTTTAGAGCACGTATTGTACTCATGCTGTAAAACATGGCAACCAACTTCTGAGATTTTCATCTAACATTAGAGGAAAGAAATGCAACAAAAAGATCTAGAATAGCACAAACCCTTGAACCTGTTTAGCCAGAAGGGCCATCCTCATACCCGATTAGTCTTTATTTTCTAATTCACCCATCAAAATTCCTGATTCAATGATGACAGAACTGAAGTTCCTCTTTGCTACCCTCCAGTGTCATCTTCCATTGCCTCATCATCTCATAAAAAATTTTGTGGTTTACCACCAAAATCGCAAGTCCCATTCCTCTCTATTCCAGCTATTAAAATCTTCATCAACCTCTAGCCATCTACGACTGCATTCATAGGTCATCCCTCTTCTCAATAGATCAGGCATCCCTACACAGTAATTCTTTTTCCCTTAACAACCTTGCACGCTCCTATTTCTCACCCTTTACACTAGAAGAGATCGTATGTTTCTCTTCACCTCTATTTTATCTTTCCCTACTATCTCCCATTTTACAATCTCCCAACGTAATTCCACCTTCCCTACAACTATGGATTGTGTATCACACAATATCTATAAATTCATATTTTGTTGTTTCTATGCTGTTTAGTATGGACTACAATCACTGTTAATCTCACAAGGATGGAGAAGCTGCTCTGCAAGTTAGTTGCCTGATGTTGCCAGTCCATGTAAGAGTTGCATGCGTTGCATAGCGCTTTTCATCACACATTCTTTGCACAAACAAGGACTATGATATGTAAATTTCGAACAGAAAAAGAGTCGATCAACATCACCAGATGATGACTACCTTTCTTTTTTTCATAATAAAAACTTTATAGTTCCTGTGCATGCTAGTTCCACGCTAATTTGGTGCTTCATGTCCAGTGCTCATAGACCTATTATATGTTGGAATTTTAGCCCATTACTTGAGCAACTGAACCATTAATGAGAGTTGAAATATCAACTTTAAGGATGACTCCAGAAAGCTTGCATTTACTTTTCATGCTAATAAAAATCTATTGAAACACCAAAGGAATGATTTTTCTTGTCTTTGGCTCTTGAGTATGTGATTTTGGAAGAAGTTGACAACCTTTTAAAAATTTTTGAAGACTTCGGTGGAATTGCATATTGCAAAGTCATTTATGCTCAAGAAGAAGTGATAAATATTGGCCTGTTCTTATCAAAATTAGATCGGAAGAGGTCTATGTCATATGCTTGATGAAAGGGTTGATAATATTGAAGAATACGTGAAAAATGAGACATTAGATAAGCAAATTTTATGATAGTCAATACATTGTAGCGTTATGGAAACCTCTTAGCTAAGAACAGACATTGACTGAATCATTATCAAGGCACCTTTGGATGTCCTTAGTGTAATCGAAGGTAATAAATATAATTAACGTAAACTTAGTTGTAGGACGCAAACTTGTAAATTAACACTCTCACAGGCATACACAGGTGGTAGTGAATGAAATGTGGAAAGAGGTTAAAAAAACTTTTGAATCATGCCTTGCCTTCCCTTATCCTTAATCAAGTTATTGTTATCATTTAAACAGAATATGCTAGCTCAGTTCCTGTACATCAACGCATAGTAAGATGTGTTAAGGGATTTTTCCCCCCTACACCACCCCCACATTCCCCACCCCACACATTCCCAACTACTCTCTTTCTCGTAAATTTCCTTTCTGACCTTCCAAAGTAACAAAGGCAAACAAATTGTGAAGTAACAATATCCCTTGATCTGCTGCTCACCAACCAAAAACATTTGTCACCAAACACAAACAATGGTATAAAAAACTTTTGTGGCTTGGAAATGGTTCAGGGTTCTTAGAGTCCCTATCATCACAAAAGAAAACAAAGATCCCATACCAACAAAGCCTTCTGAACTTCAGCGGAATAATACACATCATATGACGATGAGATAACAGAGCATTTCCCTTCATCTTCATCAAGAGATACTAGCATTCCACAATAACACGAACTAGAGTGGGATTATTTTCCTTCATATCAAACATGAGAAGGCAATTATTAAAAATTTCAACTTTGCAGATGTCATACGTGAAATTTTTAACCAATAAACGTTTAAACTATTTTCCTTAGATCTGGAAAGGATAAATACTAGCTAACAACCAGAAATCAGAAGGCACTGTATGAAAAAAGTCAATTGCTATACACGTCAGTTTAAATGACAAATTTACGAGAAAAATTCAAACATATTAACTCATTAAAGTAATATCAAATATTGCACCTGAACTTTTGATGAAATAGAACTTGATTTCTTATGAGATCCACTGTCCATTCCAAAGTCTGAAAAGAAGCTTGAAGTTTTTGGAGGAGCAACATGGCTCATTACTTGAGTTCCTCCTGAGCTACTCTCAGTAGATGGATTATCTGCATACTCAAAACGAGAAGGAAAAGATGAACCAACTGTAGGGGCTGAACTGATCGAGGAAGTTAGAACTGGTGCTGGTTCTTCAGGTTTCTGATCATAGAGGCTTTCATTTTGCTGCACAATGATAATGCATTTTAATGAGATAATCCTTATGTTTCTTCAGACAAGAGGATGGTTGTGAATAAAAAATAGATGTTGCTGGAGAAGAAGAGTAGAGAGAGTTGTTGGAGAAGAAGAGTGCATTAAACACAAGTGAGAGAGAGAGAACTGGGGTTGTAAGGTTGGCATGGCTTTGCAACTTGTGCAAAAGCTGTGCTGCAAAAAGCTGCACTGCAGAAGAATGTTGATCATTGCATGGAAAATTGCATCTATAACTGCTAAATTAGATGGGATTTGTAATGGAAAATGCATTCAACATAATCAGATACTTAGTCCAGTAAACAAGAGCATCATGCAATATTCCTGTTGAATTCTTTATTTTTTAGTGGTCCCCCAAGCAGGCCATGAAAGAGAGTTAGAGATTCAACTTTCTCACCAGATGTCTTGTCATATAGTTGGTAGTACATGAATAACAAATAAAAAAAGCCTATTTCTATGGAGATACAAATTGGCCAGACAATGTCTATAGAATTAAACCTTTTAGGGTTCAAGTGACTGTCCAAATGCTGCAACACAGAGGGGTTTTAATCATTGCTGCTAATGTTGCTGTTATAACTGCTAAATTAGAAAGGGTGGTGTTCAATGGGAATAATAAAACATACAAAATCAGCTATTTAGAGCACAAAACAAGATCATGCAACAGTCCTATTGAGTTATTTTTTGCAGTGATCCCTAAAACAGTTCCTGAAAGACTCTGAGAGACCATCTTTCTGACCATACTTCAACTGCCAAACTGAAGATGCAAATAGCAATATTATATTAGCTTAGAGCACGAATAACCAAAAAAATGCCACGGTTTAACTATGGCTATAGAATTCAACCTTTCAGGCTCAAGTGACTGATATTATCAGATAATTGATTGGAATTAGTACTTTTCATAAGAATTTTTTTTCTGCTACAGAACATTCACCTTTGTGGTGAGCTTTCGAACACCAAGGCCCCCAGATTTGCCACCTTTCTTTGAGCCAATGGGTTTCTTAATAACTACTGAATGAGTAGGAGCTCTAGGAGAATGAACAGTATCAGCAACCTCATGCTTTTCATTCGGTTTATCCTTGCTTTCTGATTCTGAAAAATTCAGATCGGGAAAGCCATCAGCAGCACGTGGTGATTGGGATGCAGTAGGAGAAGATGGTAAAGTGGTATCATCTGTGGAGCTTTTGGCAACTTCTTTTGAAAGCAACTGCCGGTATAACTCTGCAGCTCTGGATGTATACTTTGCCTCAATTTTCCCACCATCCGTCCATCCATGTTGTTTGAAGAAAACATGGGCACGAGTATTACCACCAAAAATCATCAATTTCAGTTGCTCAGGACTCCATGAATCCAAATTTGTTGACCTGTCAATCATTTAAAAGGAGCTTCTTCGTATTAGAATATAAACCTCCTTGAGGAAAAATTTGCATCTTATGACTGGAAATTTAATTTAATGGCAAAAAAGAAACAACAAGACAAACTCCAAAAACAATCTTAAAATCATTAAAGTCAGTTACTTCAAAATAAAAAAGGTACAGCAATAATCAAGAAAGTTAACAAATTTCAAAACCATTATGAGGATCAGATTTGTTATATAAAATTTGAGAACTTGAATTGGCGGATAAGAGAATTAACGGATAAAATGATTAGAAGAAAAATCAAAACTGCTTGCTTGCAAAAAACTAAGGAAAATAAAATAAATGAAGGACATCAGAGAAATATATAACATATTGCTTTTTGAGAGAGCTAATAATAAGAATAGGCTAGGCATAAGTTGAAGTCAAGGATAAACTTCTTGAGGTGCAGAGTTATTGATAGGGTCATTATAGTTAACACTATAAATGTGATTAGAGTTTATACTCCTCAAGATGGATTAAAAGATAGTTTGAAAAATTAATATTGGGGCAAGATGGAAGACTTATTAAAACATAAACTTAACTATGAGACCATACTTGCTAGAGGTGATTTAAATTAATAAGTTGCTCCTAGTAGGATAGGCTATGAGATAAATTCATGGGGGGAAGGAAATAGATGATAGAAATACAAGAGAAGATATATTTGATTTCACAGTAGCATACAAAATTGCAATGGAGAATAAAAAATTTAGAAAATGACAATAACAATCACTTACTTCTATTAAAGATAAGATTGTGTAAATAAAATATATATAGGTCCCTGTACAATTGTGGGCTCCGAATATTAGCACCCCGATCTCTTAGCATCCTTTTTTATTGATGGGAGAGTTTTAATGAATAAGGCTCTGAGATAAACTTTTAGAAGGCAGATTGAATTTTAGATAAAAACTACCCAAAGATTCGTCCTCATTTTGCAAGGATTTTCTGAGGTCTGATTTCTCATAGGCACAAGCTTTTATGATTAATTACCACTCTCGATAACAAGAGAGAACTTTCGATTAAAACTAGTCATTAGATAAGCACGAAGTACCTAGTAGATTGTAGCAATAGCTTTAGGGTTTTGAAATAGGATTTGTACGGTTTCTAGGATTTAAAATTTTATCACCATAAAATTAAAACGGGTAATTGGGGAATGTCAGCGGGCCCGATCAAGATCCCATAGTTCCATCGTCTCAGGCTATCATGATCCCTAGCCTACTTAGTCAGAGGAGGTAGTTGATTCAACTTGATGAAAGGATCCTTGTCGACAATCATGGATTACTTCATCCAATGAGACCTCGTAGACTTGGGTGAATGTTTGCTTAAGGGAACATATTCGAGTCAACCTAAGCTAACAGAGAGCTTTGTGCACTATCAAGTATGCCATATGATTCATTACTTAAGGGTTTAAAACTATTGGGGAACATATGGGCTATGGTCGTGATAGTAACTTAGTGGTATCATTTAGCGGCAAAATCACTCAATCCTAACAGTTTAGCTGTTGTACCCTCTAACAGAGAAACCACCAGTTAGAGAATACGTGTCACGTCCTTAATGGAAAAAGATTGTTTAAGAATGAATTTTAGCGATACATTTGACATGACACTCGGTCTTTGTGGGCATAAGTTATTATTAAATTTATCATCCTCGACAAACAATTGCGAATGACAAATGAATTTTTACTTTAAGCATTTAGGTGCTTAATTTCATTTTGAATTTTAGATTCTAATAAATATCAAACTATGGGTTTTTATTGAAATATGCACCCATGAGTGACTAATTTTGAGTTTTGGGGGTATTTTTAATAATTAATGTGATCCCCTCTGGTTGAGATTCACATTCAACATAGCCATCATCCGGGTGACGTTGAAGTCACTCTAAAATACTTGTATTTTCATAAAGATGTGGGAGCATTTAAAATGTAGCCCCCCCTCTCTAATTGAGATTTATATTCAACATGGTCATCATCGGAGTGAGATTAAGATCACTTTAAATATTTGTATTTTCATCAGGATTCGTGGGTATTTTATTATATAGGATCCCTTTGATTGAGATTCAATTTCAACATGGTCATCATCGGGGTTTTGATAACTTTATTTCGTATTTCAAACATTGTGTCTCTATCTGCCCGCTAATAGAAAATCAGGTTCCACTAGTGATTTTAAGGATTTTCATTAGGCGTTAGAACTAAGAGTTACTATTTTAATGGATGATTTTTTTTTAAGAAAGCATTAAAGGACTAATGTGAAGTTGCAATTTAAATTTTCTCGGTGGGTTTTACAATTGTATAATGTATTTATACATCCCCATTACATTTGCATATTGCATATATACATTCATGCATTTGCATAATACATATATACATACCCAATGCACTACATGTTGCATTCATGTATTTTAGCGTATTTTGCAAAATGCACTTGCACGACTTTCAATGCATCTGTATGATATTTGCATATGACATCAGGTGCACTAATTGTATTTGCATGCTTGTCGAGATAATTTTGGTGAGATTTGAATATTGCCTCGGGATACATACATATGTAATAAAAATATCCGCATTTAATTATTTTGCTCACCTTTGAATTCCTTGCATGAATTTCTAAGCATTATATATTAGACTTTAGCTTTACTTTGCAAAATTCGTGCAAGTAACAATCATATAAGTTACATATTTTCACCTTCATATTTGTAAAATTAGGAATTTTATCAATTTTCGGATACCGCCTACTATGCGCTTGTACGAGGGATTACAGATCTGGTGACAAAGAATACAATTTTAGGAAACAAGTTTGGAAACAAATATGAGGATAGGTATATGAAGGTACATGCACGAGTCATACTCTTGGCATTTAAATGTATTATTTTATTATAATATAGGTCCCACATGAGATTCTCGCTCACCTTATAGTTATGTTTTAGTTTTTCTAAATCTCAAATTTCAGTGGACATTCCGACAACCTCCTGACATTTACCCTATTTGGGGGAAATTTTGAGGGGCTGAGCCTACCCACCACGCTAAAAAAAATGTATATAGCTGGTGTCAGGTAATGCCACGGTAGAATTTTTATAACCCCACCATGCCATAAAAGGCGTGTATAAGATACTGGCACGAGAGATCTATGTTAGCTCTAAACACCCGTTTGTGTCGCATAAGCCGCTAATGAGACACCTACAATGCTGAGAAAAGTGTGTATATGATTTTCCCTATAGCGATGAGGACATAGCTCACAGGTTCGCCTGCTGCATTGCACACTTTGCCTATGAGTCTCCACCCATCACGCTAAAAAAAAGCGTGTATAAGCTCTTTCACGTTACGCCAAGCGTATAGTTAGTGGGGTCCACCCGTGACATTGTAAACGCTACCAATGAGCTTCTACTCACCATGTTAAAAAAAATGTGTATCACTTTTCACTCGCGACTTAGAATGCATCGTCACCATACTTGTCAATGGAGAATGGCGCACCACGACACAAAGTTCCCTGTAGGGCTATGGCGCATAAAGCACAGTGCGACACCAACCATTTTAAATATAGTGCACAATGTAAAATAATTAATATATACCATTAAATAATAAATAATATGTTGATTAGAGCAAAATTTAGGCATAAATATCATATCAAATAGCAAAAATAAAAATATTAAATCCTACATAAACTTACATTTATAGATTTGAGCAGTATTTAAGCATATAGCCAATATATTTGGGCAAGCTTTAAGCATATAGCCTAAATCTCGCCAAATAGCAAAAATGATAGCTTTAAATCCTACTAAAAAGTTAAATCTTGAAGTGATATGGAGGATTGCTCTCTTTCTAGAGAGAGAAAGGGTGGGAAAGAGAGGCGCCATTTTGTTTTAGTGTCTTAGGGGAGGTGAAGCTTATGGATTGGTTTGGACATGGTGGAGATGAATCTAGAGAGAGAAACCTTTTTCTTTTTCTACTTAGAGAGAGAAAGTGGGGAGAAAGAGAACTTATAATTTTTTTATGAGGAATTTGGAAGAGATGGTGCTTAGGGAAACGTTTTGAGGTGATTTGGAAGGGTTTTAAAGAGAAAATTCATTTTCTCTCAAATATTGGAGAGAGAGATGAAGGAATTTTGGAGAATTTTTTGCTGGGTGGAGGAGATGGAGATGGATTTGATAGAAATCATTGAGGGAGATTGAGAGGTGGAGAATGAGTTCTTTCTCTCTCACTATTTTGTGAGAGAAAGAGGGGAGATTTTTTATGAGAGGATTTGAGTGGGGTGGAGTTTGGAGAGAGATCTTGAAGTGATATGGAGGATTGCTGGAGAGAATGAAATGTAATTGAGCTTTCTCTTTCTCTATTTAGAGAGAAAGAGGAAGGGGATTTGTAGAGATTTGAGTGAGGGCTTTTGGTGGCAGAAGATTTATTAGTGGAGGAAGATGGGTTAAGGCTTTTGTAGAGAGAGACTGATTATAGAGAACGTGAAGTTGTGAGGTAGAAGGAAATTGGTTGTAGAGTTTGATTAGAAGGGAGGTGGAGAATGTAAAGGTGGTGGAATTTTTATGATAATGAGTTAGATGAAGAGAATTGTAAGATTTTTTTTATTTCAATTTTTAGATAGAGAGAGGGGGAGAGAGAGAGAGAGAGAGAGAGGTTAACCGACCGGAGTCAAGTGGCCGGAGGTGGATTCAGGTTGGTGGCTAGATGAGCTTCAGCCGGCTTAGAGACGGCGACGGGATTAGCACCGGTGGGTGGGATGTGGACAACAGGATAGGCGCAGGGGAGGCCAACGATCAGGTTGGGTCATGCGACCTTATGCGTGCAACAGAGAGAAGATAAGTAGGGCGAGTGGGAGAGGTCGATCAGTCGGCTGGGTATGGTGATTGGGCCAGTTAGATGCGAATGACACCGGATTGGTGGCGGAATGGTCGGTGAAGGAGGCAAGCATGACGAATCACACAAATAGGGAGAGAGGAAGAGGGGGAAAGGGGGGGAGGGCGGGCATGGGAGATGAGGGAGAGTGAGGTTCTGTTGTGAGAAATATGGGGCGACTGGAGTTAAGTGTATGTGAGTGATTGAGAGAATAATTAATTTATTAAATTAGGGTTTAGGTATTAAGAATATTCTTTTTTTCCCTTACTTTTTTATTTTTAGCTAAAAGGACAAAAATGTCCATTCGACTGCAATGAAAGAGACAAAGGACAAGTTGCAAGAACATCTAATTTTTTTTAATATATTAATAATATTAAAACTATTTTTTATCATTTAAAATTATGTATTTTAAAATTTAAACTAAAATTTTAATTTAAAATTTAAGAAGTTTCTTTAACAATAATTAAAAAATATTTATTTTAAGTATGTATGCACTAGCTCGCTGATTTTTCCTCGCTCGCGCATATCTAATTCACCTCGTTTTGTGAACACAGGTAAACTTTTCCGTTGATTTTCTCGTGCCGGTGCCCAAGCAATATAAGTATCTTTTTCGAGGTTTAGGGGCATTCCTAACATGCTCGTGTTATATGTTTTGCAAACAGAGGTCATTCAGACAGTTTCGTGTATCGTCACTTACTTGATTTGACATTTTTTATCTTCTCCGCTTGATTTTCTTGCGAGATGTCTCATTTGGATAATTATGACATTTCGGTCAAATTGGCATGATCTAATTTGCAATTGGAGGTCATTTCGAGTAGTTTTGTACATTGTCGTCATATGTCGATTCACCTCATATGGTATCTCGTCAATAGATCGTCGACCTTGTTGGGTGTTCTTATCTTGCTTCTTAGATATATTTTAGGGGTCAACAATAACATATGTAAAAGATACACCAAAACGATGTGTAAATAAAATTAATAAAAGAGGATTAGGATAAAAAGGGATAAACCAAAAGTAACTTAAATAAAGTTGTTAAAAAAAAGAAAAATAAGTTTAACACTTCAAACAATACTCTATAAAGACAAATGATAAATAAGGATTCATAAAGAATAATTTGGCTAAACAATAGTAAATCAACATAAATCTTCATTGAAATTTTATAAAAAAAAGTTAAAGCAACATAAATAACTTAAAAGAGACATCAATACAAAAAAAAGGGTGTAATAATCAAATAAGACTTATTCATATTTTGAAAGTGAAATTAAGAAAATCCAAAGACAATTAGCATTGGTTAAAGGAAAAATAAATGGTCTTATAGATAGACTTTGGGAACCAATAAAAATTTCGAAGACAAAGGTGATTTGACACAACCCTTTAAACGAGACAACAAGAGTATATAATAAGAAGATTAGGTGAGCTTTCTTGCTAAAGAAAACTCTAATCAGATTTTTTTCCCCCAATGCTTATTGTTTTCTACAATAGGTTTACTAAAATACACATGGTTCCTATAGTGTCCTCGGTTGCTACAATGCTCAGGAGTGGGGAAGAAAGAGAAAATATTTTGAGAGAGTTGGAATTGCTTTTTCTTGCAATAAATAGCCTTGCATCACAACAAATAGCACGAATGAATTTAAATTTAATTTTATATTCTCTTAAACTAAATTCATCAAATAACGAACAACATTATCCCTAACTCCAAAATGTAGGATCCCTCCTACACTAACTCCACAAAATAAGAAAATCATATTTAAATTCAAAATACAAATTTGTTAAAAATAAGTTCAAAAATCAAAAATCACCCAAACCCTATTTATTCTTATTGCCATCCAATCATCCAAATTTCTTGCCTCCCAATTTTGGCCATTAGGAATTCAATTGATGGAGCCTTTACTTGTGGAATCTTGATGACTGTCTTCCTATCCAACACAGTGATATAAGATTTTTTTTCAACAAGATCATCCTAGACCACGACTCCCCATTTAGGCTAATTTGCTCCTATAAATGAGAACTTTTTTTCTTTTTTGCCTCTTGTCCTTGTTCTTTTTGCTCTTCCTAGTAGCCTTGGGTTTCTATTTTTTTTTTTTTTGATAGTTCATCCTTTTGGAACAAATGTGGATCAACAATTAAGATGACTCTTTATATGCCTTTATCAAGAAGAGAGCTCCTGACCCTCCCTCAGAACCTTCTGACTTGCTGCTCTTCTCCATCTTTTGTGAAGGTTAGACAATAAATTGACAAACTCTCTATTTTTTTTCTCCTTTACAAGCACAACTTTTTTCCTTCTTTTAGAGAAGACAAATCCCAATCTCACAGATATAGACTACCCAAATTACATAAAAAACATTTAATAGTACAACTTCATAGACCAACTCATCAATAAGATCTTTAGAGAAAGCAAACAAAGAGTACATTATCAAGTGACTCGACAAATTTTACTTCTCTGAAATCAACTCAAATGATAAGTCTTTGAATGTTGAGTAGTGACTAAACCCAATCTCTCAACCAAAGCTACAAGGATAAGATTCTTTTGATGACCTAAATCTAAAATAGAATCGATGATGGTAGATTTTGTTGAAGCTTGCGGTGGAATAAATTTCTACTTATTTTAAAGTGAGAAGTGGAAGGGATCATTTTTATCTTCTTGTCTTCCCATTTTGAACTCTTTTATGGATATAAATTTCTACAATCCTTATGCTTGTGCCAAGTTTTTTTGCAATAGCTACTTGGTGGATTATGTCTTCCTCCACTGCTGCTAAACTTTAAATCTTAACCTTCTTCTTTATAGTTCCAAGTTGAGATTTTGTCAAATTGAAGGAGTCATGTTTCTTTCCACAAGTGCTATCACTTTTGTGCTAGCTTCAAGGACATCAACAATTATAAAAAACTTCAATCATGTGTAAATATTCTCATAATGCCCTACTACATATTTCATGAATATAATTTTTTCATTTAACAAAATTTTTAAGTTGATGTCGGCCATCTAAATTCCATCGTGATTTCTTATACATTTTGCTCATTATTTATTGATTTAGAGAAAGTGCATGATAAAGTTCCAAGAGAAGTGCATTGGAGAGTTCTAGAAAAGAAAGGAGTTAATAATGCTTATATTCAAGTCATTAAGAACATGTATGCGGGAGCTATTACTAATGTTCAAACACAACGTGATTTGACCAAGTATTTTCCTATTTCAGTTGGATTACATCAATGATCAACTTTAAGCCCATATCTTTTTATTTTAATCATGGATGTTCTTACTAGACATTTGAAAGAGGATGTACCTTGGTGTATGCTTTTTGCTAATGATAATTTTGTTGATAAGACTAGAGAGGGAGTTGATGAAAAGCTTGAATTATGGTCAACTTAGAGTCTAAAGGTTTTTTGAGTAGATATAAAACCAAATACATGGGAGTGTAATTTTACTAGTAGTAGATTTGGTGGTGGGATCGTGATATTGGGTGATCAAGTCATTAAAAAGAGTGCATGTTTAAGATATCTCAGGTCTATTGTTCAAAGAGATGATAAAATAAATGGGGATATTATTAGTAGAATTCAAGTTGAATGGTTGAAGTGGAGGAATGCATCAAGCTTGTTTTGTGATAAAAAAGTATCACTCAAACTTAAGAAAAAAAATTATAAAATGATGGTGAGACTTGCAATGTCTTATGGCTCAAAATGTTGGCTATTAAAAGAGAAGCATAAACTTAAGTTAAGTGTTACAGAGATGAGGATGCTCAGGTTGATTAGCGTCTTTACATGACAAAATCTGAAACGGGTATATATGTGAAAAAGTTGGAGTAGCTCCAATGGCAGATAAGATTAAAAAGAAACGTCATAGGTTTGGTCACTTAAAACGTTAGCATTCTGATGACCCTGGAGAGTAGCTATATATAGCCTATATTAAGAAAGATAGAGGTAAAACTAAAAAGACTTAGTTAGAAAGCATTTAAAAATATCTTTTTATTAGAATTAATCAAAATTTCACTCTTAATAGGATACAATGGAGTAAAATAATTCATGCAGCCAACCCCAATTAGTGGGATAAAGGATTCTTGTTGCTATCATCTACCATCAAATTCACTTTTTTTTTCTTTGTGCCCACTAAAAAAGTTATCATGGATTCTCTTCTAATTGGGTTTTCCATAATCTTTTAAATCTTAACTATGTCAAAACAGATGATAAATCACAAATTTTGGATCGTAAATGCCACCAGACTAAAGCATGTAAGAACAACTTCAAACAAGCAAATATAATTTCCTTTCTATCATGATTGTAAGCTATGATACTTGTTCAAGAACCTCAAACCACCTGTCAATAATCTCAACTTCAATTGTTTCATTAGAGTAAGATAACTACTTTTCTTATACCTTGAGGAGAAATTTCTATCCATTTTGTATTTTTCACAACTTCTCTCTTTGTTAATGGTTTCTCTTCGATAGCTTGGCTTCTATTAGATGAATCTCCTCCTATATGGATGGTGATAGAGTAAATGTTGGTGGTGCTACCGTTTCCATAAAAGCTTTAAAAACAACCATCATTGTGGCAACTTGTTCCTTCATCATGGCCATCTGATCAAACATCTCTTCTTTCATGTTGAGAAGATCTTAAATTTTCAATAATCTTTCCTTATAGTTGTATTCAGGCTTCATAGAATCATCAAGAGTATCCATCTCAATACTAAATTAGCAAATATAACCATGAACTTCTTTTCCAAGAATTTGAAACTAGTACCTTGATACTAAATTATTATCTCACATTAGATAAGTGAAAAACTTTTAGAACAAATAGGTTTTTGCTCAAAATTGCCACAATATTTGAACTATTGCTCATTGCCATCAATGATCCAAGTTTTCTACCTCATGAGCTTGGTCATCATGCATCCTATTGATGACATGTCTTTACCTGCAAACACTTGATGACTTGACCTTTTCAACATTACGATACGAAAAAATCTTTCGATAATATCTTCCAAGATAGAAAAATATTACAACGCAGCACCTTCGCAGCTCTTTGCATAATAAAAAATTACAATTGGCCTCAACAAAGAAGCGTTCAACATTTTCACCAAGAAATCATAATATAAACATTGCTTGGCATTACGCATAAGTCATTTTCTTCATAAAGAACTGATTTGATAGCGCTTAATACAAAGCAATAAGCCTACAACTTGTTAAAGGGTTTGACTCAAGTGAGGGATGGAAAGCTTCAAGGAAAGCAAGAGACTGCGTTTACCCTCAACAAGTTAGAACAACCTTATACCCAAGCACGTCATCAACCATGCAAAGTAAGGATATACTATATAAACATCCAACAAATACACCCATACAGAAGTATAAATCCACCATTTTCCTTTTGACATACATCTACCATGAATAATTGGACTAATGTCAGAATCTTTCCAGCTCAACCCTAAATCTAACCTTCATGATGCGTGCCTTATCATCAACTTTAGCGATCCCTTCAAGAAATTTTACAGGAAGCATACGAATGCAGCTGTGCAGCTGCGAACATGTCTTTAGAATGTATACTCCAGAAGGTTAGTTAATAATGATTTTCGTTCTAAGAAATTAGGCACAAATGTGCACAGCTAATCTCGTTCAGCTGGTTTTTGTTTAACTCAACAACCCCAGATACCATCATCGTCACAAAGTCCAACTAAATCGGTTGAAATTATAAAGAAAATATTACAAGATCCCGACAAAATCAACCAAGTGGAGCGCCGTAGTAAGATCCGAACCTGACAAAGCTAACATGGACGCCGAGGCTGCGGTGGACAGCCGAGCAGTCGATGCAGAGGAAGATCCCATACGTCACAGAAGCCCAGGTGGGATTCTTCGCGTTGCAGTCAAAGCACATCTGAAAAGAAAAGAAGCGCAAGAGAATTCCAGTCAGGACTTATTGGATCGGGAGAACCATCCCATCTGAACCCTAATCGATCTCGAGAGATAATAGAAACTGAATCACAAAAGCAAATAACAAGAATTTATTTACCTTGTTTTCTGACCTGGATCTGAGCCTCTTGAAGACAGAGTTCTTGTCGGCAAGGGTTTCGGATGCCATGACGTGGGCTGAGAAACCGAGAGAGGCTGAGATCGTCGGCGAGAAGAGGCACACAGCTGAGGGTCCGAGACCGGATCGTTTCGAAGAAAATGAAAAGAAATCCGTCTTTTGGCATATACCTCCCTCCCTTATTTTATATGACACTCTATTATTTTCTCTAATTTTCAAATTAAACCGACCACCTAATGCGCTGTTACATTTGGCCTAATGGTTAGCCTCCGATAGTTCGTTAGGGTGTCAATTGTGGCAATAAATGTTTCACGTGGGCCAGTTGAATTTGAACCTGATTGTCAAAGGAATAAAGGAAGCCTTTAAGCATTTGGGTGATCTGCAAGTTAGTACAAGTTAAGAAAAACTACTTGCTTCAATTTTTTCTAAGCTCATTGTTTAATCTATTATGATATTGTAATCAATAATTAAGCATTAATTTTTAATAAAACTAACTATATATAAACTAATTAAGATTATATGTAATGTTAAATCTAAATATTTCCATGAATTGTTTCATAATTGTACTTTTAGAAAGAGAAAAATGAGAGAGAAAGAGAATTTTTAGAGTAATAAGATATGAGATTTCACTAAATGAAGCTCAAATATAGAGAATCATGTGTAGTGAGCTCTAACTCTAGTATCTTTATTGTAGATTTAGGTTGAGGCTCAAATGATGCCGTATTGGTTGCACATAAGGTTATATAAATAAGAAAGATTACAAAAGAATGTGTAGCCTAATTCTATATGAATGTCAATTAAAGCTTGAATGACTCATTTGCTTGGTCATTATACTAGTGAAAGTGAGATTTCCCACCTTAATTGAGGTTTTTGACTGAAAGAAGTAGTTGACTTCACTAGAATAAGTTCGTTAGCATTGCTGGGAAAGTCTCCAACCCAGGAGAGCTCTCTTTGAATGTAGCAAGTTAACAAGATTGTTGAATTGTGTCAACTTAGTTTAAACCAACTCTAGAGATATTTGGCTATACGTTTAGTTCCTTGATTTTTTTAAATATCTTTAAACGATTACTACCCAAAGAATAAGAGAATTAAATAATAATATATTTTATAATTCATTTTTATTTATTTTATTAAAGAATAATAAAAGCTTATTTAATATTAAGTCACAATCAATTAGTTAGATTATGATATATAATATTGCTCTATTGCCCACGTTAACAATTTTCAAAGTCAATAAATTTGAAATGAGCCATTCATTTGAATACTTTGGTTCACTCTTCTTCTTCCTCTCCTTTTTAGTTGAAGCTCTGCAATTTTGATAATTTAAACAAAAAAATTATTGTCCCAAATATATAAGATTAATATTTCAAAAGATGATATCATTGTTGGTTTCTTTGGAAAATAAAAGAAAGGAAAGGGTTCCTCTGAGCAAAAAAAAAAAGCAAAAAGAATGCGAAGTTGGGAAGAGCAAAGCAGATCTATTCTACCAAACCCTTAGCAGGTATTCCCAAGTTCTTTGCTCGAAGCAGTGGGTGTGCTCAATTATTCATAGTACTCTTTCTATAGAGTCAGCTATGTTGCAACGTAGTTTTCAAAATTATATTTTTATATTATGTGAGTTTTTGATGATACCAAAATATTATTGTGTTGATTACTATTTCTTCTAATATATATTGGATATATTTTATTTATGTGTACTAACACTTCAGGGAAACCATACTCCAAACTGCCGAATACTTCAAGATATATTAGATTAGGGTTCTTATAATTGAAGTCTATATTGTTTCTATTTTTCTTGAGTCTGAGAGAGTGTGATTGTAATTGGGTAACCATGCACACACACTAGAGCAGTGAGACAAATCTTTTATTTTTTTAAAATTAATCGTACTGTACGATTATAGAATCGTACTGGACGATTTGATTGAGTTCCTTCAAAATGGAGTTAATAGAATCATGACTTAGCATTTTTGAACTGATTGTACTGTACGAATTTGGATTCGTACAGACATCGATCAGAGTACGAAATAAGGTTCGTAACAGTTCATCCCGTACGAATTCACCAAATTTTGAACTTATCATACTGTACGAATTTGGATTCGTACAGATGCTGATCAGAGTATGAAATGAGGTTCGTACCAGTTCATCCCAAATCAATTCACCAATATTTGAATTGATCGTACTGTATGAAGGTGAATCATCCCAGATGCTGATTAGAGTACGAAATGAGGATCATACCAGTTTGCCTCGTACGAACTCAATAATTTTGAACTGATCGTACTGTACGAAGTTGGTTCATATAGATGCCAGTCAGAGTATGAAATAAGGTTCGTACATGATCGTATAGATGAAAGGGTTCATTTTAAACTGATCGTATTGTACGATATAAGTTCATACATATGTTAAATAGAGTACAAAATTAGGTTCGTACAGCATTGTACATCACTTTTTGAACTATTTGTATATACGGAGTACGATCGTATCGTACGATCCAAATCCATTTAACTTGAAATTTTTAGTTTTCAGAATGATTTTTCTCATCATTTGTATATAAGGGTCCTAAAAACTGACTCACTATAATCTTGTTGTGAAATTTTCTTGAGTGTGCCTTAGGAGTGTATTTGGGAGAGTGTCTTGAGATTAAAAAGTGAGAGATCATATGAGAGGGATTTATGAGGGGATTCACAAAGGTGCCTAATGGTGAGGACCTCTTATTTGTTCATTATGGTTCTTCCTTACTTCCTTAAAGGCTCTTGAGAGAGGATTTTCAAAGGAGATCTAGCACTCTGTCGTCACCATGAGGGTGAGAAAGGACGTCGGTACTCTACCATCATCAGGAGGGTGAGAAATGATGTGGGTACTCTACCTTCACCAGGAGGATGAAAAAGGATGAGTTAGTGCGCTACTATCACTTGGAGAGTATAAAAGGAGTCGGTTCTCTACCGCACCAGGTTGGTGGTAAAGAGTTTGTAAAGGCTTCTCAGCCTTGCTGTGGGGGCAAAAGGAGAGTCACTATTGTTTAGCGAAATACCTAAAGAATGAATCTTTCAGGGAGTGGATGTAGGTCTAATTGGACCGAACCACTATAAAATATGGTGTCTTCTATTTCTTTACTTTATACTGCTTTTTATTTTTCTACATTTTTAATTTCTATAGTTGAAAAATATCTTCGTAAAAATTTATTGTTGTACTTAAAATATTTAATCAATTTTTTAAACAACCAAGAAATTTTTAAAATCACCAATTCAACCCCCCCCCCCCTTTTGGTTAGCCTTTGGATTGTTATAGTAGGTCTAACAACCTACACGTACTTTTAAGTGGTATCAGAGCCTATTTCAAAAATTAAAGTTTAGATTACTTTTTGAAAAATGATTATGGCTAATTTTGGAAATCATAATACACTTGAAGGATATTCGATCACTAGACCACCACTATTTAATAATATTCGTTTCGACTTTTAAAAAACTCGCATGTCTACTTTTCTTCAATCACTTAACTATCACATGTGGATGTTAGTACATGAAGGTTATACTACTCCTATTAGACTTGTTGATGGCATTAGAATTGAAACACCATTTGCTGATTAGATATTAGAGGAAAAAGTCTTAGCTCAGTTAAATGCAAAATATTTAAATAGTTTTTTCTGTGCTCTTAAATTTGAGAATTATATACGTGCTTCAACCTATAAAACTTGAAAAGAAATTTGGGATAGACTTTGCATAACGTATGAAGGAACTAATGAGGTGAAATAATTCAGATTAAACATTCTTTTACATGACTACGAACTTTTTTATATGAAATCGAATGAATCAATCAGTAACATGTATACTCGTTTTACACAGATAGTCGCCTCATTACATGCTTTAAGTAGGAAACTAACAAATTTAAAAAAAGTAAATAAAATCTTACGTTGTTTACCTACTAGTTATGATGCAAAGATAACCGCCATTACGGAGTCAAAAGATTTAAATATATATTCTATTAACAATCTTCTTGGATCACTAATTGCTTACAAGCAAGGAGTAACCCAAAGATAGATTAATGCAGGTGACAAGCGGAAGGAGAAGAATATCGCATTGAAAGTGGATGACTCGGAGAGTGATCAGTTATAACCTGAGGATGAAGATAATATTGCACTCATGATGAGTCAATTTTAAAGTTTCCTGAGAAGAAAGCAAATGAGACGTTAGTAGTGGAACAAAGGTAAGTTTCATAAAAATGCAAAAGCTTCTAATGATGTAATTTGTTATGAATGCAGGAAGCCTGGACATATTAAATCTGATTGCCTGAATCTCAAAGCCAATTTTAGCAAGGAGAAGATTGAGGAGAAAAGCTCTCATACAAGGAGAGACTACAAAGAGCATTCTGGGCGGACTCAGCATCAGATACCTCAGAAATAGAAGCAGAGGAAGAAGTCACTAACTTGTGCTTAATGGCAGACAACCTTGATCACTCAAATCAAGAGGAGAAAAGATCTCATACATGGTCTCGTGAGAGCATTTATTACCTAAACAGCAATTGTTCAAAGTATATGACTGGAGATGCAAATCATTTTATAACGCTGGAAGTCAGGAATGGAGGCAAGGTAACACTTGAAGATAATACCACTAAGAGAGTGGTAGGTATATGTATGATTGGAAAAAAGTATAATTTTTTTATTAAAAATGTAATATTGGTTGAAGGCTTAAAATATAAGTTGTTGAGTATTAGTCAGCTTTGTGATAAAGATTATAGTGTTAAATTTTTTCCTACAAATTATATTATAAGCCAAAATGGAATTTATATGCTGCATAAAAATAAGATAAATAATGTATACATGCTTGTTTTAAATTTTATAAAATCTTCAAATATTTTTGTCTCAAAATAATCATTGATGAATTATGGTTATGACATAGAAGACTTTATCACGCAAGCATGAAAAATCTTAGGAAGATTACCTAGAAAGAGTTGGTTAGAGGAATACTCAAACTAGACTTTATTAAGGATCACCTGTGTGATGCATGTCAATTAGAAAAATAGGTGAAATCATCCTTTCATTCAATTAAAGATCTTAGAACTAGCAAACCACTAGAAGTCATACATATGGATCTTTTTGGACCGGTTGGCACTGTAAGTCTAGGATGTAAAGTTTTTAGATTTGTAATCGTTGTGATTTTTCAAAATTTACTTTGGTCAAATTATTATCTCATAAAAGTGAATCATTTGAAGAATTTAAAAGTTTTTATACTTGGATCTAGAGAAAATTAGGGTGTAAAATTTTATCAATTCAAATTGTTCATGGAGGAGAGTTTGAAAATGAAAATTTTGAAGATTTTTATAAAGAATAAGAAATTGATCATAACTTTTTAGCACATAGGACTCCTTAGTAGAATGGGATAGTCGAAAAAAAGAATAGAACATTAATAGAAGCCGCTAGAGCCATGTTGGCTAAATATTCATTTTCAAAATATTTTTGGGCTGAAGCGGTTAGTATAACTTGTTATGTTCTGAATAGGATGAATATTAGATGTAAGTTGAACAAAATATCCTATGAACTTCTTAAGGGTAGAACACCTAATCTTTCACATATGCATGTTTTTGGATGTAAGGTATTCATTCATAATAATGACAAAACTTATTTAAGAAAATTTTATCATAAATCTGATGAAGGAATTTTTATGGGATATTCTAGTGTTAGCAAATCCTATAGGATTTTTAACAAGAGAACTTTGGTAATTAAGGAGATCACACATGTAATTTTTGATAAATCTAGCAATTCGGAAGAGCCAAAATTGAAAGAAGATCATATTAAAGATATCTCCCAAGAAATTAAAAAGACAAATTTGAATAAGAATAATAGAATAAAAAATCCTTTACCTAGAGAATGAAAACTTTCTAAAAGTCACCCTAAAGAATTGATCTTAGGTAAACCTAGTGAGGGTGTTAGAACAAGGTATGGATTTAGTAAAGAAGTGAACCATTCTACCTTTATATCAATGAGTGAACCCACTAATATAAATCAAGCATTTTTGGATGAATTTAGATTTTGGCCATGCAAGAAGAACTGAATCAATTTGTTAGAAATAATATTTAGGAATTAAGTGAAAGGCCTAATGATCAAAGTATTATTGAAACTAAGTGGGTGTTCAAAAATAAAATGAATGATTCATGTGTTTTTATTAGAAATAAGGCAAGATTGGTGACCAAGGGGTATAATCAAATAGAAGAAATTAATTTTGAAGAAACTTTTACCTGTGTAGCCAGACTTGAAGCGATAAGAGTTTTACAAGCCTTTGCCTATTTTAGAGGTTTTAAACTGTATCAAATGGATGTTAAAAGTATCTTTTTAATGGGGTGATACAAGAGAATATTTATGTTGAGCAACCTCCAGGTTTTGAAAATTCAAAATTCTCTAACCATATGTTTAAGTTGAAAAATGTATTGTATGGACTAAAATTGGCACCTAGGGCTTAGTATGAGAGGTTAAGCACTTTTTTATTAGAATGATCATTTGTTAAAGAAAGTGTAGACACCACTCTCTTCTTAAAAAGGGTAGATGATGAAATACTCATTATTCAAATATATGTTGATGATATCTTATTTGGATCCACCAATAAAAATCTTTATGATGATTTCTCAAAGACAATGAGTAGTGAATTTGAAATAAGTTTGATGGGAGACTTGAGTTATTTTTTTGGTTTTAGCATAAAGCAAAATGAGAAAGGAATATTTCTTAGTCAGTCAAAGTATATTAAGGACATCCTCAAGAAATATGAAATAGATAATGCTAAACCAGTGAGCACACCAATGAGTTTTTTAATGCAGTTAAATAAGGACCGTTAGGGAAAATATGTTGATCAAAAGATATTCAGAAGAATAATTGGATCATTACTTTACTTGATTGCTAGTAGACCAGATATCATGTTTAGTATTTATTTTTGTGCTAGATTTCAAGTTGATCTGAAGGAAAAACATCTAACTGTTGTTAAGAGAATTTTAAGATATTTTTTGGGAACTCAAAACTTAGGGATTTGGTATCCTAAGTACAGCTCTTCTTTTAAAATTAATGGATATTTTGATTCAGATTTTGCAGGATATAGGGTTGATCAGAAAAGTACTTTTGGAACTTGTCAATTCATAGGAAACTCTTTAGTTTCTTGGTCTAGTAGAAAATAGAATTCAGTAACCATCTATATTGCTGAAGTAGAATACATTGCCTTACATAGTTATGTGGCACAGGTTCTTTGGTTAAAATAATAATTGATTGACTTAAGATTTTCAATTGGCACTATATCAATTTTTTGTGATAATACAAGTGCCATATATATTTTAAAAAATCCTATTCAACATTCTAGAATCAAACATATTGATATTAGGCATCACTTTATTAGAGATAATGTAGCTAAGGGAGAAATTGAATTATATTATGTTGCTATGGAAAATCAACTTGCAGATATTTTTACAAAACCACTGGCTTTTGAAATATTTAGCACTTTAAGAACTAGATTAGGTGTGATTGATCTTGATGCTTATAATTAAATTCTGTAAATTGAATTTGTAATGTATTGATGTGTTTGTTTATTTATTACTGTTTGTTTCTTTATTAGAGTTTTGATGTTTCGTTAATTATTTTATCTTGTGTTAGTATTGAGTTTAACTGGTATTTTCAGTGTTGCTTGTCATAGATCTTGTGTGAATTAATTTTGAATGGAGTTTTTGGTTATCATGTCAAGAGTTTATTTTTTGTTCGTATCGTACGAAATTCTTTCTTACTTTACGAACTATGTAGCATGTACATGATTTAAAAAAATGCATAAGATGGAGATTTTTAATGCATATCGTGCTGTATGAAATGTGTTCGTACTGTACGATCAGCCAGTTTTCATCTGTATGATTGGGGATGATTTTCCAAAGTTTTAGTTAATTTTTGTCCAATCATACGTATGAAATCTGATTTTATCTGTACGATCCTATTATCTATTTTTCATGTGGACAAACCTTACCGCTCTGAAATGATCTTTAATATTCCAATCATCCTGGATGAACATGTGTTTGTCTGTACGATCATCTGGTTAAAAAATCTATACAAAATGACTCCTTGAGAGTGGCAGTTTACAAAAAAACATTTCATTTTTATCCATTTTCGTTCGTATGTACGAAAAATATTTCATCTCGTACGATTCCAAAATCATACGTATGATCCAATTTTTATACGTACGATTAGGTCATTTTTCTTTAAATTGAAAATCATTTATTAAATTTGTCTTCACCAATCTCTTTCAATCTCGAATTTTCTTGAGTCCAAACTTTAGGAATGGCTAGCAGTAGCAAATGACCTCGTACTTCTAAGGGCTCGTTCTCTCAATTTGGTAGGGATGACAACTTCCTTTCTAAGGAAAATAAAGAAGCCTTCTTTCAGTATGTTATAAATAAAATAACCCCTTCTTGACTCTTCATTCAGAGTGATATCAACTTTTCTGTCATGCCCATATTTGTCTCAACCTAGTTTTCCTTTATGCTTACCTTGATTTATGCCTACTATCGTGAAACTTTTCAAATGTTTCTTGAAAACATGAAAATGAGTCAAGATCATACTAGGATGACCTCTTACGTGTTTAAGCAACAAGTTGAAATAACTAAGGAACATCTAGGGAACTTTCTTCACCTTTGGACTGTAGGAGTTATACCACATACAATGACCTCTAGAGTAAATTATGATTGGACAGATGTAAACCTAACTCTTAGAGGTGTTGAACAAGTAACCTATCTTCCTTATGTCTATACCCTAAACCAGAATGCTAGGATCGCATAAATTTGACTCATCTCTTGTCCACCATCATATACTTGATTATGACCGAAACTCCTATTGATGAAGCCCAACTAATCATGGACTACATCTTTAAACTTTCTAATGTTGGACTTCCTCATAATAGGAGGAAGAAAAATGTGGCCTTAGGACATCTAATTACCTATATTTGGAAAAGAAATACAACTTAATCCATCTTGAACCTCCAAATGAACTTCCCATTTACTTTACCGATGCATCTTTTTGTGCACTCTTTGGGCGGGATCAAAGTTCTAAGGGAGATGATTCCGAGGGAGAAGAAGCAGCCCCTACACCTACACCTGGACCCGATCAGAATTTCTACTAAGAAATGGTCCAATATTTCGATAAACTAGAAACTCATTTTGATCAACGCTTTGATCAAATTGAGAATCACCTGAACCAGCAGGATGCTAGATACAATGAGGACATGGGTTGGATCTGAGGGAAATTTGACTTGGTCAACACGAATGTAGCTATGATTAGTAGTTACTTTACAATATTCAATCCTCCACCACCATCAGATCAAGGCCCCTCTGATTATTAGTTGTACTTTTGTGTTGTAGTTATTAATAAGTTTTTGTATTTGTTGTTGAGATATTTTTCTGTGATTTCATATGTTAGTGTCTTCATGTTGTTGTTCTTGAATCTTTGGGATGATGTTTTCTTAAATAGAAAAATGTGTTTGTATGTGTTTTGAAAAATGAATGAAATGATGAAATGTTGTGCTGACATGCATTATAATTTCTCTTCTTGAATTGGTTATTTTTTTAAGACAAATCATTTATAGTTGATCTCTAGAATGGATTTTTGAATTACTTTGCTATGCAAATTAATTTCCTTAAAAAGTTAAATCTCTTAAAATTTTAAATTATATTATGACTAGATGTAGATTAGAAAATCAATTTCATGTTCTTATGGACAATTTTTATTTAGCTAAAATTATTGTAAAATAGATGTTTTATTTTTATTTTATTTCTTTTTAAATGTGTTTATCTTTGTTAATTATTGGAATTTGTGTTAAAAATCTAATGATATTGGAAAAACTGGAAATTTTAAAAGATGCGTAAAGCGTGCCAAACAAAAAGATGCGCAATGTTCGCCAAATTCAAAAGAGGCACAAAATTAGCCCTGATACGTTATCAGAAAATTATCTCGATCGGGCACGAATCTCGAGGAAAAACTCAAGTCGGAAACTTCAAAAATTAATTCGGAGACTATTTAAACTCCGATTTCAGCAAGCTTACAGTCAAACTGAGCGTCTCGGAAATACGAATCCAACAACACCAAATTCGACTCAATCCGAGCCCAAACGAGTCCAGATCAAGGGCCCGAAGTGCTGTTGGAAGCATCAAACAGCAATTTGAGTTACCAAACGGTCTTCAATTTTGACGAGCTTATACTAGAATCGAGCGGCTCGACGAGACGAATCCAACGAGCCCAAGATCGCAGAATTCTGATATCATTAAGACCTTCAAATTCTTGATAAACGGCTCACGATCAAGGGATTCAATATCGACCGTTCGTTCGGATCACTCCTTATTTGCCCTTGATCCCTCACATATTTACGGGCTATGCCACTCCAGAAAAACTATAAATAACCCCTCATTTCTCTTAAGAGGGGACCCAAGCCAAGAAGAGAAGAAGAAGAGAAGAAGAGAAGAAGAAGAGAAGAGAAGCCTAGGAGGGAACAGCTCCTCCTCGACCACCGCCGGAACTCCGCCGGAACTCCGCCGGAACGCCGCCGGAACACCACCGAAGTACCACCAGGCGCTCGAGGGACGCCAGAGCTCTGCCCGACAGGGGAGCAACGTCGGAATTCTGCCCGACGCCGGAATTCTACCCGACGCCGAGTGACGCCGGAATCCTACCCGACGCCCGAGTGACGCCGGACTTCTCTCGAAGTGACGCCGGACTTCTCTCCAAGTGACGCCGGAATTCTGCCCGATAGGGGAGCAACGTCGGAATTCTGCCCGACGCCGGAATTCTGCTCGACACCCCGAGTGACGTCGGAATTCTGCCTGTCCTTGTAACTGATACTCGTTGTAATCCAATCGTCCTGAATTTAAAGGACGAATCAGCCTTGTATTTCAAACAACACTAGTGGAACTCTTTCAACTGGGCACGGCCCCGTGATTTTTTCCCTTTCCAGGGTTTTCCATGTAAAAATCCTGGTGTTACTATTTCAATTCTGTTTGTGTGCTGGATATACATACAACGCTGAGACGGAAATTTAAATTCTATCGCCGCGTATATTTGAGCCCGCAACAGTTTGGCGCCGTCTGTGGGAAACTCTTATCCCACAACTTCAAGTATTGCTACGATGGTCAATAGGCGTAGCAATCGCCTCATAGGAGCCTCCCGCTCCCACTCTCCCCAATCCAGAAACCAGTCTATAAATCGTGGACATCAAGTTTCTGCCCCCTTTCTTCCTGGGGGGCAACACATTGCTGGAGAAGGAACCTCAGGGCCTTCTTTGGAGGAGCAAATCTGAAAGATGGAAGAATCTCAAAACGAGATCCTACACCTCCTGCGAGAGACTCGACAACCGACCCTAGCACCTCAGGAGGAGGTTCTTCTCCCTCGAGATCCGCCACGTGTTGAAGCTGTTCAAATCGAACATCTTCAGGCTGAGAATCCTCTTCCTCCACCCAGGAGGCGTTTACAGTCACATCAAGAGAACGAGCTGGTTGATACAGCAAGTTCTACCCATCCTCCGCATGCAAGTCAGCAATCTCGCCTTCCTCAAGACCTTCCTGAAGAGCTAGCCCAACCTCACATTGCTGAGTTCCCTCGCAACGCCCTACGCCACGAACTGCGACAATTAGTCCGGGAGGAATTCCCTACAGGAGGCATAAGGCCACCTCTTCGTCAGTGGGATTTCCAGGGATCGTCACCCCTGACAGAAGCCATTCTTTGACACCCTATCCCGGTTGGCTTTAAGCTGCCAAGCATTGAATCCTACGATGGGACATCCGACCCGTACGAGCACATCGACCATTACAGGACCATCATGCATATTCAACGAGCTTCAGATGCACTCCTTTGCCAGGTTTTCCCTGCTACTCTTAAAGGACAAGCTCGAACATGGTACTATTCACTTCCAGCCGGAACGATCCCCACATTTGTTAAATTGGCCAAGGTGTTTGTCGAGCAGTTCGTGGCCAACCGAAGAATTACTAAGGATTCTTCTCACCTTTCCGGGATTCGTCAAAGCGAGGGAGAATCGTTGAAAGAGTACTTTCGACGATTTTCTATCGAGGCTCGACAAATCCCAGGAGTAGACCCAGAATTGCTCAGAGGGGTCTTTCTTGGAGGACTTCGTCCTGGCCCCTTCTATTCGGCACTCATGCGCGATACTGTTCATTCATATGCCGATCTGATCCATCATGTGGAAGCACAGATATCAGCAGATGAGGCAATAAACGCTCACAGAAAACAGTTCGAGCAACCCACTGGGAAACGCAAGGGAGCACCTGAGATGGATAATCCGTCATCACAACGGAAAAAGCAAGGGAAGAGCAATCTACCTCCTAGACCCCCAATGCCACGACGAGAACCCCGACAGGGGAAGGAGTACACTCCGCTCAACACCTCTCGAGCAAATGTGTTGATGGCGATTCAAGATCAGGACAAAGTGAAGTGGCCGCATCCTTTAAAGCAGAATACAGGAAACCAAGATCAGTACTGCCACTTTCATCGTAGTCGTGGCCACACTACTGAATCCTGCAGGCAACTTAAGGAGGAGATTGAAAGACTCATCCGTCAGGGCTATCTTCGACAATTTATTGGGAATCCACCTACCCGAGAAGAAGCTCATCCCACTGGGGGGCAAAATCAATCACAAAGGCAGCCAGTAAACAACCGGATAACGGTGGGCGAAATTGAAACAATCGCAGGAGGCCCCTTACTATCCGACCAAGTCTTTTTGACTGTAGAAGAAAACCCAACTCCAAAAAAGGCTCGTATTGATCACTCCATCACATTTGATGATTCCGACCTGGAAGGAGTGAAAACCCCCCATCAAGATCCACTTGTCATAAACGCAGGCATTGGTGACCCGTGCTACAATGTCAAAAGAATTCTGGTGGACAACGGAAGCTCCGTAGATGTCCTGTTCTACTCTACTTTTCTCAACATGGGTCTCTCAAGAGAAAAACTTCAACCTGCTGCAGGTCCTTTATATGGATTTGATAATCGACCTGTACAAGCAGAAGGAATAATCAGTCTCCCGGTAGTCCTTGGAGAATTTCCTCGACAGACTACACACTCCATTCAATTCATCGTGGTGAAGTCAGAATCAGCTTATAACGCCATCTTCGGGAGGCCGCTCCAGTCAATTTTTGGGATCATCGCATCCATTCCTCACCTCAAGCTGAAGTTCCATACCCCATCAGGAGTTGGTACAGTATGTGGAGATCAGCAAATAGCACAAACCTGCTATCTTAGGCAGATCAAGTCTCGTACAACGGTTACCCTGAGCATCGAGGACTTTGATCTACGGAGCGAAGATATTCCTCAGAGAGCTTCCCCTGTGGAAGACCTTACTACTGTATCTATATCTGAAGAGCATCCTTCAAAGACAGTGCGAATTGGATCACTTCTCTCAGATGATGAGAAGAGAAACTTTACAGCTTTTCTACGAGAAAATCAGGATATTTTTGCATGGAGTCCAGCAGATATGCCTGGAATTGACCCCGAAGTAATCGTTCACTCTCTCAAAGTCAATCCAACATGCAAACCGATTATCCAGAAGAAGCGAAACTTTGCACCAGATCGCCAGCAAGCAATTGAACAAGAAGTTGATAAACTTTTAGAAGCCGGATTCATACGAGAGGTGCACTATCCTACTTGGTTAGCAAATGTTGTCATGGTACGGAAAGGGAGTGGAGCCTGGAGAATGTGTATAGATTACACTGATCTCAATAAAGCTTGCCCGAAAGATAGTTTTCCGCTCCCTCGTATTGACCAGTTAGTTGATACGACTTCCGGTCATCAGATGTTAAGCTTTATGGATGCATACTCCGGTTACAATCAAATAAAGATGAATCCTGCTGATGAAGAAGCAACAGCTTTTCAAACAGACAAAGGATTGTACTGCTATCGGGTGATGCCCTTCGGGCTCAAAAATGCTGGAGCAACTTATCAGCGCCTCATGAATAAGGTTTTCAAAAGCCTTATTGGACGTACTATGGAGGTGTACGTAGACGATATGTTGGTAAAAAGTCTGGAAAAAATCCAACATATCTCTGACCTGAAATAATGTTTTCACTTGTTAAGACATTACAATATGCGACTCAACCCCGTTAAATGTGCCTTTGGAGTCGCTTCTGGAAAGTTTTTAGGGTTTATGGTAACCCATAGAGGAATTGAAGCCAATCCGGAGAAGATCAAGGCACTAAGGGACATGGTGCCGCCGAAGAACATCAAGGAGGTCCAAAGGCTGAATGGGAGGATTGCGGCACTATCTCGTTTCCTGGCACGTTCAGGAGACAAATATCTGCCCTTCTTCAAGATACTTAGAGGTGCCCGCAGCTCCGGGTTTCAATGGACAGATGAATGTCAAGAAGCCTTTGAGCAATTGCGAAAGTATTTGGCATCCCCGCCACTACTTTCTAAACCAATACCAGGAGAGAGATTGTATTTGTATATGGCTGTATCTATCCAAGCCATTAGTTCGGTTCTGGTCCGAGAAGAAAATGCTATACAACGTCCTATCTACTATGTTAGTAAGATTTTATCTGAAGTAGAGGGACGTTATCCTTTGGCAGATAAGACAGCATTGGCGTTAGTTTATTCCGCCAGAAAACTACGCCCTTATTTTCAAGCCCACTTAATTGGAGTCTACACGAATCTGCCGCTAAAAAGTATTCTGCAAAAGCCAGAAGCATCAGGCAGGCTTGTTAAGTGGTCTGTAGAACTGGGAGAATTTGATATCCACTACTTGCCTAGACCTGATGTTAAATCTCAAGCGCTAGCAGATTTCGTAGTTGAATGTACCATTCCAGTATCTGATGTACAACCGAGTGCTTCACCTTCTTCTCCATGCTGGATGTTGTACGTAGATGGAGCATCAGGGAGTTCTGGGGCTGGAGCTGGAATTTTACTAATCTCTCCGCAGAAGGTTACCCTTGAGTACGGGCTTCGACTCAAATTCCCGGCAACCAACAACATAGCATAATATGAGGCCCTTGTTGCTGGGTTGAGATTAGCAATTGACTGTGAAGTCCAGAACCTAATAGCCCACACTGATTCCCAATTAGTCGCCTCTCAGGTGGAGGGGGATTTTGATATTCACAACCCACAATTGGCTCAATATTGTAGCATTGTGAAGCTACTCTTGGCCCGTATAGGGGAACATCAAATCATACATATCCTCCGAGAACAAAATGCAAGAGCAGACGCTCTTTCTAAACTTGCTAAATCAACAACGGGGGATATCTACAAGAGAAGATGTATCGAGGAAATCCACTTTCCAAGCATTCAGGGACCATGGGTCATACAGTCAATTAACGACCCAAGAGAGATGTCTTGGATCGAACCCATTTTATCTTTTCTGAAAGATGGGGTACTACCCGAAGATCCTATAGCTGCAATACGACTTCGGAGACGAGCTGCAAATTTCACCGTTATCAGCAACGAGTTGTATAAGCGCTCCTTCATTGGGCCATACCTCGAGTGTCTCCCACCATCAGAAGCTGATTACGCGCTTCGGGAAGTTCATTCAGGAGTATGTGGAGAACATCTGGGAGGAAGAGCGCTAGCTTACAAGATCATGAGACAGGGATTCTATTGGCCTACAATGAAACAGGATGCACTTGAATTCACACGAAAGTGTGAAAACTGTCAACTGCATTCTAACCTCACTCATACACCCGCTCTGGAGCTTGCATCCCTTCAAAGCCCCTGGCCTTATGCCCAATGGGGGATTGATATAATAGGACCCTTTCCCATAGCGACTGGACAGCGAAAATTCATTATTTTGGCTGTAGATTACTTCACCAAATGGGTAGAGGCAGAACCTTTGGCAAAGATTACTGAAGCAAATGCCAAGCAATTTTTATGGAAAAACATAATATGCCGTTTTGGCATTCCCGCGAAAATCATCACTGATAACGGGACACAGTTCACCGGGAAGATCTTTACATCTTTTTGTAAGGATTTTCATATTCAGCTCATTCATACAGCTGTTGCCCATCCTCAGGCCAATGGGCAAACGGAGGTCACAAACCGAACAATTCTGAAAGGGCTGAAGACACGCCTAGGGAAGGCTGGGGGGCAATGGGCCGAAGAACTCCCCAATGTCCTCTGGGCTTATCGGACCACCGCTAGAACTCCTACAGGGGAAACCCCATATAACCTTTGCTTTGGTACAGAAGCAGTCATACCAGTTGATATTGGAGTTCCTAGCCACAGAGTTCAGACTTTTGACTTCAAGAGTAACGAGGAGAAGCTTAGAGCAAATTTGGATCTCCTCCCAGAAGTAAGAGATGAAGCCTCACTCAGAACCGCTGCATACCACCAAAGAGTTGCCCGTCACTACAATCGAAGGGTGAAACCTCGCCCTATCACTATTGGGGACTTAGTACTACGAAGCATCGAAGCCGCCGGAAAAGGCCCTCAGCGAAATAAGCTCTCCCCCCTCTGGGAGGGTCCTTATTTGGTAGCGGCTATGGTCAAGCCTGGAACCTTCAAACTGAAGGATGCTGGTGGAAAAATGCTTCCTCGAACTTGGAACGTGGGCAATCTTCGCAAATATTACCAGTAGGAGTTGATACTACTATCAGTCTATATGTTATGTTTGTCTTATATTTTATCTTCTCCTGTAGTCGTATTATAAAGTTTTTCGTACATCCCTTATGTGTTGATTATAGAAGAACTTCTTTCTTGTATCCCTAAGTTATTCTAGGGAACTGTTATCTCATATTACAAAGCAATATGATATTCACTTCGTCGTGCTAATGTTTCTTCTCTCCAAACTCTTTTTCTGTGATTCGAGAAGTACACAATCTATATTGTATCTCAATCACTGAATGATCAATCCCAGGGGGATTTGATCCGACCTCTTCCGCACAGGTTAATGTCATCAATCAAATGCTTTGACTAACAACCTCGGATAGGTCAAGTATCCCAGGAGGATATCTTGAATATCAAAATCATTTGATGATCAATCCCAAAGGGAGTTGATCTGACCCTTTTTCGGACATGTTAATGGTATCGAGCAAATGCTTTCACTAATAACCCCGGATATGTCAAAATCTTTAAAGAAAAGGAATGCCTCACATTTGTTCAAGTCAAAAGAGAGCTCACTAAAGTCCAAACTGAAGTAAAGCTAAGTAAATTTCATTTGCATGTGAGAAAAGAACATCAACAACATCTTTATATATCACTGAACATCAAGTACACCAGATAGAAACATCAATATCGAGCATACATACAATCACTAGAAAGGAATCAAAGAGATACAAAACTACATCAAAGACACCCTAGAGAATCTCAACATCATCCTCGTCCTCCTCCAAGGCAAAAGCTCGCTGTAACTCACTCTCCAGCTCTTCACCACCAGAGTCCGAAGAAGCATCACTAGAAGCCTGGCTGGGAGTCAGTCCCTCGATCTCTGCTCCGGTCTTGCGATATACTGTCCGAACACCCTTCATGAAGCCCCTGATGAAGCCATCCTCTGCGCACTCTGCCTCCAAGGCCTTCACCTCCACATCATAAATATGACTGCGAGCCTCCTGAATGTGGTCCTCAATAATGATCTTGAAAGCATAAGATTTTTTGAACTCCTCAATAATTGCTGACGGCAACTGCTGGGCCTCCTTCTCAGACAATACACTCCGAAGCCTCTCATTCTCAGCCTCAAGGACTTGCTGAGCCTTTTCCTGCTGCTTGATCGTCGCTTGTGCCTCCACCAACTCTATATGCAGACGATCCATCCGTTCATTCTGAGAAGAGACTGAAGTGATCTTGTTCGCCAACTCAGTTCTGCACCCCTCAAGCTGATCCTCCACCACCTTCATCTCCTTCACTTTACTTTCATATTTCTTCTTGTACTCTCCCTGAAGGTATTTAACCTTCACAAACTCTTTGTTCCAATCGTTCAGAGTCTTGGTCATCTCAAGCTTGAAATCAGAATACTGAGACAAGAAAAGTATCAGAAATATATTCCTTAAGAAATGTAAAAGAAAAAAAAAAGGAGAAGAAGTGAAGGAGGACTCACCAACTCCTCAGCCCGTCGGCGACCGATGCACTGATGGTTTAACACATCCTCTGGAATATGTGACTTGGATGGAGATGTTCGGGGACCTTTACTAACAACTGTCAAAACTTCACCTGCCCTTTTCTTCCTCAATGCCTGCAAACCTTCCTCGCTCCCTGGACGCTTGGAGTGGTTCTTTTGGGGAACCACTTCTGGAACTCTAGCAGACTTCTTCAACATTTGAGCATGTGATCTCCCTAATTGAGTAGATAACCCAACCTTGAACAAGTACTCCTCATCTACATATCTACTCAAGTAACGCACCTCGTAGTGTAGAGGATCCAGATTAGGGAGTTTGAGTATCCTCAGCAAATCTTCTGCTCCAATGTGAAGGGGGACAGGTAGCTCTTTCAACTTCCCCCACTTCTCCTGAAGACCCCAATCATTCTGCACATAAAAGAAGTTGCTGATCCAACCTTTCGAGGGGTCTCGGGTGCGGATATCCAACCACTTGGACCTGAATGAAACACGTCCCTGCGCATCGCTAAAGAGACGCCCCATCCGAGAAAGGCACTCTGAGGAAAGTACCACTCCGCGGTCTCTGAAAAGCACGATCAGGCCCATCACAATCGACATTGCTCTGTAGGAAAATTGAGACAAGCACACCCCACAAAGCGTCAGAATGTCGATCAGTTCGGTGGAAGGAGGAAATCGTAGTCCCGCTCGCAGACTAAATTCATACACCGTCACATATCCAGGGGGAGGAAAGCAAGCACGATCAGTTCTGGCCGGCACCTTCATCACCAAATCATTAGGAAAATGAAACTTCTTCCTAAATGAGATGAAGGAATCCTCAGTGACGGTGGAAATCACGTCGTCAGCCTTCGGCGCCTTCTGGACCCTCTTTGGAACTTCAGACCGTTGCACAGGATGATCTTCTGAAGGAATTTTAGAGGAGGCAGGGTCACCCATTTTTGCTCCCTTTACTAAAGAGGGGCGCAGGTCTAAGTAGGGAAAATCACCTACGAAAGACTGCGGAAAGCCTCCAAAGTAGGAAGAAAAAGGGAGGAAGAACGAGGGGAGGAAGGGAGAAAGCCACTAACTTCTGCACAAAAAGAGGGGCGCTAAGTCAAGTAGGGAAAGTCACCTACTTAAAAAATGGCGGAAAGCCTCAGAATGCCAAAAGCTAGAAAGCCAGAGGAAGAAGAGGAGAAGGGGCAAGTTTCTACTAAGCCTTGGGGGGTCTATTTATAGTTTTCCTTAAGGGGGGGAGGATTCCAAAATTCTATTAAATTCCCTGAAATTTTTCAAATTTTTCGGAATTTTTTTGGGATTTTTTCGGAATTTTTCGGGCCCCATTTGAAAAAAAAAATATATAATATTTTAATATTGCAAAACCGGCCGGCGGTTCCCCTAACCGCCGGCCAAACCGCCCGGCCAAGGGGCGCGGCCAGCAGGCGCGAAGGCAGGCCAGGCGCGGGCCAGGCGCGGGCCAAGGCGGGCCGCGGGCGGGCCCCAGGCGGGCCGCGAGCAAGCCGCGGGCGGGCCCAGCGCGGGCCGCGGGCGGGCCCAGCGCGGGCCGAGCGCGCTCCGGCGCGATTCTGCGCCGCCGGCGGCGGCGGCGGCGGCGGCCGGCCGGTTCGGCCGGTACGGCCGCCTACCCGTTCCCGGGCTCCAATTTCGGGCCCGGACAGTCCAAATTCGACGTTTTTGGGGTCCCCGGACACGTTTTTCGACGTTCCGGACTCAATTTTGACACTTTCGGAGCTCAACGGGGCCTCTATAATCAAGTTCGAGTAAACGTGTAATTTTCGGAACGCAAATTTTTGCAATTTTGCCAAAGAGCCGACACATATATTTTTGGACTCCTGGAGCTTTGACGTCCAAAAATAGGGGGGCAACTGATACGTTATCAGAAAATTATCTCGATCGGGCACGAATCTCGAGGAAAAACTCAAGTCGGAAACTTCAAAAATTAATTCGGAGACTATTTAAACTCCGATTTCAGCAAGCTTACAGTCAAACTGAGCGTCTCGGAAATACGAATCCAACAACACCAAATTCGACTCAATCCGAGCCCAAACGAGTCCAGATCAAGGGCCCGAAGTGCTGTTGGAAGCATCAAACAGCAATTTGAGTTACCAAACGGTCTCCGATTTTGACGAGTTTATACTAGAATCGAGCGGCTCGACGAGACGAATCCAACGAGCCCAAGATCGCAGAATTCTGATATCATTAAGACCTTCAAATTCTTGATAAACGGCTCACGATCAAGGGATTCAATATCGACCGTTCGTTCGGATCACTCCTTATTTGCCCTTGATCCCTCACATATTTATGGGCTATGCCACTCCAGAAAAACTATAAATAACCCCTCATTTCTCTTAAGAGGGGACCCAAGCCAAGAAGAGAAGAAGAAGAGAAGAAGAGAAGAAGAAGAGAAGAGAAGCCTAGGAGGGAACAGCTCCTCCTCGATCACCGCCGGAACTCCGCCGGAACTCCGCCGGAACGCCGCCGGAACACCACCGAAGTACCACCAGGCGCTCGAGGGACGCCAGAGCTCTGCCCGACAGGGGAGCAACATCGGAATTCTGCCCGACGCCGGAATTCTACCCGACGCCGAGTGACGCCGGAATCCTACCCGACGCCCGAGTGACGCCGGACTTCTCTCGAAGTGACGCCGGACTTCTCTCCAAGTGACGCCGGAATTCTGCCCGACAGGGGAGCAACGTCAAAATTCTGCCCGACGCCGGAATTCTGCTCGACACCCCGAGTGACGTCGGAATTCTGCCTGTCCTTGTAACTGATACTCGTTGTAATCCAATCGTCCTGAATTTAAAGGACGAATCAGCCTTGTATTTCAAACAACACTAGTGGAACTCTTTCAACTGGGCACGGCCCCGTGGTTTTTTCCCTTTCCAGGGTTTTCCACGTAAAAATCCTGGTGTTACTATTTCAATTCTGTTTGTGTGCTGAATATACGTACAACGCTGAGACGGAAATTTAAATTCTATCGCCGCGTATATTTGAGCCCGCAACAAGCCCAAACTGAAAAAGATGCACAAAGTGTGCCACAAAATATTGAAAAGATGTGAAATGTCGCCAATTGAAAAATTCATAATGGTTTTTCCTTTGTCATTCTCTCTCTTATACAATTCTATATAATTGGCAATAATCTTCACTATTGAATAAGAAACTGATTAATCTTTATTTTCATCATTTTTACAATAATTATTTTTATTTGATTTGTCTAGAACGAACAGTGAACCTAGTTGACATTTTTATCTTAGTTGTTCTTTGATCTAAAATTTGATGTTTTCTTTTTAAATATTAGGGAGTTAATATTGTATTTGTAATTACTTTAAAATCTTTTTCTTCTTTTCATCTATTTTGATTTATTCTTCAAAACCTATCTTTTCAAGAAGCACTTCCCTTTTTGTTGTTGTCAAAAGGGGGAGTCATGTTATTATTTGATCATTAGTTATTATTTGATGTTGTTGTGTTTGTTGGATTTTTATTTGATCCCTATATTGATTGAAGCTTGCAATTGATTAATGCTTGCATTGATTGCATTGATTGTTGCTTATGATGTGTGTAGTGGATTATTTTTTAAAATTTATTATTATTATTATTATTTGATTTATTTTTTATCATTTTTATTGTGTATTTAGTATTTTTTTTGTTTTATTTCTTTTTAATGTGTTTATTTTATACTTATTTTTACTTTTTATTTTGTGGATGTGTTTTTTTGAACTTCAATGGAATCTCTTGTTTTAAATTGGTCATTCATTTAGAGAAAGCTTAGGAGAAAATTTTTCTTAAATGTTAACTCAAACAATAATTATTTTGTCATCATCAAAAAGGGGAAGATTGTTGCAACTTAGAATTCAAAACTATATTTTTATATTATGTGAGTTTTTGAAGATACCAAAATATTATTATATTGATTATATTTCTTCTAATATATATTGGATATATTTTCTTTGTGTGTATTAACGTTTCAAGGAAACCATACTCCAGACTGCTAAAGACTTCAAGACAGATTAGATTATAGTTCTTGTAATTAAAGTCTGTACGGTTTCTTTTTTTTTTTAGTCTGAGAGAGTGTGATTATAATTGAGTAACCATGCACACACATACTAGGGGAGTGAGATAAATCTTTTATTTTTTTAAAACTAATCTTACTAGAAGATTTGACTGAGTTCCTTCAAAATGGAGTTAATAGAATCATGACTTGGAAATTTTTGAACTGATCGTACTATACGAATTTGGATTTGTACATATATCGATCAGAGTACGAAATGAGGTTCATACCAGTTTATCCTGTATGAATTCACCAATTTTTGAACTTATCATACTATACGAATTTGGATTCGTATAGACGCCAATCAGAGTATGAAATAAGGTTCGTATTAGTTCATCCCGTATGAATTCACCAATTTTTAAACTGATCATACTGTATGAATGTAAACAGTCCTGAACGCTAATTAGAGTATGAAATGAGGATCGTACCAGTTCATCATGTATGAACTCAATAATTTTGAACTGATCGTACTGTACAAAGTTGGTTCGTATAGACACCGGTCAGAGTATGAAATAAGGTTCATATATGATCGTAGAGACGAAAAGGTTCATTTTGAACTGATCGTACTGTATGGTATAAGTTCATACATACGGTAGATAGAGCACAAAATTAGGTTTGTACAACATCATACATCACTTTTTAAATTATTTGTATGTATGAAGTATGATTGTATTGTACGATCCAAGTCCGTTTAACTTAAAATTTTCACTTTTCAAGATAGTTTTTCTTGTCCTTTGTATATAAGGGTCCTAAAAACTGACTCACTATAATCTTGCTATGAATTTCTCTTGAGTGCACCTTAGGAGTGTGTTTAGGAGAGTGTCTTGAGATTGAAAAGTGAGAGATCTTGTGAGAGGGATTTATGAGGGGATTCACAAATGTGCCTAATGGTAAGGATCTCTTGTTTGTTCATTATAGTTCTTCCATACTTTCTTGAAGGCTCTTGAGAGAGGATTTTCAAAGGAGATCCGATACTCTACTATCACTACAAGGGTAGGAAAGAACGTCGGTACTCTGCCGTCACCAAGAGGGTGAGAAAGGACGTGGGTACTCTACCTTCACCAGGAGGGTGAAAAAGGATAAGTTGGTACGCTGCCATCACTTGGAGAGTGTAAAAGGCGTCGGTTCTCTACCGCACCAGGTTGGTGGAAAAGAGTTTATAAAGGCTTCTCCGCCTTACTATGGGGACAAAAGGAGAGTCACTATTATTTAGTGCAATACTTGAAGAAGGAGTCTTCAGGGAGTGGATGTAGGTCTAGTTTGATCGAACCACTATAAAATCTGGTGTCTTGTGTTTCTTTACTTTTTACTAGTTTTTATTTTTCTGCATTTTTAATTTCTTTGGTTGAAAAATATCTTTGTGAAAATTTATTGTTGTGCTCAAAATATTTAATCAATTTTTTAAATAACCAAAATTTTTTTAAAATTACTAATTCACCCCCCCCTCTTGGTTAGCCTTAGGACTGTTATAGTAGGTCTAACAACCTGCATGTACTTTCAAGCTATCGAGAAAATCATTATTGATGGTAATGAACTCTATTATTTTATTTGAAACCTTGATCCCCCCTTCCGCCTTTGTTAATTAAAATTTCAAAACTAATATAATTCATTATTCAACAAGTGATCTTTTAGGAAAACAAATTAACATTGACCAATTGACTTACAATGAACTAAGCATTGATGATAGTGAGAAAATTACTAATGAACTAAGGCATAAAAAGCCTAAAGTTGATGTTAGTCAAACTTTTAATAAAGAGTTGAGAACTATAATTACTCAGGTGCTCAAGAGGAAGCAATAATTTAGGTAGATCAAATGAATATTGAAGTGCCGAGATATGAAGTCGACAAAATGACATTTGAAGAGTGAAAAGAAATCGACTATGTGATTATTGAGAGTGTTACTTCTTTCACTCCTTGGATAAGCTGTTACCTCAATCTTGATGACAAACATATTTCAAGTTATATAAGAGATATTTTACCTCTTCCAATATCTCCTTCTAGAGAATTAAGAATTGTTGCAGAGAAAGATTGGAGAACTCTCTCAAACTAAGTTAGTCAAATTCTTGATATCCTAAAGAAAATTGGGATGCCTACGAGCAAGGGCAAAATGCTGACTTATACTCTGCAAGTGTTTTCATAATATTCACAATGCAATTTTCAATTCACTAAGAGAATTATTCAAAGTGTCACTATTGAAGATAGTTGAAGAGTTGTCTTCTAAAGTCAACCTATTAAAGTAATTTTTAGTTTCATTAAAGAATGATTTTGAAGTTGAAAAGGTTGACTTCAATAAGTAACTTCTAAGTCACTGATACTCTTCGCTAGGAGGTCTTAGAGCTTAGAGTTGAAGTGGCTTCAAGTAAAAAATATTTAGAGTCTACAATATCCAATCAATTTTTATCAAGTGGCGAGTTCATTTTGAAGCAACTTATTCATAGTGAAAAAATTCCTAAAGATGATGCTTATGATCCCCCTTTTTAGTTTTTTTTTTTAATTCTATTTTTTTGTGAAGGGCATGTCCAAGTCATCCAATGTAATCTACAAAAATAGAATATTTTTTTATATAAAAAAATTCTAAATTAGTCTTTCGTTTACCATTTTTAGAAATGATGTGTTGATATGTTGGTCTAATGTTTTTTTAATTTTATTTGCTTTAATATTTGAGAATAATGATTATCAATTAACAAAAATAAATTTTAAATTTTAAAATTCAAAAAGGTGTCCATTAATGTTGAATTGACCTAGTCTTAATATTGCCATTTTTTATTATAAATAATTTAATAAAATCATTTCAATTTTGTTTGTGTTGTTGTAAGAGTTCTTCAACTTCCTCAGTTTTGATCTTAACTCCTTTCCCTAGATCTTTATCCTTCAATTCCAATGAGTTCTTCTTTACACAATCATTTATAAGCCTTCATTGACTAAAGATCACTTCTCCTTCAAAGATGGCTACTGCAAATATGAATATCATTTGAATAAAGTATTTCTTGAAAGATAGCTTCAAATCAAAGTTTAACTTCCATAGATTAACACATTCCTCAATAAATAAAAGCATCCAAAATGTCACATTTATATCATGCTTATATAATTACAGAGCCTCTAAGAATTCAAAAATATTATAATAATAAACAGCCTACACACCTCCATTGTAGACTCACTTAAATAACTATACACCAAAATATAAAGTTTTATATTAACATGATGCTAATCTGCTTCCACCTTATCCTTGCCCCTTCATGTAATAATAATCAAAATAAAATCTGATGAGCTATGAAGCCTAGAAAGATATGCAATTCTAAAGAATTTAATGAACATTAACGAACACTATAATCAAATTCATAACTAAACCAACTCAAGATAATTTATAAAATAATTGAAAATATATACATGCTCAATTGAATTAGTAATAACAACATGTTTGCTACAGTATCATCGATAGTCATGTCATACTTTGCACTTAAACTTATAAATGTCTTATATTTTTTTGAAGCATGTAAAAAATATCATAATTAATTATTTCAGGTTCTGGCATTTATATAACATAAGTTATATTTTATAATTTCATAATAATGTTCAATAGAGCATAGGCAGAACCTGACATTATCGTCATTGAACTACATTGAAGTCTATTTTGCCTCCATTAGGGTCCCTTCTGTCTCACCTATGCAGATATTATAATATTTTATTGTTAATCCTCAACTAATATGATATTCATTATGCTTCAAAATTTTTTTAATTTAAGGATTTATTGATCATTACATGCTTTATGACTTATAAAAACATATTTAATATAATGCTTATATGAGAAGAATAATATAGTAGTACATAACTCGGTGTTATTCTTTTTGAATTGATGCCAACTAAGAAAATATTTATATAACTATATACTACCTCATTTTATTTAAATAATTAAAATTTACATGTGATTATTCATACCTAAATAATTAGCTATAAAGCCACTTAATCAAATTGAAATAACTTTAATATCTTTTACCCTTCATTTTTAAATCAATTGCAACTTTATATGCCTATAAATGCTAAATTTTATTTTTTAAAGTTAAAATTGTATTTCTTACCTTCGTAATGAGTTGTCTCCTCAATTTTGACATCTCATACCCATTTTCGCTCTTAAATCATCGGCATAATCCATATTTCTCAAATCCTATAATTCATACAATTTATTTTCTAATCAATTGAACAAAATCACTCTATTCCTAAAATAATAATTTTACCTCGCAACCTCCCTTTCGCAAATACTAGTTGAATCCTAAATCATAATTGAGTAATCTCCTTTAGGAATTTTTACCAATATTGAAAATCTAAAAGACAACAAAAATACAATCAAAATGCTTACCTCTGCTCCTACTTCCCTCAATTTCCCCTTCTCCCTTCCTCCTCTTTCTCCACCGAATTGATCCCCCTTCACTCACAACACCCCCTGCATCCCTCACTCTTCCTCTTAGCCGAACTCTAGCTCTTAGTAGAACCCAAAAAATCTTTCGAGAAGGCATGACCGAATGTATGCAGTTGTAAACAAGAGAAGGTATAGTGCTAATGCCTAACCATCACAACCCTCAAATTTTCCATAAGCTGTTGTGTGCCTGATTTCATGGGTTGCTCATGATGATTAGTGGGAGGCGAGTGCTAATATAATATAGTATTATATAGTAGTGAATTGTTAGTGGAATGGTAAGTTAATTTAATATATCAGTTAAATGTTAATGCCTAATTAATTGATAATATATAATTAGTTAATTTACTATATTAATGATTGATCAAACTAATAATAGTAGAAAATAATATAATAACTAAAAATTTTAATTAATTGCTAGTAATAATTACCTTAGTAATTAAAATCTCTAATTAATTATTATTACTAATTAAAAGTAATTAAATTTAAACTTTAGGAACAATAAAAATTCAAAACTAATGCAATAATTTCCAAACATTTTTGTAAAACTCAATCTTGCTGGTATAGTTTACTTTGAGAGAAATGTTGTATTTTTAACTGAAACTTTTGGGTATTACAATTCTTCCCTACTTATTAAAATTTCGTCCCTAAAATTCAACTTTTCATACTTCCTCCAAAAGGTGAGGAAACTTCTGCCTCATATTGAAAGTTTGACAGGGATGTTAAGCCCTGATGAACTAGTCCCGAGGCTAACCAAGAGGGGGGTTGAATTGGTTATTTAAAAATTCGTAAGCAATAGGAATAATCTTTTTGATGATTTACAGCGGAAATAAGAAAACACAAGCGAAAAGATCAACCACAGATTTCACCTAAGCGGATAATAACAGAAAAATAAGGTGCAGAAAATAATCAGAAAGAACACACCATATTTTATAGTGGTTCGGTCAACTTGACCTACATCCACTCCCCAGAGCCTCTCCTCCGGGTATTACACAAACACAAAAGTGACTCTCCTTTTGCTCCCATAGCAAGGCGGAGAAGCATGTACAAAACTCCTTTCCACCAACCCGGTGAGGCAGAGAACTTGAACTCCTTTCACTTTCTCCTGAAGTAGGCAGAGAACCCGAACTCCTTTTGCTTCCTCCTAAAGCAGGCAGAGAACCCGGATCTTCTTGCGAACGATCCTCCCACAAAAAGACACCGACAAGATAAGAGATGACGAACGGAGAAGATGACTCTGATCCTTGCTTAGAGCAACTTTTATGAATCCCTCACAAACTCCCCCTCACAAGATCCTCTCTCCCAAGCTCTCTCTCTCTCTCAAGGTTTCTCTGGAAAGAAAAGTAGCAAAAGATTTTTCTTGTTGGAAGAAAAAAATCTTTTATAGGAGGGCTCAAAATTTGCCCTAAATCTCAACTGGTCGGCTTATATCATCTAGGACGATCGATATATCATCCTGTACGATTAGTTCAAAATCACCTATTTTAGCCTGGACGATCTGGCTCTTCCGGATGATCAGTAAAAAAAGTTGATCAGATCATCCCGTACGATTCTGCGATCGTCCGGGATGATTAGTATAAACTCAGGAATTTCGTTCAGAAGACCGCTCTAGTCGTCTAGAGAAACTTGTGCTGGATGACCTAAAAATGACTTGATCGTCCAGGATGATACTGATATCGTCCTGTACGATTAGTTCAAAAAGTGCCAAAATCATCTTGATCACTGCTCTGGACATACAGGTGAAACACACTAGACGATCAGGATCATCTCGGACGATCTTGCGATCATCCCGGATGATATGGTCATATCAATTAAATATTACTTACTTTTCTTAATCACCAGACTAATTTAAGCATGATTATACTGGATCGTCCAGGACGATACACGTATTGTCCGAGACGATCAGATCAGATGACTAAAAATAAAACTTGCCTAACTTGATCTGGTGGCTGAGAATTTCTTATTTAAGCCTATCATCCCGTACGATGTATGGATCATTCAGGACGATCAGCTTAATCAGACAGATTTAACTTGGTCACCCTAATTAGGGTTTTTTTTCACTTGATCGTCCAAGATGATATGAATATTGTCTAGGACGATCTGAACAAAAATTAAACAGAAACTCTAATTCACTCAAGCTCTCCCCCTGAGTGTGTGTGTGCAAGATTACTTAGCTAGGGGATCAGTTACATTATATTTGACTTAAGAAAAGGAAAATATTACATTTAGACACACTTGGACCCTATCTTGAGTTGGCTTGAGTTGCTTTTGATCTTTTGTACCTGAAATGGGTTAGCCAAGCAAAATAGAATACAAACATATTTGTCATCATCAAAATTGTCCTTTTTGAAACCAGATTTGCAACAATCTCTTCCTTTTTAATGATGGAAAATGTTAGTGCAGTAATTTAAAATAAAATAACCAGGGGTTAACCAATGCACACACGAAAAATACATATCTTTCCAAATTTCACTGAGCAATTAGAACAGTACAGAAAAATAACTACAAATAAAATAAACAACATAAAATAAGATTAATACATAAAATAAAAACTACTACAAATTAACTCTCCCGTTTGACATCACAAAAAGTAGGAGGAACAGAAACAACACAAGACTTTTTTTTTTATCTGCTCCAGTAAATCAGAGTTTTTCCTTGATTTTGAATTCAAAAAATGATAAGAAGATGATCGACAATGCTGAAATCTGAAAAAAGTTAGAAAATTGACTTTCGTAACTCCCACCTCGGACACCTTGTAGATGCAAATTCCTTTCAAAATAAAAATCTAATTCATAAGAAAAGAAATTGGATTCGAAAAGAGATCCTTTCAAGCCACGTTCCAGAAAAATATCTGATATAATAGTATTACAAAGTAATAAATCAGAAATCAGGATTTTCAAACTCAAGCTTTTGAAAATATTAAGTGGCGCGTGGATTTTTCTAAGATATTTAACGATCTGAAAGGGAAGAAAGCTTGGTTTGGGCTCATTTTGTGCCTTTTTTTCAATTTATTTGGCACTTTGTGCATCTTTTGATTTTTGATACACTTTGTGTATCTTTCAGTTTGGTGACATTTCGCATCTTTTCAGCTTTGGGCTTATTTTATGCCTCTAGCTCAATTTGTTTGGCGCACTGCGCATCTTTTGTAAGCTTTCTTCTTTTCATAATCGTTAAAGAGTCTCAGCTGTGAAATTATCTTTCAGTCATAGGAGACGACAAAACTCACTCTTTACAATAAGGAAGAGTAATTCATAAAACAAAAGCCATACATCATATGATAAGTGCAATCACTTGGTTCAGAAAATTATAATAATGACTTAAGATTTTGAAAATACTATTCATATGAGGTAGATTACTATAGAAAGATAAAATAGATCTCTATTTTAAAAACTAACTTTTTAATTTTGAAGAAGATTTTTATCCAAAAGAAATAATACACCACTAAAAGAGTTAGAGGAAGAGAAATAATCATCGATGTTTCTTCCCTTTAATAGATCCAGTGGAATCAATCACTGCTGACCAGCTTCCAAATAAGAACAAGGCAAAACTCTCAGTCAGAAATCTAGTTTATCAGCAGTAGTGAGCAGTGATCTGATTTTAAAAGAGATAAAATAGTAAACAAAAGAGATGAAACAGTAAATAAAAATAAGTAGGAAATCACATCAAAATAAATACTCAAATCAAACTAACACCAAGGCTAAAATAGGAATCATCAGAAAAACAAAAATAATAGAAAACAGATAATCAAATCAAACAGCTAACTAACAGAAATAGAATGAAAAACAGACAAATCAGAAATCAGTATTCATCAGAATTAAACATTTATATCAATTACACCTAATCTGGTCCTCAAAATACTGAACGAGTCAAAGGCCAGTTGTTTAGTAAATATATCAGCCAGCTGATTTTTAGTTGCTACATGATGTAGCTCAATGTCCCCTTTTGTAACATAGTCTATAATGAAGTGATGCCTTATATCAATATATTTGCTTCTAGAATATTAAATTGGATTCTTAGAAATGCAGATGGCACTAGTATTATCACACAGAATAAAAATTATGCCCACAAGTAATCCTAAATCCAAGACTTGTTACTTCAACCAAAGAACTTGGGCCACACAACTTCATAAGATAATGTACTCAGCTTCAGTAGTGGAAAGTGCAACTGAGTTCCATTTTTTACTGGACCAAGAGACTAAAAATTATCCTATAAATTGACAAGTTCCAGAAGTACTCTTTCTATCCACCCTACAAAGTCAAAATCAGAATATCCAATAATCTCAAATGAGATGTTGTGCCTAGGGTACCAGATTCCTAGGTTTGGGGTCCCTAAAAGATATTTAAGAATTCTCTTAACAGCAGTCAGGTGGGACTCTTTAGGATCAGCTTGAAATTTAGCACAAAGACACACTAAACATAATATCAGGTCGGCTAGCAGTCAGGTAAAGCAGTGATCCAATTATTCCTCTATACTTCTACTGATCAACAGATTTTTTACTTAAATCCTTATCTAACTGAACAGAGGAGCTCATGGGAGTGTTGATTGGCTTGGCTTTATCCATTTCATATTTCTTCAAAATGTCCTTAGTGTATTTGGATTGATTGAGAAAGATTCAATCATCCATTTGCCTTATGCTAAACCCCAAAAAGTAGGACAATTCTCCCATCATACTCATCTCAAATTCCTTATTCATTATTTAAGAAAACTCATCACATAAATATTTATCAGAAGATCCAAAAATTATATCATCAACATAGATCTGGACAATAAATAAATTATACCCTACTCTCCTCAAAAAAAGGGTGGTGTCTACGCTCCCCTTACCAAACTCTCTTTCTAACAGGAATGTGCTAAGCCTCTCATACCAAGCTCTGGGTGCCTGTTTCAATCCATATAAGGCCTTTTTTAATTTGTAAATATGATTTGGATATTGGGAACTCTCAAAACCTAGGGGTTGTTCTACAAAAATATCCTCTTTTATTACCCCATTTAAAAAGGCACTCTTGACATCCATTTGAAATATCTTAAATCTCTTATAACAGGCAAAGGCTAGTAGCACCCTAATGGCTTCCAATCTAGCTACAGGGGCAAAGGTCTCCTCAAAATCAATCCCTTCAATCTGATTATACCCCTTAGCTACTAATCTTGCCTTATTCCTAACTACCACACCAGAATCATTCATCTTATTCTTAAAGACCCACTTGGTTCCCACTATACTTTAATTTCTAGGTCTTTCTACTAGCTCCCAAATATCGTTCCTTACAAATTGATTCAATTTCTCTTGCATAGCTAAGATCCAAAACTCATCAGAAAGGGCTTGATTGATGTTGGTGGGTTCAGTCATTGAGATAAAGGCAGAGTGGTTTACTTCCTTCCTAAGTCCATGCCTAATCCTAACACCTTCAGAAGGGTCTCCTAAGATCAGTTCTTTAGGATGACTCGAAGAATATCTCCTATCTCTAGGCAAAGTGGTTTGAGGTTCTACCCTTTCCTCTAGATTTGCATTTTCAACCCCTTGGGTAATCTCTCCTACCTCTTCTTCTTCCTCAACTCTAGTCACCTTAGGATCAGATTCATCAAACACCACATGAGTTGTCTCTTCTACCACCAAAGTCCACTTATTAAACACCCTAAAGGATTTCCCCACACTAGAATAGCCTAGGAACACTCCTTCATCAGATTTGGGGTCAAACTTTCCTAAGGATGATTTCCCGTTGTTCAGAATGAAAACCTTACAGCCAAAGACATGGAGGTGGGATAGGTTTGGAGTTCTACCCTTAATGATCTTATAAGATGTCTTGTTCAGATTGGATCTAACATTCACCCTATTCAGCACATAACAGACAGTGTTCACCGCTTCAGCCTAAAAGTATTTTGGAAGTGAATACTCAGCAATCATGGCTCTAGTAGCTTCCACTAAGGTCATATTCTTCCTTTCATCTACCCCGTTCTGCTGAGGGGTCCTAGGAGCTAAAAAGTTGTGAATAATCCCTTACTCCTCACAGAAAGTTCCAAACTTCATATTTTCAAACTCTCCACCATGATCACTATGAATAGTCAAGATCTCACAATCTAACTTCCTCTGAATCCAAGTGGAGAAGGACTTAAACTCATCAAATGACTTATATTTATGTGACAGAAATTTAATCCAAGTGAACCTCGAGTAATCATCAACAATCACAAAACTATATACTTTCCCCCCTAAGTTGGCAGTATTAATGGGTCCAAAGAGATTCATGTGAAGGACTTCTAAAGGTCTAGAGGTGCTAATGTCCTTAACATAGTGAAAGAGGACTGAACTTACTTCCCTAATTGACAGGCATCATACAGGTGGTCCTTAGTGAACTTAAGCTTGGGGACACCTCTAACTAAGTCCTTTTGTGTGACTCTCCTAAGGGTTTTCATAGTAGCATGACACAATCTCTTATGCCACAACCAAGACCCATTAGCAGCAATGTTTAAGCAAATTGAAACATCAGCTTTAAAGTAACTTACATCCAGCATGTAGACATTATTGATTGATCATTTATCCCTATAAAATAATTTTATCATTTAAGCTTATAATGCAGCAAGTGGGCAGAAATTTGATGTTGTATCCTTTATCATAGAGCTGACTGATGCTCAGTATGTTGTGTTTCAATCCATCTACAAGTAAAATATTATCAATCATAAAATTATTTGAATCACCAATTATACCTGAGCCTATCACCCTCCTAGTGGTGTTATCTCCAAGTGTAACCTTGCCTCCAGCTCTAGCTTCCAGTGAAATGAACTGATTTGCATCTCCAGTCATGTGTCTTAAACATCCGTTGTCCAGGTACCACATGCTCTCATGAGATCTTGTGTGAGAGCACACCTACAAAATCATCAAATATCAGATTTAGGAACCCAAACAGATTTGGGTTCCTTCTTATGAAAAGAAGAATGCAATGCATGTGTGCTGTGCTGTGAAACAGGCAATTTGGGCGTCCACACCCAATGTGTACTACGATGAATAGTGTAGGTGTGAGAGATGTGTCCTAACATGTCACAAAAAAAATATATAACACCAGAAAAAGGATTAACTAATCTACGTGGGTGATAGTGCCTCTTCCTAGGTTTGAATGAAATATGCTTTGATGATTTTGAAACAGATTCTTCAAAAGGTGGAGGTGCATAAAATTATGCAAAAGTAAGAGGTGTTTCATTTTTCTCAAAAGCACTGATTTTAACTTTTAGAAATTCATTTTCTTTCTTCAAACTTATAAATTTAAATTTCAATGCTCCATTACTACTCTCCTCTTCACATGCCATGTTGTCTAATTCTTTAAAAACTCTTTCTAAATCAACATGTGAGGTTTTTAATGAATCATGCTCAGTAATCAGATCGGAATACTTTTTGTTCAATTCATCAAATTCATCAAGTAAAGATATATGATTACTGTCAAGTGTGGAATGATCTTTAACTGTATAATCATGCTCTTTTTATAAATTAAGAAATTCTAGTTTTAAGCTTGCATGAGTTTTCTTAAGCTTCTTATACGATGCATGAATTCTTTCAGACACTTTAAATAATTGCTCGTAAGTAAACTCACATACCTCTTCTTGATCAAACTGTTTAGGATGATCATTAGCCATCAAACACAAGTTTGTAGTCTCCTCCTCAGCTTCAGTCTCAGAGGAGTCGCATGCAGAATCTGCCCAGAACGCCTTCTGAATCTGCTTCTTGTCCTTCCTAAACTTGTGTTTCTCCTCACCCTTCTTCTTGCTTGGTGTGAGCTTTAAGTGTAGGACAATCAGCCTTAATGTGTCTAGGTTTCCTACATTTAAAACAAACAGTGTTAGATGAACCTTTAAAATTCTTGCTGGACTTACCCTTATTCCAATTTTGAAAGTTCTTGTGTTTCTTCCTTAGAAAGCTTTTGAATTTCCTAGTGATTAAGGCAACGTCATCGCTATCAGACCCGGAAGTACTAGTATCACTATCGTTGGCCTTCAGTGCCACTATTTTCTCCTTCTTCTTTTCACCTGCATCAAGCTATCTTTGGTTCACCTCTTGCTTGTAAGCAATGAGTGATCCAAGTAAGCTATCAATAGAGTAAGTATTCAAATCTTTAGATTCAGTGATTACAGTTATCTTAGCATCATACGAGGAAGGCAAACATCTAAGAATTTTGTTCACTCTTTCGTAGTTTGTAAGTTCTCTTCCTAAGGCATGCAAAGAAGTGACAATTTGAGTGAACCTCGTATACATTTCAAAAATAGATTTAGTAGGTTTCATGAGAAAAAGTTCATAGTCATGAAGCAATATACTTAACCTAGACTGTTTGACTTCCGTTGTACCTTCATAAGTGATTCACAATCTATCCCAAATTTCTTTGCCAGTTGTACACATAGAAACACGCATGTAACCCTCAGATTTTAAGGCACGGAAAAAATAGTTTAAATATTTGGCATTCAGTTGGGCTAAGTCACGATCATCAAAAGTCCAATCAGTGAAAGGTAGTTCAGTTTTAACATTGTTAGTTATTCTAAAAGGTGGCTCATAGCCATCCTTAATAAGCATCCACATGCGATAATCAATTGATTGAAGAAAAGTGGACATGCAAGTTTTTTAAAAATCAAAAGGTATGTTATCAAACAATGGTGGTCGTGTAATTGAATAACCTTCAGTAGTATTATAATTTCCAAAATTAGCCATGGATTAAATTCAAAAGTTTTTCAAAACATGATTTTATGAATCCCGCTCTGATATCACTTGAAAGTTCGACAGGGATGTTAAGCCCTGATGAACTAGTCCCGAGGCTAACCAAGAGGGGGGTGAATTGGTTATTTAAAAATTCATAAGTAACAGGAACAATCTTTTCGATGATTTGCAACGAAAACAAGAAAATACATAAGTGAAAAGATTAACCACATATTTCACCCAAACGGATAATAACAGAAAAATAAGGTATAAAAAATAATCAGAAAGAACACACCAAATTTTATAGTGGTTCGATCAACTTGACCTACGTCCACTCCCCGGAGCCTCTTCTCCGGGTATTGCACTAACACAAAAGTGACTCTCCTTTTACTCCCACAGTAAGGCGGAGAAGCCTGTATAAAACTCCTTCCCACCAACCCGGTGAGGCAGAGAACCTGAACTCCTTTCACTTACTCATGAAGCAGGTAGAGAACCCGAACTCCTTTTGCTTCCTCCTGAAGCAGGCATAGAACCCGGATCTTCTTGCGAACGATCCTCCCATAGAAAGACACCGACAAGATGAGAGATGACGAACGGAGAAGATGACTCTGATCTTTGCTTGGAGCAACCTTTGTGAATCCCTCACAAACTCCCCCTCACAAGATCCTCTCTCTCTCTCCCAAGCTCTCTCTCTCTCAAGGTTTCTCTGGAAAGGAAAGTGGTTAAAGATTGTTCTTGTTGGAAGAAAAAGATCTTTTATAGGAGGGCTCAAAATTTGCCCTAAATCTCAACTGGTCGGCCTATATCATCCAGGATGATCGATACATCGTCCTGTACAATTAGTTCAAAATCACCTGTTTCATCCTGGACAATCTGGCTCTTCTGGACGATCAGTAGAAAAAGTTGATCAGATCGTCCCGTACGATTCTACGATCGTCCGGGACGATTAGTGTAAACTCAGGAATTTTATCCAGAAGACCGCTCTGGTCGTCCAGAGAAACTTGTGCTGGATGACCTAAAAATGACTTGATCGTCCAAGATGATACTGATATCGTCCTGTACGATTAGTTCAAAAAGTGCCAAAATCATCCTGATCACCACTCTGGACGTACAGGTGAAACACACTGGACGATCAGGATCATCCCGAACAATATGATCATGTCAATTAAATATTAATTGATTTCCTTAATCACCAGACTAATTTAGGCATGATTGTACTGGATCATCCAGGATAATACACGTATCGTCCAGGACGATCAGATCAAATCACTAAAAATAAAACTTGCCTAACTTGATCTAGCGACTGAGAATTTCTGATTTGAGCCTATCGTCCTGTACGATGTATGGATCATCCAGGATGATCGGCTTAATCAAATAGATTTAACTTGGTCACCTTAATTAAGATTTTTATTTTTACTTGATCGTCCAGGACGATGTGAATATCGTCCAGGATGATCTGAACAAAAATTGAACAAAAACTCTAATTCACTCAAGCTCTCCCCCTAAGTGTGTGTGTGTAAGGTTACTTAGCTAGGAGATCAGTTACATTACATTTGACTCAAGAAAAGGAAAATATTACATTTAGACACACTTGGACCCGATCTTGAGTTGGCTTGAGTTACTTTTAATCTTTTGTACCTGAAATGGGTTAGCCAAGCAAAATAGAATACAAATATGTTTATCATAATCAAAACTGTACTTTTTGAAACCAGATTTACAACACATATATGTTTCTTTTTCTGAAGTAACCTCCTTCACATATATGTGCTTTCATTTCACATTCACATAATAAAATTATAATACTTCTCAATTTAGGAACACCACTTCCTAAGATCTTTTCAGGCTCCTCTAAATATGTCAAATTACTCTATAGCTCAATTTCATCTTGTGGAACTTTTTATTTTCATTTATAACCCATTTTTTGAACATTGATACATGAAAATATTGTGCACATCAGGCAATCTTTCCCACTCTTTCAATGATCTCAAATGAGCCTATATATCTAAGATTTAGTTTTCCACCTTGGCTAAATCTAAAAATGCTCTTCAATAGTCTAACCTTTAAGAAAATAAATTAGCCCACTTCAAATATTATCATTTTATACTTGGGTTCATAGCATTTCTACTATCATTCATAAGATGCGTTTAATCTGTCTCTAATTAATCTTACTTTTCCAATGGCTTAATTAACTAATTACATACCTAATAGCTATCTTTCTCCAATTTGAACCCAACCCAAGGGAGTTCAGCATTTTTGCCATACAATGCCTCATATGGTGACATATGATACTTGATTAGTATCTATTATTATATACAAACTCTGTTAATAAAATATGATCCTCCCAGCTACCTCTGAAATCCAAAATACATAATTTCAACAGATCTTCTAGTACTTGAATTGCTCTTTTTGATTGACCATCAGTCTGCGGGTGGAATGTTGTACTGAACTATAATTTTATGCCCAAACTTTCATGAATACCCTTCTATAATCTAGGTGTAAAATGACCATCTCTGTTAGATGCCATAACCTTAGGAATTCCATACAATTTGATAATTTCTTTCAAAAACAACTTAGCTAATTTCTCCACTGAGTTAATCTGATGAATAAGCAAAAAAGTGTGCTAATTCTTTTGGTCTGTCAATGACAACCCAAATGTAGTCATATCCTTGTCTTGATCTAGAAAATTCTACAATAAAATCCATTGTCATATCTTCCCATTTTCATTCTAGCACTGGCAAGGATTGCAATAATATTCCATGACACTACAATAATACTTTTAAATTTTATACATTTTTATGCTTTCTGGATGGATTGATTAGCTCAAGTTATGGGCTTCATTTAAAATTTCCTAATCAGCTTTGATCCCTTTGGTATCCACAAATGTATATTGCTTTTGATTCCTTCCTGTTCATCCACACTGAGATCACTTCTTTTGCCTAATTTCCATTGATCAATAAGCTTTTAGTATTTAGAGTTAATCTTTTGGGCCTTTCTAATTCTTTCCTCTAAAGTAGGATAAATAATCATCTGATTTAAGCTAATTGAATCTTGAGCACTCTATATTCTGACCTCTAGCTATAAGGCTTCCATATCTTTAACTAACCATTCTAGAGTAAAGAGCCAATTTTCTTATCCTCCAAATTTCCTATATAACACATCCACTTCCACATTAACCTTGCTTAGACAATACTATATGTCACGATCATAATCCTTTATCAATTCCAGCTATCTTCTCTATCTTAAATTTAATTTCTTTTGAGTGAAGATGTATTTTATACTTTTATGATGTGTGAATATTTTGCATCTCACATCTGTTTACCTCATTTTTGTATGAGGTCACAGGGGCCCATCTAGATCTCCACTTAATTGATCTGATGGTTGACATTTCTCCAGGTGGCAGTCATTTAGACTACAATTTAGGGTTCAATCATGATCCAAAATTAATCCAAACTTCAAACCAATTCAAACTTCAAACCTATCTAAGCTTCAAGACAATCCAGTTCTCAAATCTGACTTTAACAGTTGATCCAACCTTCAATTTAACTCCAACCCTATCCATTCATTTACAATCACCTATATGATTGTTACTAATATGGATAATACAATTTCAAGTATTCAAATCCAAAACCCAGCTTAAACTCAAAAATCCAGACCAAAATCTAAGGTTCAAAGGATATGTCTTGAAAGCATTTTTTAGTGATTTTTCAAACATTTTAAACCCTAGAAAAAATAACCCCCAAATCATAATCTATCAATTGCATATTGATTAATCATGTACCTAAAGTAAACCCTTCAAATTTGAGCTCATTTTAAGACCTCTAGCCTTATAAACTGAACCTATTTTCAAAGACTGTAAAACCTTCAAATATTTATGGCCTATGTCACTAGACCTGCCATCCAATGGATTTTGACCTTAGAGCCTTATCCAAAACCTCTAACCATATCCAAATCCTTTATCATGATATGTTGAGCAGTAAATTATATTTTAATGGACCCACTTTGACCCCCAGTTGACTAGGGGTCAAAATGACCAAAATGCTCCTTAAAGGCAATTTTGAAGTTTCCTTCAAACTTTAACATGGCCCATTCAAATCAAACCCTAGAACCTCCTTCAATATATTCTAAATATCATTAGGAGTGCATAGGACTCAAACCCAACCAAGTCAACCAAGGTTGACCCAAATACCCCTTAAGGGCTTAATAGGTCATTTTCATTGAAATGACCAAGCCAGACCATAGGACCTCCTCCATTGGTCTCCAAATATCATTTCAAACATGTTGATCCAAAACCCAGATCTTAGGCCAACCTAGTTGACCCAAATACCCTTTAAGGGTCAAATAGGTCATTTTTGCTGAAATGACCAATCTAGACCATGAGACCACCTCAACTGGTCTCTAAATATCAAACCAAATCAGTTGAACTCGAACCCAAACCCTAGGTCAACTTGGTTGACCAAATCAAAATAAGTTGACTAAATCAAGCTGACTAAATCAAGCATTAAGTTATTTTTACTTTGAATCAATATCCAATGCATTCAAAACTTTATCAAACCTTTGAATCTATCCCATATTATGGCTTGGAGGTGCTTGAGTCCATGGTGAGTCAAATCCAACTAGGTTTGACCAAATTAACATACCATAACTTAGTAAAACTTCATTGATTTGCTCATGCATTTGACATATTCGCTCAAAACTTATTGAATCCACCTCACAGGCACTTAACACTCTCATTTGT